>JAZKJV010007126.1:0-407085 GCA_037367405.1 Ottelia alismoides
TGAGGATGACATTTCCGAGGATAAGTAAGAGATATGAATTAATTGATGATAAATTTAGAAATTTCACTGACCGACTAGTTTCATTTTACGGTACTCAGGTATGGAAGTGGAAGATAAAATGATTGGATCTCAAATTAAAAACCCTGAGAATACTCGGAAATCTACAAATTGTGTACACCCTAGGGACGACTCTGATAATGACATCTCTGCATACTACTCTCTTAGGGATTACTCTGACTCTGCTCAAAACCCCTTCTCATCTGTGGAAAGCAACTCATCTACACACGACACCAAAAGGACAAAAAAATTCAAAAATTCAAAAAACACCCAAAAATTTGAAAAACCAAAAAAGCCCATAAAATTTGAAAGAGGAGAAGATTTGAAAATTTTGGATCATACTCTGAGGCACTGGATAAAAGATCAATTTTTGAACTTCCCTTAAATCATGTCATTGAACACTTCCCTGACCTGGAAAGATTTATAAAGAGTAAATTAATACCGAAAAAGTTAGACAGGAAGAGAACAAAGACTAAGAGCTGTAGAGTGAAGCGGTTGCCAATATTTGACTGTGGAATCAAAGACACAACATTCACCCATGCTCGAATTGATGATGACTCACCAATCAATATCCCCTCGGCCTCTATATTTGACAAACTCAAACTTGAACCTATCAGGAAGATAAGAGAGATCGTTCAATTGGTTGATCGATCTATAAAACGATCGAGAGGAAAATTTCAGTCATCATGACATTCTAAGGTGCTTCACTCAAGGTGGATTTCACAATCATTGATATTGAGCATCAAGGATAATTCACCCAGTCTCTAATAATTCTCAGAAAGCCGTCCTTAGTCTTGGCTAAAGAAACTATTGAATGCGAGACTCGAGAAATCAATTTTACGGCATTGGGAGCACTTTAAGGTCAACTAGTCTTTGAGAAATCACGATATAAGGTAACCCACAAAGACGACAACAATCGTAACCGTCAAGCGGTAGACGAGCCCTACCCTGCTGCCACAATTGAGATAACGGCTATTGAGCAGACCATTGGTTCAGAGACTCATCTCATCCTCGTATTCCCTGTTGCTTTCACCTCTACCACTATCATGACGAATCCTATATAAGATCACCTGATACACGACTTTTATATGGTGATGAGGAAACACGAGCATGGGCTAACCCTGAGTCAGACAAGATCTTCTCTGACCACCTTGACCAACTCAATATGACACAGGAACTCACCAATGACATGCCAACTGAGAACACATATGCAGGACGTCTACTGTCCAGGGAAGAATACTATAATGGCTATTCATCTACTGAGGACCCGATTGTTAACACATGACATACATTAAACACCAAATTGACCCTTCTCGATAAACAAACTAAGAAAGTCGCCTTCGACATTCCAGAAAAGGAATCTTATGATAATTCCTCATCAGGGTTGGATAAGGTAATCTACATGAGTGAACTCATTTTGGCAGCTCTAAAGCCCTATCTAAGCAAGCACCCAAATATCGACCCATGTTGGACTATTCCTTCTCATCACTATTATTCATCCAGGGTCGATTCTTCTAGTCTCATTAGATATACTGGAATTATTTCTTATGAGCGGACTGCGACCGGTGCTTCAGGTATTCATCATCCGAGGATGAATCTCTTGACCCCAAGATTGTGCACACTCTGAGAAAACAACTTAAGAACAAAAATATTTGGAGTGCCTCTACTTTCAAGTATTATTCTTCTGAGGATAACTCCGATGAAGGTTGGGAATCATGTGACTCATATGCTTCATCTCCTTCCTATCAAAACACTCTCTAGCGTGATTCTTTTGAGGATAACACTGATGATAGCTGGTACTTATCTACTTCACCTTCTTTCAATCATTACGATATCCCACCACAAGCTCACAAAAGACCCGCTGAAACCTCCTTAATCATTGGAAACCCTCCCTCCCTCCTGACCCCATCGGCTCCCTTGTACATCTTCTTCTCTACTTAGGCCAAGGCCTAAGTATGGAGGGGGATCAATGCCATCTGTATATACCACTCTCCACATCCAATCCTTCTCTCGTTCGTCACATTTCCACCCTTCTTTCATACTTAGGCTGACCAGAGCCTAAGTATAGGGGGACCCGATGCCCACTATGTATACTCTCCTCATTCAAATTCCATGTCTTCGCCCGCCTCATTTTTCACTCTTCTTCTATACTTAGACTACTCCCTGCCTAAGTATAGGGGGCATGCTGACAATTGTTTTTATTTTTTCTTATTTTTCACTCTCTTACACTTAGCTCGAACTATGTCTTCTCTATACTTCTTGTGCTCTGAGGACATAGCACTCCCTAAGTATAGGGGGAGTGTATATATATTGTGTATATATTTTTACCCATAGCTTGTACTTACGTGTAAGTCTATATGTATTTACGGGATGGGTAACTAACTTGTAAAAATCAAAAAAAGAGAGTTTTGCAACTAACATGGTCTGTGCAACCAAAACTTTGAAAAAAAATGGCTTCTTATTCATTTTTGCATAAAAAAATTCTTGCATTAAAAAAATCTCAAAAAAAGAAGAAGTCACAAAATTCAAAAAAAAAAAATTTTTGCATTTCACGCATCTGCACTTCATCCAGCATTTCATGCATATATGAAAAGCCCTTGGGTTCTGAATCGAGTTATGAGCAGAAATCAAGAGTGGTCTGGAGATGACCTTAATCCACCTAATTTTTAGAGGAACTTCATCGAGAAAGAGGATTTTAAAAGATTCAGGTCTATGACTTAATTCTTCGAGTTCCGTATGACAATGTACATAGTTTGACTCTTAGTGTCTAACTTGGTTGCCTCATTTTGGGTATGACTATAGAATAAGGAATTAATTTGTACTCTTGCACTACCCACTTAGCTCAACTCAGACAGGGTGTTGGAAGACGGTGCGAGTTTCTTTTCTTGTAGCATGGACATCTAAAGATCAGAGTACGCGTTGAAATAAAGCTTCGGAAAAGGGATGGATGACTGGGCACAATTTTTTTCTAAGACCCCAAAACATGTACGGAAAAAAAGATTCCACGTCTATAGGGACACATCAAGATCTACGTAGAGCTACCAAAAATCTAAATAAAAAGAAGACAACTACCAAATAAATACCTAACCAAAACGGTCCAATCTTCAAAAAACCTACAGATCTTAGTGATGAGTAGGCTAAACTGGTCGGCTTCACAAGGAGAGGTGACTACACTGGTCACCCTACAACTCTTTTCCCTTCTTCTAATTTCTCCCTCTTTTTGTTTGTAAACACAATGCGATAGACCTTAGACTAAAATACTTAACTCCTCGAGGATGAGTTATTGGAGAGGTATACATGATAGTCCGACATTCTGGATGGTAAGAGCTAAAACGTTTCACACACATGACTCAACTGTTCAATGTTCATGGGGCATGCTTAAGGAGGAGGATTGATCTAAGTTGACTTCCGAGCTGAAACTGTGACAATGATGTGTAAAACTCGGAGACTGTTGATTCTAAAACCCTAATTCTAATTGAAGTTCCACCAAACTAATAATCCAAAGGTTGGGTCTAGCTCTATTTTCACCTTCTGTTCATGGTCTTGGTATGGAACCCCAATCTCATTTCACCTCATTGCCTTTCTTTTGATGCTCGGGGACGCGCATGGTTTAAGTATAGGGGGTTGATGAATCTCATATTCATCACTCTAAAAATGATTAATTAAGATCGATTCTCCAAAATTCATTTTATATTGCATAATTAGCATTCATGCATACGTAAATAATAATTGCATTTTAGCATGCATAATTGCATAAAATGAGCCAAGAATTCTAGCCCAATTGACTTGTAAAACAAGCTAACGTCCCCAATTTTTAATTAATTTATTCTAACTCTAAATGACTTGAAATCACCTCCATTGTGTACATATCACTAACAAGAATAAATGAAAAATACAAAAAAATCACTAACTAAAATTGAGAAATAAACCCAAACCATAATTTCAGATCTGTCGGACTAATATGTTGATATCTTCCTCATACAATGTCTGATTTGATCCTACTCACTTTTGAACTAATGTACACTCAATTACCTTCTAAATAAGACCAAGTTCAAGTGAATCGGAGCTCATATGTAAAAGTTGGGTTTTGGACCTCTTTTGAACATTGTGTATTTTAGCGGTTTTTGACCTATTATTTTATGTACATAATTTACTCATTTTATTTTATTTTTTCCATTTATTATCATTAACAAAAGTTTTATTAAGATCAATAAAAATCCAAATCCAAAATGAGCTTGAAATCAAAGAAATTAACTGAGTCTAAGTGTTCACCAACTATCTGTACAAAAGTCCTCCTTTCGTATTTTATTTTATTTCTTCATCCTCTTAATTAATAAGAATTCAAAAAATAGATTATTATGTAAATATTTATTTTTGATTTATCATATATTTTTACTGATTTTTTTATTAATTAAAAATCATAAAAAAATTTATAAAATCCAAAAATCAAGTATTTTATGTACATAGAATTACCCCCAAAAAAATCACTCTGCGCAAATGACCTATTTTGATTTTAGTCTCCTCTTGAAAGTTGTAGACTCATCGAGACAAGCGAATTTTGTGAAAAAAAATGATCTGAGGTCATTTGCTTTTTCTTTTTTATTTTTATTTTCTTTTTATGTTTGATATTTCCTGGAGCTGACATGTGGCAGCTCCTGGAGTCATCCCGTGTCCTCCATTTTCGGCATTTATTTATTTCATTTATTAATTTAAAAATAAAATAATAAAAATAAATAAATAAACTCAATCACATGCTGTTCGCGTGCTACCACTGCACGCGCCCAGCACGTGCCACCAGCTCCAGCATGCACTTCCCAGGTACCACCTCCGCACGAACCTCGTCGTCCACTGCCGCCATCACCCGAAACCCTCACTGCCAATCACACTTCCCAACTCCTATTCAAGGTGCGCCGCCTCTCCACCTTCGTGGATCTCGATGTTGCCGCTTATCCAATCGCCCACCCTTACCCAAAATAACCTCCGCCAATTTTCCTGCACATAGCCTTCCTCCTCAATCCATATCAGCGATTTGATCCTCGTCAGATCTTCAATCAACCATCGACGACGTCCATCATATCACTCAAATGCCTCCCCACGTCCATATCTCAATCATACCTCGTCAACCACCGCCTTCCATCTCCGTCACCTCCGTCTAACCCTATAAAACCCACCACCGTGCTTCCTCTCCAACCATCCGTGTCTGCACGACAACCAAGCACAGGGTCTAGTGGTGACAACCTGGATCCCTGCCCTTCACTCTAGCGAGGTTCGAGGTTTCTACCTCATTTCAGAAGTCCTCCCCATGCCCTTCCTTACTCATTCGCTTCCAATAACCGTCGAGCTTCCAACACGTTCTGTGATACTCCTTCGCACATACCTTCCACCTTCACCGACTCTAACGCATCCTCCACGTGTTACCCCCTCCACCTCCAGCATCTTCATCCGCGTCCTTCGCCTTCTTTGACTCCGTTTCATCGACTCCTCATCTTCTGTGACGTCGTCTCCACATAAGCCTCAGCCCGAGCTCTGACGCTACCTTGGCTTTATTGCCCTCCATGCCAACCACTACACCTGGGAGCTCCCTTTAGGCGCAGCACCTCCACACCACCCCAACTCCTCCGCTGTGACCCAATCGTATTCATCGCCTCCTTTTGTTGGATGCAAAGACCAAGACCCCCTCGCACATGTATGCACGTGGGGGTGATAATTTTGCTGAAAGACTCGTGAAGAATTTCCTAATCCGCTGCCAGGTCCAGCGACTCCCAGGGATACGTTCCACGCACGTGACCACTGGAAACTTTGCAGAAGAGCCCCTAGAGGTCCCCTTATTTCTAGTCAAGTCCCGCCGACCCAGAAGTCACGTGATTGACACGTGACTACTGAGAATATTGCGGATACACCCCTCAATGTTTAGGTAATTTCTGGTTAGGCCCTTAGACTACATCTTTTTATTTATTGTAATTGTAATTAGAACCTTGATTTCTTTTGTAATTTTGAACCTCAATTTACATCATATATCTATTCAAAAATAAGACTTTTGTTTACCAATTAATTCTTTACATTATGGCATGCTTGTGATATTTTTTATTCTCAGTAGTTAATTAATAATTTATATTTGTACATAAAATTGCATAGTTTTCTCATGTTGAGCTTAGACATTCATAATTAATTAACCATAACTTCAAAAATTACCAAAAAGTTAGGGATCATAGATTAATCAAGATTTTACATTGTTCCTAGAAAATGCATTTTCAAGCATACTTCTCTCTACAAAAAATCATTTTGTGTATTTCATTAATTAATTTTTAATAGGAATTAAATTCAATAATTTTAGGATTTAGGATTTTTCTGAGATATATTACATAGTGATATATCTTAGATAATTTTATTTCCCGAATATAAGTAGATTTAATATTCATTATAATTAATTATTGAAAATCTCTCTATCTGCATTCATTAATTAATAAAATATTCATTTTGCATCCAAAAAATCCAAATATATATATATATATATATATTATATATATATATATGTTTATTTCATCAATATTTACATATCTGCCAAGTTTCATAATTTTTGGACCTCGTTTGATTGACATTTATTTTCTAGTCCTTAAAAATTGGCCATATTTGCATTTGTATCCAAAAATTGTATCAAAAATACCAAAAATATTCCGCCTCAAAACCCATGCATGAAAATTGATAGACACTAACCTAGGTTGTTCCTTTACCTCCTTGAGTTCAACCTTGGGACTTGTCCAAGTAAAATAAACATAAAATCACTCGAATTAATGGAATTAAATATTTAAGTGGTTATTTCTTGATTGATTCCGATTACCCACCTACAATGAAAAGACATAATGATTTGTACACGATTAATTCACGAATATTAACTGAGGGTATTTCAGACTAATCAGAGATTCGCCACATGGATTATCAACTTGGATTGCAAGGAGCACACATTTCATCAACGCGCTCGCAAGCGTCTCCTCTGTTGGAATGGACTTGAGACATGAGGTCTCTTGCTTTAGCGATACTATCACGATCCAAATCACGCCTCAAGAGTTATTCTAATATCTACTTTGTGGTTCAGATGAAATGATTTGAGAAGTTTCTCGGATCATGTGATTTCATCATTTAAATTTTTGTAAATTATGTTGCATCGAGAAAACTAGTGCGACTAGTCTCTCCCGGTCGCATATGATGTGATCTTCATGCTTCCCTGATGTGTTTAAGGTTCTAATTATAACTTCAAGTGATATTAGAGCCTTGGTCAAGGTCTTGGATATGATCTGAAACCCTAGGCGAGTGAGGTTCATGTTTCAGATGAGTGAGAATCATTATTTTTGCACTGGATGTAATTTTTAAATCGATTTTTCATGACGTTAAAACCTATTGTTTGCGCATTGTTTGGATTTATTTTTTTATTAATAAAATGTATTTATAATTTATAAATATGTCCCCAAAAAAGTAGATTAATGTTGGTACAATACCTGCATGAAAATAGTTCGAAGAGTTCCCACCATGAAAAATTATTTGCATGTATTCACATATCTGTAAGAAAATAATTTTTACTTACTATTTTCTCATTATGAAAAATGAAATAAACACATGGATTAAGTAAAGAACCAAATCAACAAATGACTCAAATTTATTTCGCGTAATTCTAACTCTGTTTTCCCCTAGATATTCCATATTTAGTGGAGATGGGTTGGAAGATGATTGGGTCATCAAATCTCTTTACTTAATGTATTTATTATTCAATGGAAATGATGAAAATTAAGAATTTACCTTTATTAATTATAATGCCTAATAATTATGAAAAAAATTGGTTAATCATCGTAGGCTATCGAATGTACGTTTCATGAAAACCCTAGTTTATCCTGCAATAGTTGTAGGACAATCTTTACATGCAAAACATTGTTACATGAATAGGATTGAAGATTTGTTTAGAAAATCTCACTATAATATTAATCAAAATAGTTTTGATAAACATTATATGGTATAACTTAAGTTGTAATGTCTAATATCATTTAAAATAAAATATGATCGAATCACATTATCCTGACTTATGGCAGATATGGTGTCTAGTCGAGGATCGTTGGGATAGCAGGTTGCTCCGTGAGCGGTCGATCACACATCATGTGTGTACTGCCCATGACAGCGGGTAAGGAAAGGGTAATGCTCGAAATGATCATGTTAAAATTTGAATAATATGTATTTTGATAGTATACCATCCTTCAAGTAGAAATCAAGATTGTTGGTTAGTTGATTAAATTGAATTGATAATTGATTTAATATAATTGAATTGATTATATCCAATTAAAACATTCTGTTATGAATAGAGTAGTATTTCCCTTGGAAGAATTAATTATGTGAATATGATTCATAATTAATTAAAATCTGAACATGATATGGAGGAACACATAAGTGACATCCATGGTCTCCTATCAAGGCGAAGGGTTACATCGCCATGGATTGTATGTAGTACACGCCTGTCGGAAGTGACTGCTCCTGCATATAAGAGCACATGGATCGATCTCTTTGCTTCACGAAAGAGTGAGGTTGTATGCGTAGTGACCCCAATATCAGTTCCTCGCATTATTGGGACGATATTGGATTGTACATATTGAGTTCTGTTCCTATTGACGGTTGGAGTGTTAAAGATCGAATTGGGGAATGCAAGTTGGACTTGCAAGGTGGAATGTATTTTTCGTTTTTTTTACCCGAGTTACAGTTTCTCATATTATTGGGATGTAATAAATGTAGAAAGGAGATCCCAGTTCTTGCTAGAGATATAGCGGTATGTATATCTCTTGATTTGAAAGTGATTAAGGAAATGAACTTTTAGAGTTGAAAAGGCAAGAATAAATTGATTAAAAATCTTTATTCAAAAGAATTTAATTTTAAATATATAATTATGTATATATTCTAATATAATGTATTCTTAATTTCAGACAATGAAGTCCATAAACCAACTCACCAAGCTTCTGGATGTCAACCATCTGATTAGGTTGAATTACTCGAATTGGATCCGTAATTTGGATGTTATCCTCTCTACAGATCGCGTATCTTATGTGATATCTAAGGATAAGCTTGCAAACCCTAAGACATAGGAAGAAATCAAATACAATGAAAAATATGATGAAGATCATACATTGGTCAAGTGTTATATTCTACGATCTCTCTCCAATGTGCTTCAGAAGCAACGTGTGGAGATGGAAAATTGCCATGATATAATGATAAATCTCAAGGAAATGTTTGATGATGTCAACCGCACTCAGCGTTATAACATTATGAAGAGCTTATTCGCTGCAAAATATATGAAGGGACTTCAGTTAAAGAACATGTACTCAAAATGTTTAGGTACCTCTCGGAACTGGAAACTCTCAGGACTCAGATGGATGCAGTCTGACTTCATTCTATTGTCTCTGCCCAAGTCTTTCAATAAATTTGTGGTATCATTCCGCATAAATAAGATGAATTGGTCTAATACCGAGTTAATGGCTTCATTAAAGTTTGCAGAAGACATAATGAAGAAAGATAATTCCACTGGCAGTGCAATGGTTGCACATGTCAAAGAAAACACGGTCGGAAGCAAGGATCTCGGAAGGGACCGACCCAAAAGAGAAAGAAGAGTCAAAGTGTTGGATCACCTTCTAATGATTCCATTTTATGGCATCTAATATGACCGATTTATGTCATCACTACAAGAACTCGAGGCTCTGCAAGAGTAATTTCCCAGAGTACCTCAAATCTATTGATAAAGGTAACCCTCGACATGTATGAATTCTACTCTCATCATTGAAATCAATTTTCTTGTAGGACAAGAAGGTAGTTGGATAATCGATTCTGGTGCTTCTGTTCATATATGCAATTTGTTGCATCTATTTCAGAAAACTAGGAATCTTGATGAAGGGGAGATAGTCATACAGATGGGATCTGATGTAACCGGTTGTAGCAGTCACCATCGGGACCTGCAAACTATCATCATCTAGCGAGAGAGTCTTAGTACCTAAGGATTGTCTTTTTGTTCCAGATGTTAGAAGGAACTTAATAAATGTATCTAAGTTAGTTAGAAATAGATATTCGTTTCTATTCTACAATAAATCTGTCATAAGTCATTATGGTAAATATATTGCGGCTGGTGTTCTAACTTTTTGTGAACTCTATGAATTGCGCATTGATGAAAATGCCATGAATGTTACTGCCACTAAGAAACCGAGAGGATGGAAATCATTCTAACATGATTTGGCATCAAAGGCTTGGTCATTTATCTACTGATAGGATTAATAGATTCATAGAGGTTGGACCCTTAGATTTTTCTAAGGTCCAATCTTTACCTACCTGCGAACATTCTATTAAGGTAAAATGACTAGGACACCTTTCCATAACAAGGTTACAAGACGCGAAATTATTCTTGAGCTAATACATACTGATGTATGTGGTCCCTTCAGTACCGCGACCTGAAATGGATATATATATATATATATATATATATATATATATTATTTTACGTTTATTGACGACCATTCGTGATACAAATTTATCTTCCTATCACGTCATAAATCTGAAACCTTTGAAAAGTTCAATGAGTTCATGGCTTTGGTTGAGAACCAAACCAATAGGAAGATTAAAAAGATTCGATCTGATCAAGTTGACGAGTACCTCTCAGATACATTCAAGGAATACCTTGAAGAGAGAGGAATTGCCTCCAATCTCACTCCTCCTAGAATCCCCAACTTAATGGTGTTGTTGAAATATTCAACATGACTATCATGGACATGATCCGTTTAATGATGAGTAAAGCACATTTACCACTTAGTTTCTAAGGATACGTAGTAGAGACTGCAATACATATCCTGAATAAGATTTCTAGCAAGTCTTTACCTAAAACTCTTCATGAGCTTTGATATGAAACCAAGTATAGTGTTAGACACTTAAGGATTTGGGGTTTCTTGGTCCATGCGAAGAACATGGATGCAAGTAAGTAGAATCTCGCACTCGAGAGCGCTACTCCATTGGGTATGTTGAGGATTGTATTGGATACCAACTTTATGACCCTGAGACTCAGAAGGTATTCATATCTAGAGATGTAAAATTTCTAGAGTATGACTTCCTTAAGAGTCAAGATAAAAATGAAGTAAAGAAAGTCATTGAATACCCTAAAGATACTGAGTTTCCTGAACCAGAAACTGAAGAAGTAAATGAAGTTGTAACACATGTAACCTCTTCGAAGGAGTTCAAGGGTGGTTGCACCACCTGAAAGGTACATATTCCATGTGTCAGGTGAAACTGATAATGATCCAGCTTCATTTGATGAATCACTCGCGGATCATGACATGGATAGATGGATGATAACAATAAAGCCTGGAATACACTCCATGCATAAAAATGGAGTGACCCTAGAGGGTCCACCTAAAGGGATAAAACCCATTGTGTGTAAATGGATCTTCAAGAGAAAAAGGGGACCTGATGGGAAGGTAGAGCCTTCAAGGCATGGCTCGTAGACAAGGGCTACATACAGAGAGAAGGCATTGACTACGATGAGACATTCTTTCATGTGGCTATGCTTAAGTCCATCATGACACTGCTAGCTTTAGCTACATATCTTAACTATGACATCTGGCAGATGGACGTCAAGACGGCTTTCCTCATCTTTCATGTGGCTATGCTTAAGTCCATCATGACACTGCTAGCTTTAGCTACATATCTTAACTATGACATCTGGCAGATGGACGTCAAGACGGCTTTCCTCAATGGATACCTCGAGAAGGATATCTATATGGAGCAGCCCCAGGGCTTCATAACCATGGAAATCAAAGTATGCAAGCTGAAGAAATCCATCTATGGGCTCAAATAAGCTTCTCATAGCTGGAACATCACATTCGACGAAACATAAAGAGTTATGACTTTATGCAGAATCCTAATGAACCGTGTGTGTACAAGAAGCTTTGTGGGAGCACCATTGTGTTCATCATGCTTTATATAGATGACATCCCTATCATTGGGAATGATACCAAGATGATGACCAATGTTAAGATTTGGCTATCCCATACCTTCAAGTTGAAAGATATTGGAGGTCTGAAGCTATTCAGAAACTGAGAAAAGAGGATTTTGGGAATGTCACAACATGGGTACATTAAGAAGATCTTGGAACATTTCCATATGAAGAACTCCAAGAAAGGCTTCCTTCCCTTAAGACATGGTATCCACCTATCCAAAGGGATGGCTCCTCAAAGGGTTGAGGATAATAAAGCCATGGCCAGATGCCCCTACGCATCAACTGTAGGAAGCTTAATGTATGCCATGTTGTGCACAAGGTCAGACATCTTCCATGCAACGGGAGTGATAAGCCATTACCAATCCTGCAATGGAGAGCAACACATGGATGTAGTAAATAATATTTTCAAGTATCTAAGATGGACACAAGATTACATATTCGTCTATGGAGATGGTGATATCCAAGTCTTAGGATACACAGATTTTAACTTCCAATCTCATATTGTTGATCGAAAGTCGACATCAGGGATCGTGTTCCTATTGAACGGTGGTGTTTTGAGCTGGACAAGCAAGAAGTTGTACGCTACGACCGAATCAACAATAGAAACCGAATATATTGCTGCATCGGATGCTGTAAAGGATGTGGTGTGGTTGTGCAAGTTCATCCTAGAGCTTGGTGTAGTTTCCGTTGATACTCTCATCCCGCTACTCTACGATAACACAGGAGCCATAGCTCAGGAGAAGGAACCCAGATGGCATCAAAAGAGCAAGCACGTGGGAAGAAAATATCACATCATTTAATAGATACAAAAGCGTGATGACATCGTCATCACCAAGGTGGCCTCTACCGACAATGTTGCTGATTCGCTTACCAAACCTTTGACACTGAAGGTTTTTGACCAACATGTAAAGAGTATGGGTTTAAGGATTGTACCTGAATGGTTTTGAGATCTAGCGAGAGATTGTTAGCCATATGAACCCAAGACAAACCATTCCTATAATAAATGGTATTATAATATTTTGATATATCAATAAAACTTATTGGTTTATGTCACTCCCAGACTGAGAATTAAATGAATGAATGCACTATAAGATCCCTTAGTACAATTAGGGTTATGTACCATGGCCAACTTAATGATCACACAATTATTGATTCAATTGATCAATCATTGAGACTGGTGCTTGGATGAATATCTAAAGAGTTAGATTGAGGACTCATCAAACATTGTCAAAAGATTATTAAGAGATGATCTCCAGCCTGAGTAGGAGATGGAAATCCTTTTTCTATAGGTTGATAACTGGCCGGCCTCTTGATGCAGGACCTCTGCATAGGAATAGAGAATCGGTGGTGTCAGATTAGTTAGGTCAAAGAGTTGACTTGACGAGATCGAGATAACCAAGTCCTATGTCGTATACTTTCACGATATAGACATGCATCCTCTGACCGGAGGCAGATGTATTGCTATATGTCTAAATATGTAATGAATCTCCATTTTATAACCTTTATTCTTTCATTTTGGCCTTTAATCCCTCACTAAAGGCATGTATATAATATTATTTTGCACTAATTAACGTTCATTATTTATTGTGTAAATATTGTATAAAATATATTTTTTAAGCCAAAATAAAAGAATAAAGAAAGGAATAGGAAAAGGAATAAAATTTCAAAGGTATTTTATGACTCTAAACCCTGAGACCTAGGCATCTTGATGACTGGGTCGACAAGGTATAAAGTAGGGAAAGATAAGGATCGAATACAAAATAAAAACCCTAATTTTTACTCTTCAATAAGTCCATTTTTGGGACCTATTTTCTTCTTTATCATTTATAACTTAAATAAAGAAACTTTGTTCATGAAAGTTGTAGATAAAAATATATAGAAAAAATACAAAATTGAGTTTACACAAAAATAATATACAATATACTTTTTACACTCAAAATAAAAAGCTCAAACACAAACTTCCCAGACCCATATCTTCTCCATATGAACTCAAAATGCACCAAAATCACATTAATTGTATATAACTTTTAACAAGCCATTTAGTGAAGGTGGTTCCATTTAATTTGAAGTTAAATGCAAAGTTAGGTTTTGGACCCCTATTGTATAGTTTACCTGAATAAAATATTCATTTTATTTATTATTTATAATTTTATATTTTTATATTTTTATAATTTTGTAAAAATTGTTTATAGTATATGTACATATTTAGAATAGAATAAAACCATTAAGAAAACACTAAAATAAAAAAATATATAAAAATACATAGATGAATATACAATACTTATTCCTATATAATAAGTATACATATTTATTTACGTGTACATATGACATGAGAAAAATATAATAAAACATAATTCTGTATATAAAATTAAGTTATAAATAAATTATAAAAATACAAAATGAAAATAAAATATACATAAAATAGATCAATATGCCTATAAATACACTAATAAAAAGTATCTGGTCATAAATTAACCCATAAATAAATAAAAATCATGATAAAATACTACATGAAATAATAAATATTTTTCATGTTTTAATCAAAAACTAATAAAATCATTTACTAATTTATTATAATTTATTTTTGATTTTATTTTTATTTTGTCTTTTTTGCAGATGACGTGGCTCAATTAGGGCCCTCCATCCGTTGACCTGGGTCAATAGTCTGACCCAGCTCCTAGACATGTCAGAGTAGCGTAGGACCCCATTTTCCTCGATTTTTGGTGTCCGAGGTATTCATCTTCTCGGTTAGATTCCTCTTTGACTTTCCTCCCTCGATCGATGCTCTATCACGTAGGATCATTACATCAATCCGAGAGCATCTAAATCACCCACTTCTCCTCGATCTTCTAACCACTTCACTTGCATGTACGAAACCTCCACCTCTCCTTCCTCTGATTTTTGGGGAATCGCTTTTTGCCCCTTTTTGACTCCCCCTCTCATGCTCCGGATTGAGGCTCGAGACAAGAGCTTTCTCTAGTCGATTGCAGCGAAGAAAGGCATGGTAGGAGGTTGATTCCACCATCTCTGATGGTGCTCCACTGTGAGGTTCCCATCTCGCGGCCAACACTGCTCGAGGTCCTTTTTCTTGCTTTTCTAGATAGATTTTGATTCCAACATTTTGTTTACTCTTTAGTTTCATTTTCAACCAATCCCATTAGAGTAGAATAGTCGCCTCGTAGTTCACTGGAGCTCTGTTCCGGCAAGCATTCCTCAGTACTCCATTGTGTTTCCGACCTGCCGGACCACCCCATTTCGTTCCCTGCGCTTCTTTTAAGCCCCATGCACTGCCACTCACCCCAGATCTACCATGGATCTGACAGTCAGTGCTCCACTTATATCCTTCGTCGGAGCACCTCCACCCCCTTCCATTTCGTCACCATTTCCCCCGATAATGAGTCGAGGCAGTTTGCCCTCGACTATATTTTTCTTCTGTGCAGATCCTAGAGGATGCATGCCATGAACGAGGCGATTTTGATTGTGGCTAGAGGTTCCTGGAGCACCATTCTTCCTCCGACCTCGGGAACTCGTCGAAGATCTTCTTGGTCTTGCCTAATCCTATCAACTAGTAAGCACTTCCAGGAGGCTTTTGCACTTCAGAGAAGCACCCGAGTCTATCGGAGGAAGGAGCAGATCACGATTGAAGCTCGAGCTTGGTCGAGTTCTTCCATATTCTTCCAGGGGAGGTCTCGACTGCCCGATTCAAGAGGAGTCCTAGGTTGCTCAGCCACCGTTGGATGCACCCATGCCTTATATGTTGATCTCCATCCGATGATCTATTCTCGACCGCATACAACCAACCGTCATCGGCCTTTGATAGGCAGACACGTAGATAAGTGGGTGCTTGTAAACTGACGATCTGCGAAGTAATGGGGGTAAATTGCAAAACATACCCCCGTATTTTTGTCTTTTTTATTTGGTCCTGTAACTATTTTGTTTAGTTTAAAATTTCTATGTATTTTACATTGAAACTCATGAGCTTTCATCGAATTACATTTGGATCCAATCCACATCACCTTACGTGCGATCCAACGTGAGGTGGAAATTTTGCACCTAAGCCCTTGCGGGTTTTGTAATTTCATTTTAGTCCAGAAACTTTAACTATTAGTTATAATATTTTGGGTATTTTGCAAAAACCACCTTGCCTTGGATTTAATTGGAAATATGCCTTTGCTAGTTTAATAATTTTTATGATTGTTTTCTATTTATTAAAAATATCATCCATGCTCCAAAAATTATGAAAAATTAGGGTTAAGTGCTTGCTAGCATACACTTTCACACTATAATTTCATTTTACATTTTAGGTACTTTCTCTATTTTCTAAAAATCAAAAGAGCATGTTTTTATCCCTGTTTGAATTAAAAATTACCAAAAAAATTATTCAAATGTTTTGAAAAATTCAAAGAAAAATTATATTTTTTATTTTAGTATTTTATAACCCCATACCAAAAAAATAATAAAAATAGAAAAAGAAAATAATAAAAATTTAAAAGCTCTAAAATCTAGTAAAAAATAGAAAAATCACCAAAAATCCAAAAAAAATATTTGTTTTTGTTTATGAAGTTTCTTAATAATATTATTTATCTATTAAAAGTGATTTGGAGATATTTTTACACTTTTTGCTATTTTTAATCTCCAACTCAATTTAGTATATTTATTTATTCCCTATTTCAGAATATTTTTTACTTTAAAAATACCTAAAAATTAGCAAAAATATCTAAAAAATCACAAAAATAGTAGAAAATTATATAAAATCCACAAACATTTTATTATGTAATTTTTAATTATATTTATAATTATATTATTCTATATTGTGTATATAGTTATATACTCCTTTATATTTTATTAAAAAGAAAAGAAATTACAAATCAAAAATATAAAAATAAAATATAAATTACAAAATTTAAAACAAATATATATATAATTAAAATCCATAAAAAATATAAAATAAAAAATGTGCATAAAAAGATAATAAAAAGACAAGAGGAAAGTACAAAGTTTTGGATTTCAATTCCTCAATCTATCACGTTTGCTCCATGTGTTCGACACTCTACATACTTACACCTATATATACATTTGTAGATTATAATAGATTTTAATTCCACATTTTATTTTTCATTGTTTGATCTATATTGTAGGTTTATTGTTGAATTATTTGGGTTTCGTGAGAGATCGCTTCGACGATTGCTGATCTTCCTTGTGGATTGACAAGATCCTCGCAAAACTCAAGTTTTTAAATGGCACCATTGCCAGGGTGCAATGATGTATAGATAGCATTGTCATTTTGTCTCTTCTTCATTATCTGTTTGTCTCTTTATTTCTTTTTCATTTTATTTGATATTATTATTGATCTGTCTAATCATGCTTCTTATTTGTTCTTTGTTGCGATGGACCGCAGATTGAGGGAGGGTCTCCTAAGAGCACCTATACACCCATGTGAAGTGGAGTCAGCTTTTCTGACCTAGCCGACTGAAGAGATCGACAAAGAAGGACTTGGAGGATTTTTGAAGACAAAGCTCTTTTATTTTTATTTTTATTTTTATTTATAATTTGAAGTGAAAGAGAGACATTCATAGTTGTAATAATATAGACTCTCCAGGATACTGCCACTTCACGAGGTACACTGCCCGTGTGATTGTTCACTTGGGAGCCTCGTCAGTTTTTGTTGCATTTTCACCGCTTTTATTTTTATTTGTTTCACAATTTTATTTTATTTATTTTGTATGATTGAGCCCTAGTTTTATGATTTGTTTATCAATAGATTAAGGTCCAAAGCCCTAATTATATTTGCATGTACCTATAGATTTATGCATGGACTTAGTCAAATCTAATTGCGGACTATTTAGACTTGAGACCGCACACCGAGAGAAGCTCTATACAATGCTTGTAGGACCCTTTGTAGCGGGCATCGATGAGCTTCCAAGACTGGACCCTAGGTCTCGTATTTAGATAGTTAGCATCTGGTGCTTGACGATAATAGCATATTCTGTCTTAGTTCGATTTCATCAGTTGCATTGCATATAGATAGTTTCAATTCTGCTTAGCATCCTTGCATGAAGAGAGCTGGAGGCAAGGTGACCATTTCTACTTAGCATTCACCATTGTTTTTGCCTCGCATTGCTTTTCTGACTCACTCCCTCTGATTTTGACCACCTAAGATTCTAAAGGAATTGATCCCTCGTTAGGAATCGTGCATTTTTACTAAAAATACAAAAAAGTGATAACCACTAAAATTGAGACCGCTAAGATTGCTCGACTCTAAAAATAAAAAAAGTCTTGTCATGAGGAGAGTAACCCCCTCATTGTATTCATATTTTATTTGCTACATATACACTAAGGATTAATGCCCCAATCACATGCCTACCTACGTGTTTGTACAATCTTGTGATATTCACCTAACTCTAAAATTGAAAAGATAAAAAGACTGAACTTTTACGGTCATCACTGAGTTGAGTTGGTGAATTGAGGGGTTTGTTTGTGTACATTTATTTATGTTTGTTTGTGTGTATACTCGATCTTCTCTGCGCATTTGCATATTTTTCTTGCATATCTTGATTTAACTATCGTGATCTCCCAATCCCTTCATTTTATTTCGAAGATGGCCGACTGGAGTGATTTTTATCCAGACTTTACGGATCCCTAGTACCCTCGAGTCGTTCCACCTCTATTTTTACAGGAGGGCATTGCTCCTAATTCTTCTTTTTGTACATATCCTCCTAATCCAATGTTTCAAGCATCAAACTTTTATCCACCACCACCCCCCCCCCCATATTTTGATAATCCACTTTTCAGGAGGACTTTGCTCCAAATTTCGATTTTTACCTACTACCACCACCCTCACATTTCCCTCCATTCCAATAACCTGATATTGAGATTTTGGAGTCACTCTCATGAATACCGCTCTTGAGAACATGTCCCAGTTAGTTGATCACATGAATTCGAAGAAAGATGACCTCACTAGCCTGAATAAGAGCCACATTGATGCTTCACCTTCTGGATTTACGGATTCATTTGAGGACACCCATGAGATCTTGTAATCGCCCAAAATACAAAAAATGAGAAAACCCTAAAAATACAAAAAGATTTCGGGAGACACATAGCCGAGTCATTTTGTGAGGAGAGGGTACCCGTGCCAGATCCTTTTCCCACACATATACACCCATGTGGAGCATCCTATGATCATCTTGGGATGGCCTTTCCTTGCCTCTGCGAGAACCATTGTTGATTATGGATCTAGAGAGATTCGATTTCGTTCTTCCAACGAGAGCGATATGTTGATCACTGCACCTACTATTGACCAAATACCGACATCTGAAAAGAGTGTGCCTGTGTTAGCTGACCTCGAGGACTATGACCTTGATGTTGAGATCAGAGAGGTTTGCTTTTTGATGGATCATTCTGAGACCCAAGATTCCTCTTTGGTGAGGAAGACTTGGAAAGTATAGACCTTGGAGTTCCCCCTTCCGGTGAGGGGTAATGCATTGATGACATCCATGATATTTGCACTACAGATACTTTAGAAAGGAGGGCAGACATAGTAGAGACTGTAGAGGCCAAATTTGACCTTACTTCTTCCATCAAGGAATTCAAGCCTTTTGATTGTGACCTAGCAGAGATTTCCCAGGCCGAGCAAGACCACCACTGGCCAGTTCGTGCCTTTCCTCTTTGAGACCACTAAGGATCTTCATTAGGTCGATCCTGATCGATTTCTGTCTGTTAATGACCCTGATATCGACCTCTTCCTCACCAGTCACACAAGAAGGTTCGCTTTCTACCTTCTTGATCTCTGTATATCCACCTCTTTGTATATCCAATTTCATTTTATTTATTTCCATTTATCATTTTTTTCTCATCCACCTTAATCCTTGTGTTTTGCCATGTTATCCTAAGTATAGGGGAGGTGGATGAGTTGGGTAATCTTTCTTCTTTTCATTTCCATTCATTTTATTCCAATAGGTGTCACACCTTCTTCAATGTTATACTTAGGATGTACTTTGTCCTAAGCATATGGGGTATATACTACGAGCTGTTCATTCCCTAATCCCTCACATGTCCCCTTAACTTCTGACACTCTATCTATACTTAGAGATATTCTACCGTAAGTATAGAGGGGACAGATCGAGCCAATGATTTTGTATATTCTCCCTCGTGTAGTTTCTTTTTATTCTTTTCTTTTTATTGATCCCCTTCATTGTCTCCTCTCCTATTGATATTTCTGTCTGTTCTTAGGGATATCTCACCATAAGTATAGGGGGAGATAGACTAAGTCGTGATCTGTTCATTCCCACCCTCGACCCTCCCTGCAAGTAAACAATTGTCTATACTTAGGATTATTTCATCCTAAGTATGGGGGACAGTTGACGTCTCGTTCATTCATTCCTTCATTCTTTTCAAGCTTTATTCAATCAATGTAGTATAGACTCTTCAATACTCTGTACAAGTTATGTCTTCTCTTTTTCTTTTTGATCTATGAGGACATAGCTCAAGCTAAGTATAGGGGATCCTATATACTCCGTATATACTTTATCCATAACTCATACTTTCATGTTATTCATAATATGGCTAATTAATAAAAATTAAAACATATACCCAATTATTTATATATAGTGATTAATAAATCAGATTGAAAATATTTTTTTGCAAAATATTTGAAAAATAGTTTGAAAATATTTTTAAAAGGTTCTTTGAAAACTATTTGGAAAATGTTTTATGAGATATTTTCAATCTTTCTAAATGTTTTTATTTGTAAAAAATTCTTTTCTTTGTTTGAAATAAAAACTTTTGAAAATCTAGTTACAGATGATTTTGAAAAATGGTTGCAAAAATATTTTGAAAAATCTATCTACAATATTTGGAAATTCTTTACAAAATGATTTTTAAACGCTGTAAAATATTTGTAACAATTATTTGTCAAAATAGTTTGCAAAACAAAGTTTCCAAAATGTATGTAAAATCTTCTGAAATTATTTTAAGAATTGGGTACATAATAAAAATCCTTTATAAACCGTGTATAAATCTGTAAATTCTTAAAAATCCAACTCTTGTAAATATAAGATGCACTCTCGTGTAAATATCAGTACCTATTTCTTTTTCCATTTTTTTAAAAATCCCTAAAAATTTACAAAATTATAAATCCCAAAATTATTTAAAAAAACTCTTCAAAAATTGCATAAATATTTGCAAAACCTTTTCAGAATTCCATAAAATTTCAATATTAGAAAATTACATCATAAAAGATTTTCAGCATTGTACATAACATTTGCATTTTTAGGATTGAGTTTGATAATTGAACAATTCTAAATAAAATCTGAAGATTGGAGCTTAGTTGGACCTTAAACCTACTTAATTACAGGAACCTTGAGGAACTGAAATTGAGGTACTTCAGGTTTGCTAAACTTAGTTCTTTGGGATCACGAGACATAGTTTAGTGTCATTTTGACTGCCTAAATAGAGTATTTCGGAGCACATGCACGACTCTTGTTGACAATGACCTAGCTTGCACACTTGCACTTTACACTTTGCTCACCTCAATTGAAGTAGTAGAGGGCTGTATTTGCCAACATGAGACACAAGCCAATGGAAATATCAGAAGTCACACTTTTGAGGCCATTGTACCCCAACCTGATTTAGTAGCCATGAGGTCTAAAGATAGAAGTTATGGATTGCAATAATGCTTCAAAAGAGGGATAGTCTACCGGCTCAAGAAGAAGAATCTCCATACGTAAATGTTGCTTTATATAGTAATAAAAAATGGGAAAATAAAAAACTCTGAAAAAGTGAGCATGCCTGAATGAAAATAAAATGCATGCCGGAGTGTATATATTTGTATAGTCAATAAGCAAGCTTGAGCTTCAAAGTCGTATGTTTGTAGGATTGCAGTCGGATGACTTGACTACACTAGTCAAGCATCCTAGGATAGGTAGCTACACTGGATACCATCCATTCTTCTTTCTACCTCCTCTTCTTGAGATGGTTCTACTAGAACTTAGAAGGGAATACCCATATTTTCGAGGAAAGAGTTGTTTTATTGGGGAACTAGGGTCACCATGTTGGAGAAGACTGACTTTTACCGTTTCAGCCGAAGAGAGCTACATATCACACACATTGTTCAAGATAGATTCATAGTCATAAGGGTTTGTGTATGAGTTGACTTATTCTGATATGGCTTTCGAGAAGACTTGAGCAGAGTTTTGTGACTCTTGAAGGCTATTGTGTTTCAAATCCGTTTCCCAATAAGGTTCCGACCACACCTAAATTCCAAAGGTCCGACTTAAGCTCCAAACTTTGATTTTATGAAGATAAGTTTAAGAATTAAAAACAATCCAAGTTCTTTCTTTTTCTTTTCCTTATTCTTATTTTCTGCACTTATTGCATAAGTGTTTGCTAGGGGCTAGCAAAGGAAAGTATAGGGGAGTGATGAATATCCATTTGTGTAAATATTGTATAAAATTGATTGTTTAAAGATAAAATAAAAAAAATAAAGAAAAGAAAAGAAAAGAAATAAAAATGAATAAAATTGACCCTAAACTGTGAGACTTAGGCATCTTGATGATTGGCTCGAAAAGGAGTAAAGTAGAGGGAGATAAGGGTCAAATACACAATAAAAACCCTAATTTTTACTATTCAATAAGTCCATTTTTGGGACCTATTTTATTCTTTATCATTTATACCTCAAATAAAGAAAATTTGCATATGAAAGTTGTAGATAAAAATATATAGAAAAAATACAAAATTGAGTTTACATAAAAATAATAAACAAGTACTTTTTACACTCAAAATAAAAAGCCCAAACCCAAACTTCCCTGACCCATATCTTCTCCATATGAACTCAAAGTGCATCAAAATCAATTATTAACTTTTAATAAACCATTTAGATTTCATTTAATTTGGAGTTAAGATGCAAAAGTTAGGTTTTGGATCCCTATTATATAGTTCACCTGCTCATTTTATTTGTTCTTTATAATTTTTATAATTTTATATTTTTATAATTTTGTAGATATTATTTATAATATATTTACATATTTAGAATAGAATAAAACCATTAAGAAAACACTAAAATAGAATAATATATAAAAATACATAGATGGATATATAATACTTATACATATATAATAAGTATACATATTTAAATGATATAAGAAAAATATAACAAAAACATAATTATGTATATAAAATTAAGTTATACATATTTAAATTATAAAAATAATAATAAAATCAAAATACAAAATGAAAATAAAATACACAGAGCGTAGATCAATATACATATAAATACACTTGTAAAAAGTATCTGGTAATAAATTAACCCATATAAATAAATACAAATAACAATAAAATATTACATAAAATAATAAATATTTTTCATTTTTAACCAAAAATTAATAAAATCATTTACTAATTTTTTTTAATTTATTTTTTGTTTTTATTTTTGTTTTACCTTGTTGCAGATCACGTGCCCCAATCAGGGCCCACCATCTGCTGACTTGGGTCAACTGTCTAACCCAGGTCCTAAACCTGTCAGAGCAGTGTAGGACCTTGTTTTCCTTGATTTTATTGCCCGATGTATTCATCTTCTCGGGTAGATTCCTCTTTGAATTTCCTCCTCGATCGATGCTCTATCATGCGGGATCACTACATCGATCTGAGAGCATCTAAATCACCCACTTCACCTCGATCGTCCAGCCACTTCACTCACATGTACAAAACCTCCACCTCTCCTTCCTTCGATTTTTGGGGAGTTCCTTTTTGCCCCATTTTGACTCCTCCTTTCGTGCTCTAGATTGAGGCTCGTGACAGGAGCTCTCTCCAGCCGATTGCAACGAAGAAAGGCATGGTAAGAGGTTGATTCCACCATCTCCGGTGGTGCTCCACTGTGAGGTTCCCATTTTGCGTTCAACACCACTCGAGGTCCTTTTTCTTGCTTTCTAGATTGATTTTGTTCCAGCAATTTGTTCACGTCTTTAGTATCGTTTTCAATTGATCCCAATAGCATAGAATGGTCGCTCCGTAGTTCACTGGAGCTCTGCTCCAGCAAGCTTTCCATTGTACTCCACTGTGTTTCCGACCCGTTGAACCACCCCATTTTGTTTCCCCACGCTTCTTTTACGCCTCACATGCCTCCACTCACCTAGAGCCGTCGTGGATCAGGTAGTCGGTGCTCCACCTCCATCCTTCGCTAGAGCACCTCTACCCCCTTCCATTTCGTCACCGTTTCCCCTGCTAATGATGCGAAACAATTTGCCTTCGACTCTATTTCCTTCTGTGCAGATCCTGGAGAGTACACGCCTCGTATGAGACGATTTTGACCATGGCTGGAGGTTCCTGGAGCCACATTCTTCCTCCGACCTTGGGAGCTCACCGGAGATCTTCTTGGTCTTGCTTGAGCCTACTAGTTGGTGCATGATGCTTCCAGGAAGCTTTTACGCTTCGTAGAAGCACCTGAGTCCGCCAGAGGAAGGAGTATAGCACGATCGAAGCTCAGGCTTGGGCGAGTTCTTCCTTGTTCTTCCAGAGGAGGTCTCGACCATCCAATTCATGAGGAGTCCGGAGTGCTCAGCACCGTCGGATGCACCCGCGCCTCAGCCGTTAATCTCCATCCGAGATCTATTCTCGACCGCATCCAGCCATCCATTATCGTCCATTGTTAGGCTGACACATGGATAAGTGGATACCTGCGAACCGTCGATCCATGCCGTTGTAGGGGTAAATTGTAAAAATACCCCATGTTTTTGTCTTTTATATTTGATCCTGTAATTATTTCATTTAGTTTAAAACATTCTGTGTATTTTGCATTGAAACCCCTGAGCTTTAATCGAATTACATTTGGGTCCAGTTTACATCACCTCACGTACGGTCCCACGTGAGGTGGCAATTTTGCACTGAAGCCCTTATGTTTTGTAATTTCGTTTAAGTATTAAAACTTCAAATATTAGTTATAATATTTTGGGTATTTTGCAAAAACCAACTTGCTTTTTATTTTAATTGTAAATATTGCCTTGTTAGTTTAATAAATTTTGTGATTTTTTTATTTATTAAAAATATCATCCATACTCCAAAAATTATGAAAAAATAGGGTCAAGTGCATGTTAGAATACGCTTTCACATCATATTATCCTTTTTGTATTTTAGGAATTTTCTCTATTTTCTAAAAATCAAAATAGCACGTCTTATCCTTGTTTGAATTAAAAATTACCAAAAATATTCAACCTTTTTAAAAATTTCGAAAGAAAATTATATCTATTTATTTTAATATTTTGTAACTCCAGACCTAAAATCATTTAAAATATAAAAAGAAAAGGATTAAAAATTAAAAAACTTTAAAATATAGTAAAAAATTGGAAAAATCACCAAAAATCCCGAAAATATTATTTTTGTTTCCAATTTTCTTATAATATTATCTATTTGTTAAAATTTTTTTTGGAGAAATTTTGACACTTTTTGCTATTTATAATATCCAACTCAATTCGATCTATTTATTTATTCCTTATTTTGGGATATTTTTTACTTTAAAATATCTAAAAATTAGAAAAATATCTAAAATCATAAAAATAGTAGAAAATTATATAAAATCCAAATAAATTTTATTCTATAATTTTTATTTAATGTTAGTTGTATTTATAATTATATTATTCTATATTGTGTATATAGTTATATATATTCCTTTATATATTATTAAAAATAAAAAGGAATTGAAAATCAGAAAATATAAAAAGAAAATAAAAATTACAAAATTAAAAACAAAAATATTTATAATGAAAATCCATAAAAAATATAAAATTAAAAACCCATACTAAAAGATAATGAAAAGACAAGAGGCAAGTGCAAAATTTTGGATTTCAATTCCTCAATCTATCACGTTTGCTTCCTGTTTTCGATACTCTACATACTTACACCTGTACACACATTTGTAGAGTTGTAATAAATTTTAACTCAACATTTTTCTTATTGTTTGATCTATATTATGGGTTAATTTTTGAATTATTCAGTTTCGTGAGCGGTCACTTTGACGATTGTTGATCCACCTTGTAGATTAACAAGACCCTTGTAAAACTCGATTTTTCAGTATGTACATTTGGCAGACAGATAGGTTGATGGCCTAATCAAGGTCTATACACCGGTGAGCTGGTGTGTATACAAGGGTATATGAGTAATACTATCTATCAAAGGGATCATACATGTTCATTGTGAATTGGAACAATGATCTCACTCATGAAGTATTGGGACCGAATTAAATTACATGCATGGTCATCTTGCTTTGGAAGCATGATAAGAATTTATAGGTATGATGTATGCTTTTGGAAAGCATATGATCGATACCAATTCCCAATGACTGGATGAGAAACTTGATGATAAAACCCTGAAGAAGACAATATAAAATAGTTCTATTTCTTCATATTTATTCTGAGTCTTCCAGTATGCGAGATGTACATATATTAGGAATACCAGAGGGTGATGTGATCATAAACGATTGTATACCCATGGCGCTTCCATTCCGAGAGAGTGATAAGACATGTCTAAATTTTAGTGACTCCTCTTAGAGAAGTGATCTGATCTTAGCCCAAATTTTGGAGATTTATCTGAATGTGATTCAAATGAATGAGAAGATTAGATCTATGACCTTGATTTAATAAAGCATCTAGGAGAGGTCCCCGAGATCTAGATTTGAGATGTGATCTCAATATCCAAGTCACTACATGTGGAACGTACAATCACACTGTCCTTATCTCCAAATATCCACGGAGAAAGCATATTATTCTTGAAAGAGTTCAAGAATAATTCTAATTATAAATGTGTATCCAAACATTAAGAAATAGATAATTAATTATGATTTAATTATCTAAATAATGTGAATTTAACTAATATTATTTAGATGCATGAGAATCATGATCTAATATAATTAAATGTGATTTAATTATCATAAATATGAATAATGTGGATAGCACTATCCATATTAATCATGTATGTTATAAACATGATTTATAATATATTAGAGAGAGATATTTGTAAATAACATTTATAATTCAAATATTGATATGAATTGGATTCACATTGGACATTTAATTGGAAATGCAATTTAATTTTTATGGGTTGTGAATGTGATTGACAAGTTTCCGATGGCATGATTGATATTTCATAAATTAATTTGGAATTATTTTTGTGAGATAATTTACAACAAAAGTTGTTGTAAATATTGAAGGATTATGAGAGATACCATATCTCACATAATTTGAAAAGAAGACACCTTCCTTATGTGGGGGTGGACGACCACCTTGAGTCCTAATTCAAGTGTGGTCATCCACTCCTCAATAGTAAGGGGCTTTGCCTCTTTTCCATTCCTTTCTTTCTTATTGATTTAATTGAATTAACTTATATTGATAATTATTCAATATAATTTTGATTTAATTAAATTAATTATTGTTGCCTTTTTACAACAAAATCATGGACATTGAAAGAATCATAAATCAATGTCAACCATTGGATTTGAGTTGTCCATGGATTGAGATCCACGAACCCCCAAAATATTATAAAAGAAGAGGCAACCCTAGCTCTTCATTACAACATTTAAATAGCATCTCTATATCATATTCTCATACACGCCCATTCTCTTCATCAAGAGTGGATGTCCACCTCTTCCACTAGAGAAGATCGTCGTCATCTCCACTCCGTTGTGTTGTCGCTTCGACCGCTCGGGGATATCTGTTTCCTTCAATGCACCTCACTCGTGAAGAAGACGTCGGATCTCATATGATGAGATCAGGAGATTCACCACTTGGATTATCAACTTGGATTGCGAGGAGTACATGTTTCATCAACGCGTTCGCAAGCGTCTCCTCCGTTGGATCAGACTTGAGATAGAAGGTCTCTTGCTTTAGAGACACGATCATCAACCATACTTCAAGAGGTATTCCGATATCTACTTTGTGGTTTAGATGAAACGATCCAAGAAGTGTTCTCGGATCATGTGGTTTCATTATATAACTTTTTTAAATTCTACTGCATCGATAAAATAGTGCGAGTAGTCGTTCTCGATCCAATATGATGCGATCTTCATGCTTCCGTGATACGCTTAAGATTCTTACCATTATCTTCATGAGGATCATAAGTAATCATACTCGATTGGGTATCCAAGCAAGACAACTTAAATATAGCCCACAAAATGGATAGAATGCATCTAATTTAAAATGAGCTTGAAATGTAATTTATATGCTAGATTATATATATAGTCAAAATATGCAATTTTTCAAAAAATATGAATCAACTTTGTATATCAATTTTAAAAGGAAAGGGACTCAAGTAATATCTTTTAATTCTTAAATGGGTATAGTATTGAACATTAATTTTTAGATGAAAGAGTTAATCCAATTTCATCTTTAGGATAAGATTGCATGCTAAAATATATAAAAGGTAAAAAGCAAAAAGTCTAAAACTAACAAATGTACCAAAAATGTCATAACTTTTTTCCTTTTAAGGAAGATCATATGAGTGGTAGCACAATTAGGACAGATGATTTTCTTGGGAGGTGGACAACATTGTGTGAAACGAGCAATTTCTTCACGAGGGAGGGATGACAACATTGCAAGGAAAAAGGTGAGAAGTAGGGATGCAACCGGATGCGGATATATCCGTATCCGTTCGCTACCGTATCCGTTTTTAAGCGGATACGGATATACATTTTCGAATTTTAGCGGATACGGATACGGATACGGATACTAGTTTTAATTTTTTTACGGATACAGATTTAGATACGGATACCATTATAGTTTTTTTTTGGATACGGATGCGGATACGGATGTATGTATTTTTTGCGGATACGGATACGGATATGTGTATTATCGAGTCACTTATGACATGTACATCTATATGCTAATATAGATCTAATGATGGGTATATATGTACAATTTTATATAAAATACATAATGGTCCATATCCGAATCCACTTTCCATTTCTGTATTTAATTGGAATACAAATCGACATCCCAACATGCCATGCGTTTCCACTTTCCATTTATACTTTGTATATTTGATTGGAATACAAAGGGACATGCACTATGTCTGCATTTCGTTTCTCTTCCCAATCTCCGTGATTCTCCAAAACTGAAGCCAAGCCAAGTGTTTCCACTTTCGTTTCTTCCTTTTCATTCAACTCTGGTGAAAATAGTACGATTTCAAGAGCTTCCAACGACGAGAAGGACTTCATCAATTTCGGGTACACAGATTTTTTGTTTCATCGTGTAGAATAGAATTTAGCAAGTGCATGTGCTTCACAATCTTGATCTTCTACGGACCACAGCTGTTTGCTTGCAAAGGGAGCAGCCATCAACTTGGGGCTTTTGCAGTCTGCACTCACGTAAGTTTTTCTTCATTTATATGCTTCCGATTTCCAGCCCTTATACTCGCTAAATGAACTTGAATCGACAAGAAAATATTGCCTTACAGAGGCTTTCCTAATCGATGTCAAGATATTTTTATGGTATTATGATGGTGTATTGGATTATTTCTTAATTTCATATCAACTCATCCCATCCCAATACCACGTATACGAAATCTGAAATTTTTTATTGCTCGTTGGTTAGTGTTCTGAGGCGGTGTTATTTCTTTGAGTTAACCATATGAGCTTTATTTTTATTTCATAGGCTTGTACTATGAGTTCCGATCCAGCCAATGGCTCTTTTAATGATGATGAGATAATGAAGTCAAAATCAAAGAAGCAAAAGAAACTAACCTTACCTTGTTGGATAAGTTTTGATAGAATTTACAAGGAAGTGAAACAAGTGGTGGAAGGAGATGAGGTTAGTATTGAAATTTTATATGCCAAATGCAAATCTTGTGGTAAAGAACTTTTACATACCTCTGACAAGGGCACATCCCATCTAAATAATCATGTGAGGAATTGTCCATCTAAGCCTAAGCTTGAGCCTGGACAACAATTGTTACAGTCAATGTTCAAGGTTGATGGGAGTAGCACAATTTTAAATTATAGCTTTGATGATGGATATAGCCAAACGTTATTGGTGAAGGCTATAATTATCCACGAATACCCTTTCAATATGGTGTCTCACTCTGCTTTCCAAAAATATATTTTGTCTCTTCGTCCTCAACACAAAATACCTTCTCGTACAACAATTTCTAAATTTTGACAATTTATATCGATGAGAAGCAGAAGCTTTATCGGATTTTTGCAAATTTATCTTCGAGGGTTAGTTTGACTATGGATAAATGGAGAGCCACTTCTCAGAACAAATCATATATACGTATAACGGCACATTTTTTTTGATGATTCGTGGAGTTTGCAAAAAAGGATAATAAATTTTTTTAATGTTCATGGGTCAACTGGTATTGACATAAGTGGTTATTTCATGTCAAGAATTTTTGAATGGAACTTAGATCAGAAGTTGTTCACAGTGACCGTTGACAATGACAGAGCTAACGATGTTGCGATTCGACATCTTAAAAATCGTCTCGGTGATGCTATACCTCTCAAAGGTTTATTTTTTCATATACGATGTGCTGCCCATATTATAAATCTTATTGTACAAGATGGTCTCAAGGTGATAGCCAAATCAATTGAGAAAGTACGGCTCTGCATTAAATATGTTACATGTTCCAAATGGAAGCAGTATTTCTTGAAACATCGCAACAAATAAATCCAAGTATGAAAAAGAGTCTGGCATTAGATTGCTGCACAAGATGGAACTCTACATATCTCATGTTGGAAACTAGTTTGCAATATAAGGATGTATTCAAGAGATTTAGATTTCGGGATGCTAATTTCATACATTGGCTTACTGATGAAGAATGAGATTATAATAAAATGTTGGGAGAGTGCTTGAAGCATTTTTATGATGCCACTAAATTATTATCTGGATCAAATTATGCTACGTCAAATCTATTTTTTGTTGAATTTTGTGAAATACAATTACTTTTCACAGAGTGGCTCAAAAGCAAGGATGTCATTGTCATTTCAATGGCAACTACAATGAAAATGAAATTTGATAAATATTGGAACATGTGTAATGAATTATTGGTTGTTGCTTGTTTTTTGGACCCAAGATATAAGATGAAGGCAATCCAGATCTACTTCAATGATATCTATGGAATAGAAGGACAAAAAAATTAGAGGAACTTCATGAAGTGATCAAAACTCTTTTTGATTCTTATGCTATTATTGGCAACACTCGGTTGGAAATATCAAATGCTTCCATGACACCAGTTCCATCCAAAAATGCAACTAACCAAGCAACTGTAGAAAAAAGAAAAAGTAGATTTGCACAAGTAATGGACGATGAGGATACCCAACCTACAAAATCTGAACTCGATGAGTATTTGAAAGAAAAATGTTTGCGATGGAAAGATGATTGTGAAAACAACTTTGATATTCTTGCATGGTGGAAGCAAAATGTTGTGCGATATCTTGTTCTTGGAAAAATGGCCAAAGACATTCTTGGTATTCCTGTATCCACTGTTGCCTCTGAATCTGCATTCAGCACTGGTGGCCGAGTAGCAGATGCATATCGGAGTAGATTGAATACAGAGATGGTAGAGGCATTGATATGTGCGCAAGATTGGATGAGAAATGAAACGAATGGTATGATTTTTCATATTTACTTTATTACTTCAATGACAATCCATATAAACTCATAATATTTATGTATGTTAGATTCATACGATGCATCCAATGATTATAACATCTTGGAGGATGTTGAAGACATTCCTTCTCAAGTTGCTCCATCTACTTCAAGTAAGTATTTTTCTAAAATAAGACTATTATAGAATTTTAAAGACCATCTATCTTGCTTTTTTAATCTTGCTTTGACGTTTGCAAATGATTCACATCTTAGTGAACGACATAGAGGAAGCAAATGCTTGTGGAATTGATGGCATGGAGGATGATGATTTTTGGTATAATAATTTCATAAATTATATCTTTTATAAAATCAAATATGTTCTTAAACATCAACATTATCTTGTATTTGTAGGTGATATCAAGAAGAAGAAAAGACAAGATCGTTCTTGTCATGATTCAAGAATCGTTATCCAGTTTATTTTGAGTTGAATCTTATCTAGTTTATTTTGAGTTTGTAGAATTTGGTTTCGGAACTATTGTGGAACTACTTTAAATCATCTTTTTTTCTTTTATGGAACTTTATTATTAGACTATCTACTCATGAAAAACTTTACTTTATAGTTGTCTATTTATATTTTGGGTCAACAAGATATGCAATATTTCAGCTTCACAAATATTTTCCATGCCTCAATGTAGCACTGACACGAAATTGTATCTCATCATGAAATGTCAAAAAAAAGGTAATAAACTTTTACAATTTATCATAGTGTCATTTCACAAAATATACCATATCACATTTATCTTATTAGTTGGTTGCAATGTTACAGTATTACCTATATTTTGAAAACATTTCAAATGAAGGAAGACAAAGGTACGCCATCGTACAATTTTATTATATGTTATTTAATTTATTTCATTCAATATTTTAATTCATTTTCTTATTTATTATGTAGCATTGTAAGTTTACTGAATTTAGGATTAGTCATTCGTCAATTACAAGTTCGTAAAAACAGCATTTCTAATTAAAAGTATGAGGAGACACTTAATATTTTTAGGATAATCCGTATTCGTTTCTTAAATATATGTATCCGAATCATGATATCCAATTCCGAATCCGTATCCGTATTTAAGGATACGGTATTCAATTTTCGATATCCGTATGATATACGTTTCCGTATCCATATTTTGAAACGGATAAGGATATGGTAATACCTATATCCGTATCCGTCTGTTTGCATCCCTAGTGAGAAGTGTCCGAATGGACTGCGAGGGAGAAGCGATTGGGAGAGGGATATTGGAGGGTCAAAAGAGAAATGAGAGGGAGAAGGAACTAAGAGGGGAATTAGTCCAATGGAGTTTACAAACTTACATGTTACAATCATATTTTATTATTAAAAATTTAACATTTGACTTTCAAAAGAGAAGAGAAGGTGACAACATGACTTGTATCCACCATTGATTAAAAAAATGAGATGAATGTCATTGATTATAGCCTTGCCTAAAATCAAGAATGGATGCAAATAAATATTGTGTGTGTTAACGGATTAGCGGATCGGATTGATAGTACTCCAATCCAATCCATACTTCACGTAGTTGAAAATTTCCAATCCATTAAAATGATAAAACAAGACCAATCTGATTCAATAACATCGGATGCATCTGATAGCGGAGTTTTATCCCATATGTATGCACCCCTAATGTGCAACAATAGAGTCGAATAGGGTAGGAAAGAGATCATGTTGAGACCTTTAAAAAAAGAGAGAATGAAGTTGCTCTCCAGGAAACATGGCACCAATGCTTTGATAAATAATAAGAGGAAGCACTATGTCTGCAATTGTAAACTTGTGATTACGATCGTATGCTCTCTTGGCCATTATTTTTTTTCCAAGGTTTATAAAAACCGAATCAAGCCGACCAATGCAACTGGTTAAACCAAGAATTGAAAAAAAATCCAACAATCCATTTTTCTTAGAAATAAAGAAAAATAAAAGAAGTAAAAATCGATCAAAATCCGATTGAACCACTTGATCATGTTGAACTAATTGAACCAAACAATCGTTCAATCATTCTTTTTTTTTACAAAAATAACTTTGAATTATTTAATAAAATGTAAACTTTTAAAAGCTATTCATAATCTAGTATCATTCTAACCCACAACATCATACTCCTATCTTTTCTCTTTCCCTGTGTGCTGATCCGATATCGCATCTCTTCCTTCCTTACAAGCAGCGCCTCTATCTTCCCACATTATGTATAAGGCCATCTTCTTCCAGCAACAACCGATACCTCCATGTGAATAAGTTGTCATAGCCATGCTATAAGCAGCAAATTAACAATATTTGTCATCAATTAGAGTTCGAATAGTTTGCAGTTTGTTAATTTTATTCATCACATATATGTATTTATATGAAATGTCATCTAATTTGGTTCAATGTAGTTGGACCATACAAGCCAAACCAACAGTACAATAATTTAGGTTTTTCTGATTTTAATTAACTGTTGATGTCATCATTGGTTCAACCGATCAGTTCCATTAATACCGACCAAATCGATACCTGCCCAACTTGGCTTGTCCAGTCCGGTTATCAAAACCTTAAAATTTTCCTTCGAAGAGGAAACACTTGCTGACAATATGCAACCTTCCAGACATCCGATTGAGGAAGTTCCGCATTAACCTCAGAATGGCATTTTCTTATGGCAAGCATGAGATTACGACTACAACATTTACATGCCCGTAACAAAGCGAACAGTTCCCCACTTGCCTAAGACTTCATCACATACATAATTACAAATGAGAATGCGACCTACACGAGGCAAAAATTGAGAACCCAGAACTGTAAGACTCATCAAATTAACATTGCAGCTGAAGCTCTACCAGAGATCAGTGGCTGGTGGCCAGCGCCGTCACAAGGAGGCCAAGCACCAAAAATGGCTGGGCACTTGCCTGCTCACACACGTCGTGGTCATTACTCTATCGAAGCTGACAAAATCATGTTCCCATCACGGTGGAAATAAATTTTACCTGATATTTAACGTCGTATTTGATGGGATCTTTCAAGAAGTACTGGAACTGCAACAATACATTCTCAAAATGTCAACACATAGTAAATACGTGCACTATGAAGGATATATCTTTTTATATCAACGAGTTTAGAAAACCCAACGAAAGCAGATGGAACTCTGTCGTGTATTTACCTGGAAAACCACTTGAGGAAGCACCAGCCCAAACAAGGCTAATGCATAGTATAGCTTCCCCGAGCTCAAGAGATAGGCTGGGGCAACAAAAACCATAGAAATATAAGGAAAGACCAATCAAGTGTAGTTAAGATTGCGATTTCAGAAACTTCATCGAATTTTTCAGCAGGAATCCTTGTCAGCTAAAGCAGACATCATAACGTATATTTAAACTTCCCGGTGCAATGAATTGGTGAAATGTGTTGCATAATTGGCCCTTGTTTTTCCCTCGCAGAATGGGATAAGTTATTGTTCCTTTCATTCTCACTTTTAAAAAAATAATGGGAAAAAGCTAGGGTTGCACATGGATCGGACAAAATCCATAATCCGATCCATTCAGTTGTTATTCCATTGGTTTGGCTTTATCAATGTAATGGATTTGATCTGGTTGCAATTTTTAAAATCCGTTAAATTATGGATTGGATTAGATTATTATCAAAATCTGATCCAATCTAATTCGTTAATAAATAAATAATATATAGCAATTCATTTAATGCCATTACCATCCCCTCCTTTCTAAATCGCCAAACTCAAATCCAACATTTGTCATGGTCGACAACAGCAACAAAGTAACTTAAAGTCTAAAAGCTAACCTTTACGACCCGACTGCAGAACCACACCAAAGTCCACCCCCACGGATCCCTCCCCCACGTAGTCAATCACCGCCACGCCTCCCTTCCATGTGCGACTGCGACGTCCTCCCCCATTCACATGTCCGGTTATTCCCTCTCTTGCATGTTATTTATAGCTCCTAATTGATACACATATTTGCAATTTCATTTAAAGTCAACATGATACATGATACTTCTACAGTTCCATGAATTGCATGTATGTTATTTAGTTATACAACATTGGTCGTACTAAACCCATTGCAAGTATATCTTCCTTTCTTTCTCAAAAAGTAAATATTTTTTATTTGCATTTATCCATATAATCAATTTTAGAACCACGATTGAAATGCCGAGGTCTAGTTTGCTACAAACTAGATCATAACCTACAAACAAGATCATAACCTATTAGTGACAATATGTGAGTATTAAAAATCCGATCTAATTCAATCTGTAATCCAGTGGATTGGATTGGATTTAGATATATAAGATTGGATTGGATTAGACGTTAAAGTCGGTTAAGGTTGGATAGAACAAGGATTACGCTAAAATGTAATCCAATCCGATCCATGTGCACCCCTCGGAAAAGCCGCCACAAACATAGAGTAAAATGGCAAATATTGTGAGAGAAACTGTCCCAAATTATCATGAGTCCAGTAAATAGAAGTAAAAAAAATCCTTATAACATAAATGGCATAGACGAAATTTACCTACGATAATGGGTTTGACTTATGATCGTCCCTATTTTGAAGGACCATTCACTCCAAGAAGATATCCCACATTGTATCTCCTCATAGAAAATGTAAAAATAAATAAGGGTTTCCCGGCGGTTCTTCCTCGATCTTTTATTCCGTTTCTCTTCCTAATTGGTTTTGGTTGTAACGGCATTCCTGCTTGTTCGTGGTGCATAACCAATGTATGAGTTCTTGAAGATGGAGGCAACAACAGCGAGCCAATGTCCGGAAGCAATGTTTAAAGCCGCTTCTGTGCAAAAGGCAAGGCAGAACTGCTAGGGCCTAATTGTTGAAGATTAGACAGATGCAAGCCGTTGGATCAAAGCAAAGCAGGGAGCTGCAAGACTGCAATGATGGCAAATATGTTACTAACACGACCAAGAGATCATGACGTGCAGGCGACTCTTCAAGCAGATACATGGTTGTGTGGTTCTTGAAAGCAAAGCATGGCTACAAGCAAGCGGAGGTCCGACAATGTACAATGTACACCCATGATAGTACAGCAATGATTACTTACAAGAAGTGAGGGTTATTTATGTGGTCTAACCATTTGGGTTTTAGTATCTTGGACAATCATCGATGTGTCTCTTTCGGCCTCATCCCAAATTATAAATGTCAAATTCTCCTTGATAACAGCTTGATAACAGCTTGAATCTAGGCTCATGATATTATAGATGTTATAAGAGTGAATTCACTATAATAGTGAGGACAACTCAAGAGGTGGAGCCATCCCTGCTGCAAATATAGGAAAAGGGCTACATGAGAGATGAGGCCACCATTATTATTGGGAATAAGTCATGGGTCGTTATCATAATGAAGATTTTGCGAGTATATTAGGGGATGTGACAACTCAGAAATGTTCCACATGAGACACTCAGGAAATGTTTGTGTGATTGTAACACCCCAACCCCCAAACACAATCCCACATCGGAAACTAACAAAGTGTGGGTGTGGCTTATAAGTGGTGGGGATTACTATGCTTAAGCATTTTGGGTGGTTGTCAACGGGTCCATTTGGGCTCGAACCTAACAAGTTGGCAGGGTTAGTTTTTTTTTATCGTAAATAGGGTGATCCCCTAAAAGCGGGGGTCACTGCCACATATATTCCATTAAACAAGAAGTTTAAGCTACATTACCGTGAGGACCAGAAGCTATAAAGCGCCTTACAATGACACGACATTCTCAAAATAAAATCTCTGGCTGTTGAAAATTAAGTCGTTACGCCCCACCCAAATGGCCCATAGAGTCGCGAACGCCTTCGAGCAGTCGTCCGTAGAGTTGCCTCCGATTGTCCGTATCGATCCCCAAAATTCCGACGTCCCTTCAGTCTTAAGCTAGGGTATCCCAAGTTCTCTCCACACCTTTTCCGACGCCGAGCAGCTGAAGAAAAGGTGTTCTGAGTCCTCCAGCACTTCGCATCGGTCACACTTTGTGCCCTCTAGGCCTAATATTCTTCCCCTCACTTTATCACATGATCGACCCCGTCTCAAGCACCATAGGAATACTTTGACCCTACACGATATCTTTGATGCCCAAATGATTTTCATGTCTTGGCTTTGAGCCCCGTCCTGTTCATCCGCCCCCTGCCTCATCTCGTTGTAGGCCCTCTTTACTGAAAACTTCGAGCCTTCCCACTGGAAATGGTCTCTGCCCTCCGAGAATCCTCCAGGTGGAGGGATTTCGGCCTGCAACTTGAGGAAATCCTCCAAGCGCTGATCTGATAGGTCCCTCAGAAACGACGGCATCCACATCCCAGCATCCGCCATCTGCGAGAGTGTTCCCTCCTTCGACGCAGCCAAGGCATAAAGGCACAGATATCTGGCCTCAAGCAGCCCATCCCCTATCCAATTATCTCGCCAGAATATGAAAGTATGGCCATCGCCCACCTTTGGCCGTAATTTGGAGGTTATCTTCGGCAAGACCTGGCGTATACCCGCCCACAACGGCGGTTCAAGACACATTCTTGTGGCCCCTAATTCACCCTGGATCCTGTAGATCTTCCTAACGAGTCTGTCCACCAGTGAAGATGGGGGACCCCCAAAGCCCTGTTAAGGGATCAAGGACTTAAGCCCGGGATGTTACGGTGGTTTAGGGCTGCTAATTGAACTGAATCATTCGATTTCGATTAAGATTCGTTCGATAAAAATTCGAAAAAAGTTCGATTCGAAACCAAATGAACTGAATTTGAATTTAACTTGTGGATTCGATTTCCAAATGAATCGAATCTAAATTAACCTAAATTCATTCGATAATAATTCGATTCGATTCGATATTTATATACATGCATACATATATATATATATATCCATATATTTATATTCATATACCTAGTACATAAACATATACATGCATATTTACATACGTGTAACAACCCCACGTTAGGTCAATTAGAAGTCTTTGAGAATATTCTTGTGCAAGAAATTATAAGAATATTACACAAAAAGGTTGGCATGCATTTATTGAATTCATTGGAAGCAAATTGGTGCAAAATACAATATATGAATATGTATTAAAAAAAGGTTACGACGATAACTTACATCGAAAGATTTAGCATTTGCATTAAATCACTAATCATATCATGTGTAAGCATCGAAAGATACTCTCAGACCAACTTACTACATCGATTAAGTGGTTACTTCTAAACTTATAATCATATCTAGGCTCCATTGATATGATTTATCATGTCCATACTTACACGCTACACTGACATGCCTTGTCAATGCGTAAGGCATATATGCAATATTAGGCCCCCCCTAGTGAGAGCAAATCTCTTTCATATCCCCTTTATAACTAATTTTAAATGTTTGGACTTCAAATATGTTATGAGTCAGAGATGTAGGTCCTTCATGCACCGATTAAACAAACATCTAGGTTTCCATCTCTACTTCTTATTTTAGCCTAGTGACAGTAGTTTAGGTATGGGTTACTTTGTGTAGGTACAATAATCAATCTTAGAATGCTATTCAGAAATTTTGAGGCATAAGAGGATCACAAAACACTCTAATCCATACACAATTTGTTATGTATGTATGTGTGTGTGTGTATGCATGTATAATCCTATCAGTTAAAGACTAAATATTTAATATAAAAAAGAGTGAAAATATTAGTCATAAATCTGCAAGGAAATATCAAATGTTTAAGATCGTTATTGTAATCCCTCACCCACACATTTATTTATATGTTCCCACATTCTTTACAATGTATTTTCCATTCCCTTTTCCATTATCTACCAACGATCCCAAAAACCCATGATAGATTATGGTGGCCTTACTCCTAGAACATGAAAATGAAGGTTTTGCTACTTCGAGTTCCTCCTTAACATTTGTCGTGGTTCAAAATTTATCTAGATATCTCTCCTCTATTTTTTTGTTGTTTTGATTTTCCCTGTATGACAATTCATGATGATTATATTGTCAAGACGACATTTATCATCACATGAATGCTATACAAGTTCTTCCCACCATAACATAAGTTATTTATTTGTACATAAAAAATATATATATTGCATTCATGGTTTAGTTTTTCAATATTGAAGATCCTCATGCTTGGTGAAGAGATTTTATCTTGCTATGTTATTTTTTACTATTCCCATTATTTTAAATAATAATATTAATTTGTATCAACTTTTTAAAAGATTGATCTTATATTGCTTTAACATACAATGGTAAGTATAACATATTCAACTTTTTCATCATTGATATGATATCTCTTTGATAGGCTCATATAATTAGATTGTATTTATATATTTCTTCATCTTAGAAGAAAAGAGTAGAGTTAGATTGTGAAAGACACATAATAATTGTAATAATTAGGTAACTATCCATTGTATTGTTGGTTTGGTGTTTCCCTTGATCATATAATTTTTTCAACTTATCCTAGTAATATATATATATGTATATATTCAAAATTAGAATTATACAATAAAATCTTTATATACATTTTTCTTCATATAATATTATTTATATAAGCTCTAAACATCAATTAAAATTTCACATTCGAAATAAATTGAATCGAATTTGAATATTCAGAACTTAAAATGAATCGAATCTGAATTTAAGCTAGCAAATTCGTTTAAAATTCGATTCGAGTTCGGATTCGAAACTTTTATAATGAATTGAATTAGAATCCCGGTGGATTCGAAGATATTCGATTCGATTAACACCCCTACGGTGGTTATATAAAAGATTAACTGCTTGACAATTTAGGTTTAGCATTTTCTATGGTTTCTAAAGGGTTCAAGTAGGCATGAACTCATGTTATCAGAACCAATATTCCTCCATAAGAACATGTGTCTAAGCCCCAATTATTACAGATGTTTCAGAGTTGAAATCACTCCAATAAGTAAAATAGACTACTAAAGACATGAAGCCACCCCTACAAGAGTTAAGAGGAAAAGGCTATCCAAAGGCATGGCCTTAAATGTCAATATAAGTGTTATTTCGTCAACTCTGAGAAGGGACATGTCATCAATATTGCTAGAAATCGTGGACATGGCTAGAAAATCAATTTTTTTCATTTCAATAATCAATAAATAAAGATATAAAAATACACTCACATTTACTAAAATATAAATCTAAATACAGGTTATCAACATCATAATCTTTGCAGAAGCTGATGTACAATACTATGTAAGGCATGTAATTAGAACTTACCAATAAAGAATGCATAAATAAGTTGAAACACAAGTAAAACTCATAATTCATAGCATGTATTAATATAATACTTACCATGCAAATATGTATTCAACACTCATCAGTACCAAAAATGTTTGGTTGGATCCATTTACCATATTTGTTATTCTCCTCTATATCTTCGTCTGATTGAATCTCTACGTTCCACTTAATATTGGTACATGGTTTTGTAGTACGTTGGATATTGCCTATATTCGTGGTCAACCATATCTATGAGAAATCCAATCCGAGGATAATTGGCCTTAAATATCGATGATATTCAAGGTCTTAAATATCACATGCTCACCATGCAACCAATATCAACAAACCCATATTTATGGCCTTTGCCAAAATCGCCGACTCGACACTACCGACATGTCGCGGATATTTAAGGTCATGTCCAAGGGTGGAGCTATCATTGTCATTGGTAATGAGAGAATGACTAGAGACTATATTGCAAAAAGGATGTCGTGAATAAAAATAGAGAATATAATAACACACTATCTCCATTATGCTTAAGTACTCTCAAGTCATCTCCACATTTCCAAAAGCATCTCATAGCCTTGTTCCACATATACCAAGCCTAAGAAAGTTTGTGTACTAAGTTTATAGACAAACAAATACCATGTTAGAAAATAGGAAGCACGGAAGCGGAATGATAAACAGAGCATAAACTAGAGAGATAAACATGAAGAACAAGAAGATTTTTACGTGGAACCCTACTCTGTGAGGAGCGGGATGAAACCACGGGAGAATCCCTCAAAGAGGCATATGTTGCATTGCTTTTCTCAACTGACTGCAGGGGTGTGGGGATCTATATATAGCACCCATGGAGTCTCCACATCTCCAAACCGGTAGATGTGGACTGGATGGGGTAGATGGATCCTGGAGGTATCCATTTACCCATGTACAACACAACAGAAGCACAACCAAATACTCCAACAATATATACATGGGTTTGGGTTCCTTCCTCTACGAGGCGTAAGATCTTCCATGGAGATGGTGCAAAGAAGGGAAGCTTGTACTTGAGGTTGGGGTACCCTATATTTCAAATGGTGCGAATAGTGGAAGTAAACTTCACCAAGAGAACAAAGAGAAATCCTAGAATGTGAATTTCAGAGTCGTAGCTTATACCCACTTGGATTGCCACGTTAAAATATCCTTGTACATCTTGTGGTTTGCAACTTCTACTCTCAATCTTCAACTTGCAAATTGTTAATGGGCAATTGTTGGTTGTAATATTGTTAGTGTATATTTCACTTACCTCTTATGTCGATCTCACATGACCCACATCTAACAAGTTATCATGCCACTATTCCTCAATAATCGCTCAGGGTTAGACCCAAGATATTATACAACGCTAAGATTTGAGAATCCAGTGAATCGATGCTCGAAGAAGCATCGCCACTAGTGGCAATGATTTTGATTTCGTACACAAGTAAGCTCCGTGATGAATATGATGCTCAGAATTGATGTTCGCAGGTAGGAAATATCGCGATATATCGGCAACATATCGTCGAAATATCAGTATCGACATGGGATCGATATCGACTAATATATCGATGATATACTTCTTTTCGGATCCTTCCTTCACAAAATTATGTTGATATGGGCGATATTTCGACGATCGACGATATATCGTTGAAATATCGTATCGACATCATATCGATACGGTGTCGATATCGACATTTCCTACCAAGATGCTTGAAAGCCACACTCAACATTACATGGCACTTCAACACAGATTGTTTGGCATGATCATATAAGCACTACAAGATGGCGATGATAGCAGTGCGATAGGCATGTAGGCACACTCCTCTAATTTGCAATGGTTCCCTTAAAAACTATCGTGAAATAGGGAACATCTTCCCAAATAAGCAATGGGGAATCAAACATGAGCTGCAAGAGCATTCGAGGGAGGGCTTCAATCGACGAGCGAGTTATTTTAAGCATGAGCAGTAAGGGCCTCGCACAAGGAGTGAGTTACCTTAAATGAGTGCTTTGAGCGAAGTCTCTGAGCAAGGAGGGCATTTGTTTAAGCAGCAAGAGCGAGTGAGGGCTTCAAGCAAAAAGCAAGGAGCAAGGGCCTCAACTGGCGAAGGCTTCAAGTCGTAATGCTCATGGCCTCAAATTTCAGCGAAATTCGGTCGAATTTCTGTCGAATATCGATATCCAGTCGAAATCGAAATTTGACCGAAATGATCGAAATGACCGAAATATGGGGGTCCTAGTACAAAAAATGACCGAAATGACTGAAATTCCGGTCGAAATTCTGTTTTGGTCGATACAAAAATGGTGACCGAAACCGACATTTAAGGCCTTGGTAATGCTTTCAAGTTGCTCTAACCGATGAAGGCCATGTGTTGCTTTGAAAAAGCAACAAGAACCTCGGGCTACTTCAAGGCTATGCATGAGAATATGGATACACTTGATAAAAATTACACTTGGGATATTGTACATGTCCCAAATAGACTCCATTTGGTTGGATAGAAATGGACTTACACCATAAGTACAAAACAAATGAATATGTGGAAAGATAATAGGACAAACATGTAAAAAATGATTTAGTTAAAATTATGGCATTGCCTAGCAAAAAAACCGCTCATGTGGCAAAAACAAATATAGTATGTGTTATACTCTCTCTAGCTGTACTTTAAAACAAGAAACTCCATCAACAAGATGTGATAAATGCTTTCTCAAGTATAGACCTCCAAGCAGAAGTTTACACCCATTATTGACATGGTTACGAGAAATTTGAAAGCGTTGTAAATTAACAAAGGCTATGTACAAGTTGAAGTCACCTAGGAATTCATTTAAAAGATTTAATGTGGCGAGGATAACACTAGGATATTACCAAGGCAATGGGAATTATACTTCGTTTGTCAAACAGAGTAGAGATAAAGTAGCTATCTGTACTCATATAAAAGGAAGTTACAAATTAAACATCAAGGAGGGAAAGAAATAACAAAACTGCAATAAATCTAATTTATGTACTCATAAAGGGAACTTGCAAATTAAGCACCAATGATAAGCATCAACGATGGAAAGCAATAACAAGACTGCACTAAATCTAAAAACAATTATGTAATGCATGATAAAAGAAACCATATTGAGATCGATCGATACTTCATCAGAGACAGGATGGACTCAATTCCAGCCACAGCAGGGCGTGCGGCAAGGTCGCCTTCTCCCCCCTGCTCTTCGTCATTGCAGCGGATATATCGGCTTGCATGATGCATCGGGTGATTATTCAAGAGATCACCATTGGTTACTCTTTAGGGATATTTTTGTGCCTCTACTTCAATATGCAAATGACACTATTTTTTAATCAAGGGTGGTAGGGAAGAGGCATGGGATATGTCGCATGGGGTATGGCGTAGACTTTGAAGATTTTTGACAAACTTTATGGCCTTATTCTTAATTGTAGCAAATCTACGGCTATTCCTATTGGCCTTTCGGATGATGATGTGTGTGCATACAACGCGGAGTTGGGTACATATTGTGGTTTTCTACCTATCTGGTACCTTGGGCTACCACTCACTTGTGACAGACTTAAAACCTCTTATTGGATCCCTGTCATCGAGAAGATGGAGGAAAAACTTGCAGGCTGGAAGGGGGTTGGCTATGTTATTGAGAGGTGGACGGCTAGTGCTACTAAAGGCAGTTCTTTCGGTAATCCTGATCTTCTACATGTCATCCCACCTCCTGCCAAGTGGAATTCAACGACACATAAAATAAATTATGAGATTTTTTGGTCCAACTATGGGCATAGTGGGGAGGGGGTTTATCTGATTGATTGGGTCACTGCTACTCTTCCTAAACTACTTGAAGGATGGGGTATATCTCGCCTGGAATCCATGAACAAGATGCTTCTTCTGAAGTGAGTTGCTAGAATCCGGGGAAGTGGCGAGGATCTTTGTTGCAGACTTATTCGAACGATTTGTGATGTTCATGTACATGAGAACCTGATGCATCATCAATCTTCTTATTGTTCTGCCTTCTGGTAAGGCATTTGTTCTGCCATGCCTCGTTTCATGAACTCTTTCGCCCGTCTTTGGGAGACAGAGCTTCTTTTCTTTCCTGACCGACAATTGGACAGATTCTAGTATTCTTGCATCAAGGTTTCGGCATCTCTTCGCTCTATCTTCCTCATAGGGTGCAAGGGTGATGGAGTGATGGAATGGTGGGGATTGGATGTCCTATTTATGTTCAGAGTTTTTAGTTCAACGCCTATAGGAGTTTATGCATTTTTTGGATTCACTGAGTCAGATCCACAACCCGTCGAGTGGTATGGACCATTGGAAGTGGAGGGGAGGAGATTTTTCGGTTAGACATGCTTACAAGTCTATTGATAAGCCATCATAAATGTTTGATGCCGTCCTAGTTTGTGATTGTAAGGTTATTTGGAATTTGAAATTATGGAGTTGTGTCTTCTTATGGTTACTACGAAGGAGGCGTAATTTGACTACGGACCATTGCTCCACATTGTTCACAGGTGTCGTTGATGTTTGCCCTCTTTGCAGCACTGAGATTGAATCCATTGAACCCATGTTCTTCAGATGTGATAGAACTTGCTCGATTAGCATTGAGACTTTTTGGGACTCCATGAATGATGTCAAACTTCGGTCCCGTGAAGAACTGTTGCTTTGATTTCTATTTTATAGCCCATTTTGTTAGCTAGAAATGGTATAATCTTTGCCGGTGATCGGTTTTATTTTGAGAATGTTTTTCCATGCTAAGACTCTCATTGAGTTTTGGCTTCTATAAGTATTTCTTCCCACCTATTTTATAATATATTTGGAGCAACGTTTCAAATTTGGCGAAATTTCGATGAAATTCGACACTCCACCGAAACCAAAATCAAAATCTCGATATGGACCCTTCCTTCACAAATCTAGGCTGATTTTGGTCGAAATTGGCGAAATTTCGAAATTGTTTTGTTTTTTTTGCCATCTCGAAATGAAATCAAAATTGAGATTTAAAACCTTGATTTGGGGCGGACACCATAGCATGTTTCCTCCTTTTTTTACTTCAAAAAAAAATATTTGTGCGCATGCGGCAAAGGTAACTTTATCTTGTTATTTACCATAACAAAGGCACCTCTTGAAAGAGGCAGCTTTGATTTGGTACATAGAGCACAGACGTCGAAGGCCACGGGAGCAAACTGCACGTGAGGTTGAGGCAAAGCCACCTTTTCAAGAGGCGGCTATGGACCAATGCCACCTCTGGAAGATGTGGTTATGGAGCAAAATGGCTTATCGAAGAAGCAGCTATGGACCAAACCAAGAGACGGCTTTGTTACGGTAAATAACAACAAAAGTTCATACGTCATATCCACTCAATTTGGTTTTCTTGTTGCCTCACCTACGAATTTTCCTCGAGGAATAAAGGTACAATCTGGCCCAAAAAGAGGGCCACCACGTCATATTACCTCACAACGATGTGGCGACTCACTATTGACCAAGTGAGAGGACTGTAGCATTGGAATATAATTCATCTTTGATTCAGTTTTCCGCATATGACTGGGAAATGGGAGTTGGTCACTTATTTCAAGTCTGATCTAAAAATTTAGGCATGGTAATAAAAAAGGAATCAAGTAAATCCAACGATTAGAACTTTGAAATAGGTTTAATTAAAATCAGGCATATTCTTTTTTTGATTGATGCAAAATAATTACAATCCATTTTTTATTGCGGTTTTGAACTTCACTCCAAAGTCCGATCAATACAAAATTTAGGAGTATATAACACATATCTATCTATATAGTATTCTACCATTTTAAAATATTAATAAAATCCACCTGATAAATCTCCGTCAAGGTTGCAAAAGTCAATACTCGGTCCGTGGGGTCACTGACTAAGAATTAATCGGTAATCAGACGACTAATTGAATTTAGTTGGCCTTTAGTCAGTTTTCAAATTTTAAATTATTTTATATAAAACTATTTTTTATACATATATTCTAATGTATTTACATATTACAGTGTTTTGTACACTTTCTATACTATTGTAATGAAATACAAGCGATTGAATTTAAATAAGACATTAAACATATCACAATAAGCGTGCTTGTAAAAAAGCAAAAAAATATAAAATCTTTATGCAAAAATCGACTGACTAGTGGACTGACCAACTATTGACCGATTGGTCAATAGTCAATCGACCACCCTACCGACTCGACTAGTCGATCGACTTTTACAACAGTCATCTCCGTAAATAAATGATATATGTGGGACATGAATTTGTTGACAGGAATTATGGGTTTAATAGGATCAATAAATCCTTTATCTTTTTATTACCTAAGAAAGATGTGGTTACAAGAGTTGAGGAGTATAGGCTCATTGATCTCTCAAGTGCATTATACATTATAATGGCGAAGGTACTAGTAAATCGTCTAAGAGGGGTTTTGAGCAAGATTTTTTCTCCTGTCCAAAGAGCTTTTCTTCCTGACAGACATCTTATGGACAATGTGGTCTTGACTTCAGAAATTGTTGCTGACTGGTGTAAGCAAAAATTGAAGGGAGTTTTGTGGAAAGTTGATTTCTCAAATGCTTATGATTGTCTTGACTGGCGCTTCATTAGGGTGTATCTTCATTGGCATGGCTTTCCTGATACTTGGATTTCTTGGATGAAACAATGCATCACAATGGCTTCTTGTGCGATCCTTGTGAACGAACAAGCAAAGGGGGGATTCTTTCAACCATGACGTGGAGCCAGGCAAGGTCACCCCCTGGCTCCACTTTTATTTGTTCGTGCGACAAATGCCCACTTGATTATGATCGACCGTGCGGCCTTAGGAGGGTTTTGCAGTGGTTACTCAAAGGATGATATCTCGATCATCATCCTTGACTATGCAGATGATACAATTTTGTTTGTGGAAGGGGGTCGGACCCGAGTAAATGAGGAGGTTTATGTTAGGTAGCCGACAACCATGATCGGTCCCAAGCGTGGGTAAATGATGAGGGTTGCGTTAGGTAGTCGACAACCAACGTAAAACAGTCAGAGACAACTTTCTAAATAATATTAAAAAAATACTATTTAGGAAGTTGCCACATGACTGTCATATCTTTTCAACATGGATTTAAGCAAACATTTAAATTGTATTGGGGCGTTCCCTACTTGTGACGCCTTGCATGATCCGAATGCAATGAAAATTTGAAGGGGCGCTACATTGGAGCCTAGATGTAGTTCAAAATTTGCAAGGGTTCTTGCATGAGGAACGCATGCGATGACATAAGCTACTTCCGTTGCATCACCGCCTAGATATAGTCCAACATTTGCAAGGATTCTCGCATGATGGATGCGCGCGAGTAAAGAACTTAGTCCAAAAAGATTGCAAAGGAAGTTGTGGATTGGTAGTTAGAATATTGGCACTTTAACTGGAAAATTGATGGAGATAGTGGATATGATGGAAAGAAGGAAGATTCATATACTATGTCTTCAAGAGACTAAATGGGTTGGAGAGAAAGCAAGGGAGATCGAGAAGACATGCTTTAAACTTTGGTATTCAGGTAAAGATAAGGGCAGAAACGGTGCTGGAGTGGTTGTTCATAAGGATTTGAAGGATTGTGTGGTTGAGGTGCAAAGATTCAGAGATCGGATTATTTTGCTAAAATTGATGCTTGAAGAAGAAATTATGAATACCATCTCAATTTATTCACCGCGAATTGGTTCAAATGAAAGGATTAAACAAGCTTTTTGGGAGGACCTGGGTAAGATTTTAAAAGGAATCCTACAAAGAGAGATGATTTGCATAGGTGGAGATCTTAATGGACATGTGAGAAAGGATGCTTCAGGGTATGCTAGTGTTCATGGAGGTCATGGTTTCAAGGACAGAAATGAAGAGGGAAAAGACATTCTGGATTTTACAACGGCATATGATCTATCCATAGTAAACACTTTCTTCAAGAAGAGGGAGGAGCATTTAATTACTTATAAGAGTGGTCCAACTAGAACACAAATAGATTACTTTGCGTTGAGGAGAAGAGATCGGTTGTGTTGTAAAAACAACAAAGTAATCCCAGGAGAGAGTTTGACAACCCAATCGCTTGTTAGTCATGGATGTGCAAATAACTGGTAAAGAAAATGAGGGTTCCCAAGATCACTAGAACTAGATGGTCTTCAACTGAAGCAATCGAGCTTCAGAGAGAAGGTTTTAGAAGACTTATCTTGGGATTGTAGCAGAAGTGCAAACGAGATGTGGGAGGTGGTAGCATCTTGTATCCATAAGGTAGACAGCAAGGGTTTAAATATCGATTTCGGATATTGTATCGATACCCTACCGATACGATATTTCGTCGAAATTTCGACGACATTTCACCCATATCGACCACCATTTGTGAAGAAATGACCGAAAACTACCCTCATATCGCCATTTCACTCGAGATTTAGGTTCCTTCTCGAAATCAAAATTTCGCCGAAATTTCGTCGAAATTTTGCGAAATATGAAACCATGGTAGACAAAGAGATGCTAGGCGAGTCAGAGGAGCTCCAAGTTAAAAGGAGGCTTGGTGGTGGAGTAAAGGGGTGCAAGAGAAGCTAAAAATTAAAAAAGCATGCTTTAAAGCTTTGTCTAAGGATAGAACAGAGAAAATTGTCGCTAACTACAAATTAGTGAAGAAGGAAGCAAAGAAGGCTGTAAGCGAAGCTAAGTCGAAAGCCTATGAACTTTCGCACAAAAATCTCGACTCGAAGGAGGGCCAGAAGGATATGTTCAGGTTGGCCAATGCAAGAAAAAGAAAGACCAAAGACCTTTCTCAAGTGAGATGCATTAAGGATGAGGAAGGTCACGTGTTTGTTACTCAGAAGGATATAGAGACTAGATGGGAGCAGTATTTCCATAAACTTTTCATTGGGAAAGGAAATAGAGATATCACTATGGGTGATCTAACTAGTAGTGAAAGTTACTTGAATCGTGCAAGCTATAAATGAATAGAAAGAAATGAAGTAGAGGAGGCTTTGAAGGTTATGAGACCTAAGAAAGGTGTAGGATCGGATGACATCCCTGTAGAAGTATGGAGAATTTTAGGTGAGCGTGGTTTGACTTGGCTTACGAATCTATTCAATGTTATTTGGCGAAGCAAGAAAATGATGAAGATTGAAGGAGTATCATGGTGCCTCTTCATAAGAAGAAATGAGACATTCAAAATTGTTCAAATTACAGAGGTATCAAGATGATGAGTCATACTATGAAAATTTAGGAACGTGTGATCGAAAGAAGGTTGGGGCAAGTTTCCAAAGTAAAAGAAAATCAATTCAGATTCATGTCAAGTCGCTCAACTATTGAAGCCATCCATTTGCTGAGAATAATGAAGATTTATAGAGTTAAAAGGAAGAACCTCCATATGATTTTTATTGATTTGGAGAAGGCTAATGATTTTGTCCTACGAGAGATATTGTCGAGAGTTTATCTTGTGTAAGGATCCAATCTGGGAAGACTGGCCATTTTGACATCAACATTGGTTTACATTAAGGTTCAGCTTTGAGTCTATTTCTTTTTATTTTGATTATGGATGAGTTGAAAAATCACATTCAGGATGAGATATCTTGTTGTATGTTATTTATTGATGATATTGTGTTGATTGAAGGGACTAGAGATGGAGTAAATGAGACGTTTGAGGTCTGGAGACGTGCATTGGAGATTAAAGGATTTCATATAAGTAGGGCTAAGACTGAATATATAGAGTGCATCTTTAATGGAAGCAATGGTGAAGGAATTGAGATGAAGATTGGTGATGATAACATTCGGAAGAGAGATTCTTTTAGATACCTGGGATCTATTTTGCAACATGATGGGAAAATTGATGGAGATGTTACTAATAAAATAAATGCAGATGGGCTAAAAGTGAAGATGAGCCTCTGGTGTTCTTTATGATAAGAAAATTCCTTTTAAAATCAAAGGAAAGTTTTACAAAGCAACCGTTGGACCTGCTATGTTTTATGGATCTGAATGTTGGCCTGTGAACCATAGACATGTGTAGAGAATGGTTGTAGCAGAAATGGAAATGCTAAGGTGGATGCGTGGACACACACGTAAAGATTGGATTCGGAATGATGCAATCAGAAAGAAAGTTGACGTAACTCCAATTGAGGATAAGATGCGAGAAAATCGCTTAAGATGGTTTGGTTATTTACAAAGGCCAGCTGATGCACCAGTTAGGAGATGCGAGTTTTGGGATGTTAAGCCTGCTAAGAGAGGGCGAGGTCGGCCCAAGAAGTGTTGGAAGGAGACTATACGAAGGGATCTTAGTTTTTTTTTATATAAGCCCGAGATTGACCTAAGATAGTGAAGGATATAAAAGAATCCTTAAACACACAACAGAAGCATGAGGATTACATCATATACGATCGGGAGTGACTAGTTGCACTAGTTGCTCGGTGCAGCGGAATTTAAAAATTTTAATCGATGAAACCACATGATCTAAGAACAATTCTCGGATCGTTTCATCTAAACCACATACTAGATAAAGGAATACCTCTTGTAGTGTGGTTGTGATCGAGTCTCTAAACAAAGAGACCTCCTATCTCAAGTCCGATCTGTCGGAGGAAACACTTGCGAGCGTGGAGATGAATCGCATATTTCTCGCAATCCAAGTAGTTGATACAAGCAATGAATCTCCTGATCTCGTCTCACGAGATCAAACGTCTTCTTCGCAAATGAGGCGCATCAAAGAAGACAGAGATCCATGAGTAGTCGAAGCATCAACATAACGGCGATGCGACCTTCTCTCTAGGGTTAGAGAGGATGGCCACTCAAGATAGAGAGAGAGGGTGATGCTAGAATGAGGGAGGGAGAGAACTATTGTCGATGTAACTTGAAGAGCATGGGGTGCCTCTTCTTATATAGTATTTTGGGAGTCCATGGATCTCAATCCATGAGCAACACAAAATCAATAGATGAGATTGATTTATGTTTCTTTCAATGGCCATGATCTTGTTGTAAAAAACACAACAACAATTAATTAAATTAAATCAAATATATATTGAATAATCAATATAAATTAATTCAAATTAAATTAATTATGCTTAGAGATAATTAGGAAGGAGATTAGCCTCATCCCTTAAAAGGGGAGGACGGCCACCTATGCCATTTAGGACTTGGTAGCCGTCCACCTCCTCAAGTTAGAAGGTGGCAATCTTCTTCCAATTCATGAGATTACATTATATCATGAAATCTCCAATATTTACAACAACACTTGTTGTAAATTATCTCACAAAAATAATTCATAATTATCTTGTGAATATTGCAATCATGCCATTGCAAATTTGTGAATCGCATTCACAACCCAAAATAAAATGTAAATTATATTTTCAATTAATTATCCAATGTGAATCCAATTCACATCAATAATTAAACAACAAATATAAATTACAATAGGCTCTCTCTAACAAGGCCTTATATGTCAGATTTTGGTTTCATTTTGGTGATGGATCGAAATGAAATTGCGGCCGAATTTCGATCGAAATTCGACCAAAGTTCCGGTCATTTCGGTCAGTTTTTGAACATGGCCCCCAAATTTCGGTTGATATAGCCCATTTAGGCCAAATTTCGATCACCCACAGAAATCGAAATTCGCCAAAATTTGATCCCAAGCTCTCTAATATATTATAAATCACATTTATAATAGGGAAAAGGGAGCCTACACCCATGTGTAGGTAACTTTCCTATACCCACCTCTTATTTCCTCATTTTTTTTATTTTTTTGAATTAATTTCTTGGGGAATTTAGATCACAATATATCACCATATCGTCATTCAAATTTCAACTTATTTCGAGACTTCTAACGGTGGGAATTTAGACTTCAACTTTTAACGGTCTCAGATTTGCTGAAATCGACCCCTTCCGATGGAGCTGTTAGGAATGTCTGTTTTACATGAAATTTGAAACACATATTTCATTTAATATTCTAAGTCAACCCCCTAAAGATCCCTTTCAAAAAAATCAAAAAAATGAGGGAATAAGAGGTGGTTGTAGGACACATGGGTGTAGGTTCCCCAATCCCTTTATAATATATATATATGAATAATTGGATAGTGCTATCCACATTATTCTTATCCATAATAATTAAATCACATTTAGTTATATTAGATCATCATTTTCACGCATCTAAATAATATGAATCAAATTCACATTATTCATAATAATTAAATCACTTTAATTATCCATTTCTCAATGCTTGAATTTGATCTAACAAATGAAATTATTCTCAAACTCTTTCAAGAATAATACGCTTTCTCTGCAGACACTTGAAGATAAGGACAGAGCGATTATATGTTCGATGTATAGTGACTTTGATATTGAGATCACATCTCAAATCTAGATCTCATGGACCTCTCATAGATGCTTGATTAAATCAAGACCGTAAATCTAATCTTCTTATTGCATCTGAATCACATTCAGATCAATGTCCAACAATTGGACCAAGATCAGATCACTTCTCTATTGAGAGGAGTCACTAAAATCCAGACCTGTTTCATCACTCCCTGTGAATGGAAGCGTCGTGAATATATATTCATTTATGATCATATCTATTCCTAATACATGTACATCTTGCATACTGGAAGACATATAATAAACCCGAAGTCATAGATCAATTTTCATTGTCATCTTCAGGGTTTCATTATCAAGTTTCTCATTCGATCATTGGGAGTTGGTATCGATCATATGCTTTCCAAAAGCATATATCATACTTTCAAATTCTTGTCATGCTTCCAAAGCACGACGACCATGCATGGAATTTGATCGGTCCCAATACCTCATGAGTGAGCTCATATCTTCTGATTCACAAGTGAACCTGTACGATCCCTTTGAGAGATCGTATTACTTATATACCCTCATATACACACCAGCTCGTCGGCGTATAGACCTTGATTAGGCCATCAACCTATTGATCTTCCAAATGTACATACTTAGACATATAGTAACACATTTGTCTCCGGTCAGAGGATGTGCGCCTATATCGTGACAGTATATGGCATAGGACTTGGTTATCTCGATCCCGTTAAGTCAACTATTTGACCTAATTAATCTGACCTCCGAATCTCTATTCTCATGCAGAAGACCTACATCAAGAGGTCGGTTAGATATCAACCTAATGAGAAAGGATTGTCATCTCCTACTCAGGCTGGAGATCATCTCTTAACAATCATTTGTCGGTGCTTGATAAGTCCTCAATCTAACTTCTTAGATATTCATCCAAGCACCAGCTTCTATGATTCAACTATTGAATCAACAGTTGTATGATCATTAAGATAGTCATGGTACATGACCCTAATTGTACAGAGGGACCTTATAGTGTATCCATTCATTTATCTCAGATAGGAAGTGAAATAACCAATAACTTTTATTGATAAAACAAACATTATAATAACATTTAGTGTAGGAATGGTTCGTCTCGGGCTGACATGGTTAACAGATAGATCTGAATGGAGGCAAAGAATCCATGTAGCCGACCCTGCTTAATTGTAGGAAAATGCTTTGCTGTTGTTGTAAGGGGGTCAGGCGAGCTGCAAAGGGGTATCAACGGTTCTGGATTTCTTTGGTGTTGTTTCAGGACTGAAAATCAATAGGGACACGTCCGAATTCGTTCCTTTTGGGCTACAGGAGGAGGTAGTGGAATGTGCTAACTATTTACGTTCACCAAGAGGGTGTCTACCATTGCAGTACCTTGGGGTTCCTCTGGTTACCTGGAAGATGAGTATGGGGGATTGGTTACCGATTATTCAAAAGCTGGAGTAGAGGCTGGCATGATGGAAGTCGATCTATTTATCCAGAGACGGTAGACTAGTGTTGTTGCACTCAGTTCTATCGGTGATTCCCATTTTCTTCCTCTCTTCCACCGTGATTTCGGTTGGGGTGCGGAAAAGATTAGATGGCATAATGAGGTGATTTTTCCGGTCATCCACAGGAAGGACAAATGGTTTCTCGCTCGTGGATTGGAAGACGATCACTAGACTGAAGCATGATGGGGGGCTTGGGATCCACAGTCTGGAAGAGATGAATAAGGCTTTGCTCTGCAAATGAATCGCATGTATATGGGGAGATTGTGACAGCCTGGTGTGCAATTTTCTTTGCAGGAATTACGGGTGTGGTGCTTCTTTCCTGATTCCTGGGACGCTGGGACCAGTGCCATCTTACTTTTGAAGAGGCATTTGTGGTGTAGCTGATGAGATCCGCCCATTCATGAGGCATGTACTTGGAAGTGATGGCAGGTTCAAGTTCAGGACTGATGACTGACTTGAGAAAAGGGCCATGGGGGTGTGTTTTCCACGACTGATGGCTATGGCGAGAAGCCTGGGGGCTTCGGTGGCTGAGAACTAGGATGGTAAATCTTATTTCTCGTCGTTTAGAGGTGAGCTTTCGGATCAACGGTTGGAGGAGCTACTGATGATGCTTGAGGAACTAGAGAATGTGACAGGACCCACTTTTGGGCAGGACTATTGCTATTGGGGTAACGACATCTTCTTTATGGAGAAGGCCTACAAAGCCGGGTGACTGATCTAGGTGGTTGTGAGGCGGATTGCACAAGGGTATAGAAGTGGAAGGTCCCAACCCAAGTCAAGGTATTTCTTTGGATTCTTCGTAGGGGTAACACTTCACTGGGGAATGTTTTGCATGATTCGTCCCAAGGTCAAATCCGACTTGCATGCAGTGCCAGGAGGAGGTGGAGGATGATAATCATCATTTTTTTAAATGGTCGTTGGATTCTTGGAACATGCTTGGGGGTGCAAGCATCCGTTTGGACAATCTGTCGGCCTTCTGGATTCCTATTCGTGAAAACTGGAGAGGCACTGGAAAAGATAGATCAAGCTTTTTGACGATCACTTAGGCAATTTGGCTTGTTAGAAATGGAGTGATCTTCCGTTAGGACCGAGTTTACACAAAAAATGTGGTAGCACACGCAAGGGCGTTTAAGCGTGTAAACATTTTGAAGGTGATAAATGATGATTATTTTGGGCAAACACCTATATGGTAAAGGGCCTTTTTTCTTTAAAAAAATATAAAATATGTGAAAAATCAATACAAGATAATTACAGGAATAAATTATTTATCAAGGTTTTGAACCTTTATTGGAGCTCCGATCAACATGAATATCGGTTTATATTCAATATAATTTATTAGCCAAACAATAACAACAAATCCTTCTCCCACATTAAGTAGGGTCGACTATGTGACATCCAGATCACAATAAACCCGAACCCGGCCTGATTAGGTCCATTTGATCCGATAAAAGTATCGATCAATATTAAATGATTTAAAACGATAAATAGATCATAAATCAAAAGTCATTTAGGATCAACCGATCAGAAATCGATTGCATCGTAAAGCATGCCATTAGAAAAGCCGCGACATAAATTGGAAACCCCAAAACAAACCTAGACAACCCAAAAATCTGATTCGACAAAATAAGACCAACAAAATCGATCGTTCGTCGATCGGAGGTCATTTGCTATTTTAAATTCACAAAATTTAGTCGCAAGCCAAGACCGTATCTCGAGAATTTCGGGAATTCATACTCGATCCAAAGTATATGAATATTATACTCATTTTGGTCGGCATTCAGAGATGGTCGAAATGAGCTATTGTACATCGGAATCAGAGATTCAAGGTGCAAATACGGTCGACTTTGGTATATTCTATAAGAAAGAGATGAATATTTAAAAAAAGAAAAAATATTTGATTGAAATTCCAGCAGCTGTACAACAGACAGCCACTTGACTCCTCTTTTCTTACTCCATTTGGCATTCAATTCCCATCCACTTGGCAATTCACCCTTCTTATTTATAACAACCATCCCCTCCTCTTCTTTCTTTCTATCTTCCTCTAACGAGAGAGGAGTCCCAAGCCTTCTTCTTCTCTTGGCTGCTCTTTTCCTTCTAAAGGCTATTGGAGAATGATTGGAGCTTTCCCCTCCACCTCCTTGTCGCACAACCAATGGAGGTGTGCTGCAGCATGCAACACTGCTGATAGAAGTCTCGCCCTCTCCAACCAACATCTGTTGTAGATTCCTCTTGAGAGCTGCAGCAGCTGCAAGCAGTCACAGCTGCTGGCGCCTCCCCTGCTGCAGCCCCATTTCCAGCTACTGGAGACCACATTTCAGCCAACTGCATACTGTTGTTCTAAAAGCTCCTGCATGCAAGAATCTTCTCCATTTTGAAGATCCAAATATGTACATTCAAAACCTCCTCCAATTGCTGTTGCATGAATACCAGAAATCCTCCAAAATTAGGAAATTTCAAGGTACAATCTAAACCATTTCTCTTGCTGCCACACTTGTATATTTCACACGTTTCATGCCTTGGAGGTTGGGGTTCATGGGTTTACATGTTAACTTTATAAATTTTAGGATTAAGAATATGACGTGATCTGAAACTGAATATTACAAACCATCTTATTTTATTTATTTACTCTGGTTCTGCTTCCAATCAAGATAATCTCAAAAGTTGGAAATAACATGTGGCTTTTACCTACAATCGGATTTTACTGAATATATATAGGTCACTAGTGGTGATTAGATACATGAAATTAGACGCTTAAGAATATTTTTAAAAGGCAGAACACATTTCTTAGGATTGAAAAATAGTTTAGTTGTAGGTGGGATTGTATTTGAATACCAGTTTTTCTTGCAAGTTAACCTGTGTGAATTGGATATGCTAGTAATTAATGAAGGAGTAATCCATGTATGACTGCTATATTGATCTGTCAGCTTAATGCAGAGCTATCTATGTGAATTGAACATGACTTGTCAGTCGAGAAATACTTATGTGATTAACAATTGTTATTGGGATGGCTAACTGACACCATACAGAGCATGATAAGCTCTGTATCGAGGAAAGTTGTTAGCCATTCTGGAGATATGTACCCATTTAATCAACCTTTCAATCTCTGATTATTTTTTTGAGTAGCTCTAACTCTAATGATTTAAAGATGAGAAAATTTTGAATTGCATCAACCTGAACTTAGATCCAAATCCAAGGAACAACTTCTCATAACCATAAAAGAGATTGAGAAAGGATGGAGTAAACAAATAAATCTTTTAGGTATAATTATAGATCACTATTGACAAAAAGACCTAGATTTGTACAACCAACCACAAAAAGGTTTGAGAAAGAATTGAGTAATGAAGGGATGGTGAATCAGTAATGTATGATAATTGATTATGCAGGTCATGGTGACCCTTACACCTGATTGTGTGAGGGCACGGTGACCCTCAGCAAGGCGGAGGATAGGAAGCTTAGTTAGGGCAACGGCTGTCAAGTATGTGGGTCTAGGATCCCAGACCTTTTTAAAAATTTTACGCGAAGTCGCAGTGTTTTTACGCTTCGTTGGGATCCAGGTTTTTGATCAGTTCTATTGACCCTCTATTCTTAGGGTACCTAGACTAGGGCTCTCGGTTTTAGTTTTTTTTACGAGCTCGTTAGCTCAACCCGGTCGGGCCGGTTTTTGGAGTGACTCTTCCGGAGAGTTTCTCCCACCTGTTTCAAGGGCGTAGTTTTGGAGTAAGCCTAGCCCTCTACTAGACCGCACTTCCACTTAGAGGGAGAGACGGAAGGGTCTCTTAGGGGGCTTCCTCACCGCTTGAGTTTTAGTACTTTACACCAGTAGGTCCTGGCGATGAGTTATTGTTGAGAGTTGGTTACAGTTGAGCTGAGTTAAAGTTAAGAGTGGATTATAATTGAGCTTGAGACAGAAATCATCAATCACTAACAATCATCAATCTTCAACATATAATCAGAATTTAGATCTACTACAACAAATGTTAGGAGATGCTAGTTAACGTGTTGGAACTTAGTTAGGATGCATTATACTCCATTGCATGCCTAAGGAGGCACCCCAACCCTAAGATATTCTTTACACCTTAGAGTCATAGGGTGAGGTCACACTCAGACCAAGACCACAGATTATTCATTAGACTTGAGAGATTAGATAGAAATAAGATCAGATCAGAGAGTTATCATCCTCAATACTAAGATCCATCAACATGATCTCTAAGTGATAAAAAGATAATAACCTACATATGGGTCATTAATTAAAATATGAAATCGTTATATACAGAAAATTATGGGATGATGGGTGATCAGGGATTTTACATACATAACAGCTTGAAAAACAACTTTTATGCAAGAAGCTTGTTAAATTTAAAATTTAATACCTATCTACTTTCTCTCTTTTGAAACCACTAGAATACATGTTATTTTAATATGCTTAATTGTATTCAACAACTATTGACATTTCTCTTGTCCCTTACATATATGGCAGGCAAAGCGCCTGCATCACAGTAGATTGACAACTAGTTCATGAGCTTCCGCAGTTCTGTTACGGTGTATGTTTTAGTTTTTGTTCAAGATAATATAAATGGTTCTTCTTCCTTCTACATTTTGGGATACATGTGCATATTGCAGTATCTTTTGTTACATGTAATTTTATATGGAAATTAATAAAATATGAATTGGTGATATTTGTTGGTTCTGTAGTTGATTGTTATATTGTGAATGTCATTTCGAAATCGTGAGAATTTTTTCCTAAATTTCAGGTATCATAATGCGATCCATTGCGAATATAATAATGCGAGTACCGTGTAAATAGGTAACCCGGATCCGCGGGCGGGCACGACAGTTTGGTATTAGAGCAGTGGTACCCCGCTATACACATTCGCAGTATAAAATTCCGATCGCATTAAGTTCTCGAATAGCAACAGTCCTCCGACTTGTCGTGAGTCTGGGAGGGAAATATGACATTCAAAATCAATAACTACAGATGTCACCACTTGCAATGTAATTTTCATATAATATCCCAAGATGAGAAAAACACAATTGATGGTATCTGCAGACATCAATTTATATGACTAATAGCATTGGTTCTCGTGCAAAACCATGACGTCTAGAGCCAACTAGGAGATGGCGGATCGACTGGAGCACAAACTGACCCCTCTCATTGACCTCCAGCAGCAGTATACTGTCATGTGAGGTCAGCAGGACCAGATCCTAGCACAACAGACGGAGATTGTGGATAGACAGACACAAAGTGTGGCTGATTCGAGTACTGCACCAGCTAGACATGGACAGTTACATGCAGGAACCGAGGAGCAGGCACGATCAACAGCTATTGTAGTGAAAGGTATGGTCTCGATCCTGAGCCGACATTTCCATGTTTTGTTTGATTCTGGAGCGACACATTCCTTTATTGCTTCGAGATTACTAGCTTCATTTTTTTTAAGTCCAAAAAAAGGGGGAGACACTCTTTGGTGTTCACCCCAATATATTAAAGAGAATGAAAAGAAAGCGAAAATACAAAAACAAAGTAAAAGAACTGTACAAAGAGGCAACAACACCTCCACCACGCCCACAGACAAATGAGAACAACGCCAAGTCCTACGACGCGTCCCAGTCCTCCACCAACCTTGCGCTTTGAATAATCACGTTCTCCTTGTAGAACCTTTGGTTTGAGAAGACGGCCTCATTACGACCACGCCAAATTGCCCATAATCTTGCCACTGACATCAAAAGTTCTTTCCTCGCCCTGTTCCTGTTACGAACCAAGGAGTCACAGAAGGCTTCCATGCTAACCGTATTCACCCAATCCAAGCTAGCATCCTCCCACACCCCCCTCACCGTGGGGCAATCAAAGAATAAGTGCTCTAAGGATTCCACCGCCGACATACAAAGGCCATAGAGATTGGAAACATTGGCAATAAACTTCGTGCAGCGATCTCTCGTCAACAGCCTTCTCCTGCGAAAGAGCCATAAGAAGAACCCGAGGCGCTCAGGAAGCCTTAGCCCCCAAAAGAACCAGCAATCTCTCACCAACAAGTCCGAGCCCCCGCGCAAAGGAAGGGCCAACACATCATAGGCCTTCCGCATGGAAAAACTGCCGTCCCTCCACACCCAGTGATCCCGTCCCTCAGAAGCCCTACCAGCCGCATCGAGGTAGTTGAGAAGAGAAAGAAAGTCTTCAAGCCTTTGGTCCGAGAAGCTTGCCACAAACCGCGGACACCAACACCCCTCCGCCCAGCAAGAGGCGACAGAGGCATCCTTGTCAGCCGCCAATGCAAACAGCCGCGGGTAACGAACACACAGAGGATCCTCTCCAACCACTTGTCACTCCAAAAGCTAAACGAGTCCCCATTCCCCAGCACAGGCTTAAACAACAATCTATGCCTTTCAAAAAACTCTCGCACCCCACGCCAAAAATGAGTATCAGCCCCAACCACCCTCTCCTCCCCCCCACTGCCCACACCATGGATCTGCCGAAGCACATCTGTAAAGAAGGTCCCACCCTTGCCCCAGATCCTGCTAGCCCACTTGAGGAAGAAGGCCTTATTAACAAGCTCCTAACTCCTCACGCCCAAACCCCCTTCATGCTTCCCCCTGACCACCTCATCCCACGCCACAAGGTGAATGTTACCCCCCACCACCCCACTTCTTCCCCACAGAAATCTGCGCATACACCCCTCAATACGCTTCCGGATCCCAACTGGCATACAACGATTCGATAGGAAGAAAATAGGGATAGAGGAAAGCACCGCCTTGAGGAGGATCAGCCGGCCCCCTCTCAACAAAAGCACCGCACGCCACCCAGCAAGGCGCGCCTCTACCCTATCGACGAGCGGAAGCCAATCCTGAAGCCTGGGCCTCCCAAGCACCAGCGGAAGACCAAGGTAATCAATAGGAAGCTCACCCAGAGGGGAGCCCAAAATCCTGCCACACTCGGTCGCCAGCAACTCCGACCTCCCGAAAGGGATAACCTTGGACTTGCCCGCATTCATAGTCAAGCCCGACATCTCACTAAACAAATCAAGGGTCATCGCCATGCCAGAGACCTCAGAAACGTCTCCCTCAATGAAGCAAATGGTGTCATCAGCAAACTGTCTATTAGATAGAGTTGCAGAGGCTCTATATCCTCATTACCACATCCATAGGCCAGGTGGCTAGTTGTTTTCATTTCGTTGATAGTCAGAGACTTACTAGTGCTAATTGGCAGTCACGAGATGATCGCAGACTGTTTGTTACTGCAGCTCGATGAGTTTGACTCGATTTTGGTCATGGATTGGTTATCAACTCATAATGCATTAGTTGATTACTTTAGGAAGACGGTTGTCTTCAGGATTAAAGATTTACCCGAGTTCACTTTTGAGGGTACATTACATGACTCCAAAATGGAGTACATCTCAGTGTTGAGAGCTCAGAGACTTGTTATTATTGTTAATCAGGGATTGATTCATATTTAGCATTTGTTCGAGAGACATCCGGTCATGAGCCGATGACCCAGGACATCAGAGTAGTATCAGATTACCCAGATGTATTTCCTGAAGAGTTGCCAGGGTTACCTCTTGAGAGAGAGATTGAGTTTGAGATCACATTATAAAATGATACACAACTGACTCTCCATGGCTCCATATCGCATGGCACCAGCCGTTTTGAGAGAGCTGAAGGTGCAGTTGCAGAAATTACTTGACTTAGCTTTCGTGAGACCGAGCACTTTACCTTGGGATGCTTCAATTTTTTTGTCAAGAAGAAGGATGGATCGATGAGATTATGCATTGATTACCGACAAATAAATAAGAAAACGGTGAAGAATCATTATCCTTCGCCACGTATTGATGACCTGTTTGATCAACTTCAGGGGTCTTCGGTGTTTTCGAAGATCGATCATAGATCATGCTGCCATCAGCTGAGGATTCGCGAGTCAAATATTCCGAAAAAAGCTTTCAGGACTCGATATGGGCACTATGAGTTTGTGGTGATGTTGTTTGGGCTCACCAATGCCCATGCAGCATTCATGAACATGATGAACAGGATCTCCCATCCATACTTGGACAAGTTTGTGGTGGTATTCATTGATGATGTGTTAATTTATTCTCGGAATGAATGGGATCATGTGAATGATCTGAAGATAGTCCTGGACACATTGCGGGAGCACAAGTTGTATGTCAAGCTGAGCAAGTATGAGTTATGGTTATCCCAAGTCTCATTTCTTGGGCATGTCATTTCTGGAGCAGGTATCACAGTTGATCCTGCGAAGATTGAGGCAGATATGCCTTATCTACCTTGAGAGAAGCCCAAGATAATCACTCAGATTAGGAGCTTCCTTGGATTAGCGGGCTACTACAGATGCTTTGTTAGCGGATTTTCACACGTTGTTCTTCCCTTGACATGATTGACATAGAAGAGAGTTCCTTTCATTTGGGATGATTCGTGCGAGCAGGCATTCAGGATATTGAAGGAAAGATTGACGGCTGCGTCCATTCTTGCACTTCTTTCAGGCACTCACGATTACATAGTATATAAATCCTCAAGAGAAGGTATAGGAGCGGTGTTGATGCAGCGAGGTCACGTGATTGCTTACGCATCACGTGAGTTGAGGCCACATGAGCGAAATTATCCCACCCATGACTTGGAGTTGACGACAGTTGTCTTTGCCTTAAAGATCTGGCACCACTATCCCTATGGGGTGAATTTCGAAATTTTCACAGATCACAAGAGCCTGGAGTATATTTTTTATTAGAAGGAGCTGAACATGAGACAGCACAAGTGGCTTAAGCTACTGAAGGATTATGATTGCAAGATCTCTTACCATCCCAGTAAGGGAAAAGTGGTGGCAGATGCGCTTAGCAGGAGAGCCCATGCATAGGGTATGACAAACTAGTTATATACGTGGGATATGCTCACAACTTTGACCGATTGGCATCCTTAGGAGAGTGCATCCATATCTATTGTTGTACCTCCATGATTCAGTAGTCCTTGGGATCGCATAATAAAAGGACATAGGAGAGATCCTTGGATTCGAGACAGATATATGCGCGCCGTTAAGGACGAATTTGATGATTTTGTTGTGAAAAGTATATTTTGTTGAAAGATGGTCGGGTCGTCGTATCCAACGATGAGCAGTTACGCAGAGATATTCTTGATGAGATATACCGTTCACAATTATCTATTCATCCCGACAACATAAAGATATATCGTGATTTGCATCAACATTTCTGGTGGGACGAGATGAAGCGTGATGTGGCACAACATGTTAGCATATACTTAACCTGTCAGATGGTCAACGCTGAGCATAGGAGACCACCAGGTTATTGCAGTCTCTCCACATTCCCGAGTGGAAGTGGAAGAGCATCTATATGGATTTTGTCACTGGACTACCGAGGACACCAGACGGCCATGATGTTACTTGGGTCGTGTTGACCAAGTCAGCCCATTTCATACCTGTCAGTATGACCTACACTCTATCTAGATTGGCCAGATTATATGTACAGAACATTATCAGGCTTCATGGTATACCACGTGAGGTAGTGTCTGACAGAGACTCAAGGTTTACATCACTGCAGACTGATTTGAAGATGAGTTCTGCATACCATCCGTAGATCGACGGACAGAAAGAGTGCACCATTCAGACGCGTAAAGATTTTTACGTGCAAACACTCTTGATTGAAAAGGGTCCAGGAAGGATCACCAGTCATTGGTAGAATTCGCGTACAACAATAGCCATCATTTCAGTATCGGCATGGCACCATTCGAAGCCATATATGGACGGAGATGCCTCACACCTCTCAGTTGGCATGAGGTAGGTGATTGTGGTCTTTACTCCGTAGATCTCTTGGAGGAGACTGCGAGAGTTGTTGATCTTGTGAGACGGAAGCTCCTGACAGCACAAAGCCGCCAAAAGAGCTATGCAGACCGTCGGAGAAGAGACTTATAATTTCAGGTAATCCAATCATCTTCTCTTAATCCATTGCAAATCTGACTTATTATTATTCAACTTAAACTCTCATACTGATGAAATTCCTGTAAATACATGTAGGAGATTGGGTATTCCTACGAGTATCTCCCATGAAGGGAGTACAAAGATTCGATGTTCGTGGCAAGCTAGAACCACGATATGTTAGACTGCTTGAGATTATTGTTCATGCTGGGAAGGTGACCTACCGAGTAGCCTTTCCTCCACACATTTTAGCCATCCACGGCGTCTTTCACATATCCAACCTGAGGAAGTATGTGCACAACGTTCGACATGTCATCAACTACGAGAACCTTGACGTGAAGCCAGACTTGACATACGAGGAGATGCCAATGCAGATACTTGACCATGCTGTGAAGAAACTTCGCAGCAAAGAGATTCCCTTAGTCAAGGTGTTGTAGCACCGACATGGTGTCGAAGAGGCGACATGGGAGACTGAAGCTGATATACGAGAACGATACCCGCAACTCTTTTCCATGGACTCAAATTTCAGCAAAATTCGGTGGAATTTCTGTCAAAATCGAAATTAGATCGAAATTAGCGAAATATGAGGACCCTAGTACAAAAAATGATCGAAATTTCGATCGAATTTCGACCGATATTCCGTTTCGATCGGTCACCGAAATGCTGACCGAAACTGACATTTAGGGCATTGCTCTTTTCAGGTAGTCATTGAAACAAGTCTATTTAATTATATACATGTTGAAAGAATGTGGCTTGTTTTTCCTTTAAGGTTTTTATGGGTTTAAAACCTTTGAGGTTTTTATAGTAAGATGAAATTCAAAAAAGACACATGGTGACCTTGACTCGAGTCTCGATGATGAGACTACCTTTTTGGTTTTTGTATTTGTGACATCCAGATCTCAATAAACCTGAACCCGACCCGATTAGGGTCTGTAGAGATAATTATGTAGTCGGTGTATTGTTTATGATATTTTTATTTTTTTGATAACCTCTTATGTAATTTACCCATGAGGTCTCTCTCTATATAAGAGAGCCTAGGGTTCTATGGAATAAACATATAACTCTTTTCCACCAACATGGTATCAGAGCCAAAACCCTAACCCTTCCCACCGTCGCCCCCCCCCCTTCTCGGCCCCCCTTCTCGCCGTTGCTGCCTCCCACCGTTCTCGCCCCCCCCCCTTCTCGGTGTCGCCCTTCCACCGCCGAACCCCCTTCTCGGCGCCGCCACCTCCCCTCCACCACCGAGCCCTCTCCATCGTCGGGCTCCCTCCACTACCACACCTCTCCACCGTCAGGCCCCTCCACAGCAGGGCCCCCTCCACCGCCGGCGCCTCCTCTCCTCCTCTCTCGTCGAGCTTTACCTTCATGGATTTGAGTGCGTAAAGTCTACATATGCACTCAAATCCTATGCAGTTTATGTAGACACTTGTCTCTTGGTCTACAAATCCTAGTTCTTCGTCTCCGATGTCATGTCAGAAAACAAAGTCGATATGCCCTCCATAGGCGCATTCAAAGGACCCGCTCCTATAGTCAAGATGGATGAGACGAAATATGAGCTCTGGGCGATGCAGTTCATGAGCCTCGTGAAGTCGAACGGTAAGAAGCACATCCTTACCGAGGAAGAACCGGCATAGAAGACTGGGATCTATGTCTCTTGGGAGGTTGATGATTCATATGCCAAGGTCTGGCTCTCAGGCACATTGTCAATGGAGATTGCTAATGATGTTCTCCATCAGCCCACCGCTAAGGTGATGTGGGACATACTGGCGGTGACTTACACGCAGGTATGTAATGAGACGAAGATGTTACAGCTCCAGCATGACATACTCACCATGAAGCAGATTGGACGGCCACTACATTCCTTGTATACATCCCTACGGGGGATGTTTGAAAAACTCTACAGTATTATACCTCTTACGGCTACCCCCGAGCAACAAAAGACGTTTAGGAATTCTACCATGGTGGGGGTACTGCTTACGGCTCTTAATCCTGAATATGATGCTGCCCGATCACAGATACTTGTCGATGCTACCATTCCTCCTGTGGAGGAAGTCTACCGGAGGCTTAACCGCATCTCTATCTCTTCCAATACTTCTACTCCACCATCTTCGACGATGGCTACGTCCCGAGGGAGAGGTGGTCAGTCTTCATTCCGTGACTGTGGACCTTATGGTCGAGGTGGTCGTTTTCACCAGCCATGTACTTTTTACCATCGCATAGGTCACTCTGAGGATACATGCTATTCTAAGCATGGGTTTCCAGCATCGGCGAGAGTAGCCGAGCATGTTGCATCCCCGTCGGCATCCACTTCAGATCACAGGTTGAGGAGATTGTGGCGAGATTGCGCGATATTATGCCTCCCACATCTACAGATTCTCCAGGAGGTTCTTCAGATATTGCTACTTCAGCATCTACCAGTACTTCTGCCTCTGCTAGCACCTCAGGCAATGCTTCTGCTTTTACAACATGTCATTATTCAGATGTCTCATATTGGATTATGGAATCTGGCGCAACACATCATCTTTGTCGCGACAGAGATAGACTCGTGTCATACAGGGAGATTCAACAAGGACAGTAAGTGGTAGTAGCCGATGGGACTCAATCCCCCATTATTGGACAGGGGGAGGTTACCTTGTCACGTTCCATGCATTTACAGAATGTTCTACATGCCCCTGATTTTCCGATGAACCTACTGTCTATTAGTCAGATTACAAAGGATTTGCACTGTCGTGCTATATTTGACCTATCTTCTCTTGTATTTCAGGACATACTAACGGGAAGGGTGATTGGTTGTCGCTCTGAGCAGGATGGTCTCTATCGTTTGGTCCGGAATTCCTATGCTGACGTCTCCTCTTATTCAGCTGGATCAGTCTCTCAGTATACTTAGCATCTACGCTTTGGTCACCCCCGCTTCAGAAGATGCATCATCTCTTGCCTCAGATCCCTCCAAGCTCTTCCTTTCAGTGTGAAGCCTGTCAGTTGGGAAAGCACCATCGGGCTAGCTTCCAGTGTCGAAGCAGTAGCTCTTAGTTTGAATTATTTCATGTCGATATTTGGGGTTCGAGTCATGTTCCTGACACCAGGGACACATGTTTTATCTTGTAGTAGTTGATGATTTCTCTCATTTGTCGTGGGTATTTTTTTTAAAGAACAAATCTGAAATAGGGGATGTTATTCGAAATCTTATAATTGAAGTGCAAAATGTTTTTCCTCTCATGTCAAATATGTTCGTACGGACAATGCTTTGGAATTTTGCACTCATTCTCTCTCACATTTCTTTTCGTCAAAAGGTACTATTCATCAAACCACATGTGGTTACACATCTCAACAAAATTGAGTTGCAGAGAGAAAACGTCGTCATTTTCTTGATATTACTCGAACCCTGTTTATCCAGAGTTGTGCGCATATTTCTTTTTGGGACGATGTTGTTCTTACAGCTTGTTACCTTATGAATCGTATGTCGTCCTCGGTACTTGGTGAGAAAATTCCTCTTTCTGTTATTTTTCCGAACAAGGAATTATTCTCTCTTACCCCTCATGTCTTTGGTGTTGTTGCTTTTGTTCACCAGTTGTCTCCTGGACTAGACAAACTCTCACCTAGAGCTGTCAAGTGTGCCTTTGTGGGTTACTCTCGGACTCAGAAGGGATACAGTTGTTATGATCCTGTAAACAGGAAATACTTTGTCAGTGCTGATGTTACATTTTGTAAGTCTATTATGTACTTCTCACCTGCAGGTGACTTGTTGGCCTCATCCAAATCTAATGATGAAGTCTATGTTCCTCCTATTCTGAGTCCAACACCGTCCACTCCTTTCCTGGTTGTCACGCCAACATCATCCCCATCACCACCACCACCCATGGAATGAAATTTCGCGAAAATTCAACGAAATTTCGCTGAAATTTCGGTTTCGACGGGTCCAGGCTTTCGAAACTACTATATATATCGATATACACGGTTTCGAGCGAAATCTCGCGAGATCTCGGCGAGATATCGGCCCATCTCGAGATATCGACCGACATATGGAATCTTGCATTAAAAATTCACGGATATGTCGAGATATGTCGAGATTTCGGTCGAATCCACCGCATTTCGACCGAGTTCAGCCAGGAGCTTCTCCTTCCTCTTCCAAACTCTTCTTCCTTCAAGGTAAGCCAAATTAGGCTAATTCTTCATCAAATTAATAATTTTTTTAGGGGTTACACTGTTAAGATGTTGATATAGCTTGCCATGGTGTTTAATTTGAGAGATTCCCCAAAAATAGCTATAAATTTGGAGACGAAAATTGGGGCTTTTGTGTTTTTATTGCACAATAGTGCTAGCTATGATCATTGTATCTCAGATCTGAAGTTAACATGAAGTAAAACATAATTGGAGAACATTTTGTTGGATCTACGTTAGAGGAAATTGGGGCTTTTGAGGTTTAATGTGGAACGATAATGAGTTGGGGTATTATATATTCAGATCTTGAGTTTTGAAAGTAGAAATCATAATCAGGAATTTTTTTTGGATTAATAAAATTTAAAAATATAGAAAATCCAAAAATTATTTGTTAAATATTTAGGTTTTTGTTCATATTCTGTGTCACTTAGGTAGTCTTTCTTGAAAATGGTCTCCTAATTTGTAGATCTAAGATCCTAATGTATAGATCTAAGGTCCTTTTTCTGTAAATCGGAAAAGTAGGTGTTAGAAAAATTAAATATATAATAATTCCGAAATTAAAAACATAAATAATTTGCATATTCATAAGCGGTTGCATTGTATGCCAACTTAATGTTTGTTCTTGAATTTCCTCGCAGATTTCGACGATCATCACCATGGCACATTCTGGTTCCGGTTCTGGATCTGACAGTTCTGATGATCAGAAGGGCGAATTCAGTGGGGACATTAGCTGGAGGCTGGAGCTATGCCTCCGCTCCTGATGGAAATAAGGCGAAGCCACAATGCAATTTCTGTGGGAAGAAGTTGGGAGGAGGCGGGATCACAAGGATGAAGCAACATCTTGTTGGCAACAACAAGAATGTTGCCAAGTGCACGCGTTGTCCCAAAGATGTGAGGGACAAGGTCAAGGCGAGCTTGGACGGAAAGAAGGAAAAGGAGACGGAGAGAGTAAGAAGGGAGGAACAAATGAAGGAGTTCATGTTCGAGAAAGAATTCAACGTCATTTCTGATTCAGACGACGATGATTTTGTGTACCCCGCCGACATTCAAACTGCAGCGGAGAGGAGGGCATACAGAAGGGCTACACAAGAATCATTGAGGAGCGAGTTCGAGAGGAGAGAACTCGGTGGTGCACAAGATTGAGGCTTAAGTTGAAACATGCAAGGGAGGGACAAGACAAAGATGACTACACGGACCCTATTGATCTTGCACACATTTTCAAGATGCACGATGACGATGCCGATGAAGACGTTCTCCAGAGGTGGATGGATTCCAATGGTGCCCCCGTTCTCGATCAGCCAGGTGGAAGACCAAATGAGAACATAAGACAGCAAATGGGAACAGACGGTGACTATTTGGCAAGATCCGGGCGGATTACAGACCCTGTTGGAGGGTTGGAGGGCGAGATTGACGCGGTTGTTGATGAAATCCTCTCGAGTAGCTCCAAATCCAAATTAAGGTCAAAGGATGACAGTGGAGATGATGATGATGATGATGTTGGTCGTGGTGGACTTGGTGGTGGTGGGGAGACAAACTCAGGCAGGTCAGGAGGGAGTGCTCGTGGACCACAAGATACCAGACTTCAGGAAGGGCTATATGCAGGACGTGAATATATGGAGCGACAGCGGAACACACACGGACAATTTGTTCCAAGTCCGAGTCCAGGGCCTACGGATTACGAGTACGGTCAAGGCCATCGTCCAACCGACAGCTACATGGACGATTTGACATCATCTGTAGGTTCTTTGAGCTTCATGGACATTGATAGCCCATAGCGCGGAGGAGCACCAAGTCCTTTAGGCGGATATGGATCGTCGCACGATGAGAGATCATTTGGCGTATTCCCGGAATACGTTCATGCTCCTCCTCCAGGACCTCCTCCTCCTCAGTACTACAGTGGTTACAGTGGGTATGGGGGATACAGTAGCTACAGCGGAGACAACTACCAAGGTAGCCAACCTGAGCAGAGCTAGGACAGCTTCTTTGGGGGTGACAGCTACGGTTTCTTCCCTGAGTACACGCCAGTTCCTCCTCCTCCGCAGACATCTTCTCCTACTCCGTCGTCGTCGTCCCGAGGATCTCAAGACAGTAGTTCGCAGCCTCGTCGTGCCACTCGTGATACCGGATCCAGTGTTGCTTATCCTCATCTTGGGATACTCATAGGCATCGATGACCACCAATACAAGCAGTATGTGATGGAATACAAGGCCATGTACTCGTACATAACATGGGAGAACTACTGCGAGTTCATTGAATCTGCGATGCGTTATGAGAGACAGCAAGGAAGGGGGGCCATTCAGATCCACCGCGGAACTCTTAGCTCTGAACAAAACATGTCACCATGTACTATATTTTAATCTTTTATTGCATTGATCATTAATATGCATGTTCTTAATAATTTTCACTTGTTGTAACTTGTTGTAAGACTATTACTCTGTTTTATTATGTATTGACAATGTTACAACAATATCACCGATATGACCGATATGACCGATATGTTTATATAAGGGTTATAGATGACCAATATGGGTGAAATAATTGTGTATTTGTATGTTTTTTATTGTTCTAATAACTTGGAATATCGAAATTTCCAATAAAATTGGGGAAATCGGATTTTTTAGGCTTTTCCGATATTTCCACCGAAATCGTCGAAATTTCCCGAAATTTCGGCGAAATTTCGGTTTTCCAGGTCACCGAAATGAGATCGAAATCGAGATTTCGAACCTTGCCACCACCCCCGCCACCACCACCAAAACCACATGTCCTGCCATTACCTAAATATTATACACGTCAATCAGGTCCTGCTCATGCTGCACGTCAATCATCCAGCACGCCTCAGGTATGTTCAGATGTTATTACTAATGATGGGTCGGATAGAGTGCATGTGCAAGATTCATCTTTGCAGGAGGAATGTGAACTGGCGAGTACAGTGGATGATGATCTGGATGTCCCTATTGCTATATGGAAGCAGAAGCGTACTTGCACATCATATCCTCTTGCTTCCCAGGTTTCCTTTCATCGTCTCACAGGGGACTTTCAGAGGATTGCTGAGGCTTTGTCTTCTGTGGAGATACCACGGAATTATCAGTATGCCTTGAAGATTGACTGTTGGCGTTCTGCTATGGAGGAGGAAATAGCTACCCTACAGTCACGGGGTACATGGAGCTTGGTTCCCGCTCCCTCAGGCGCATCTGTCATTAGCTACAAATGGGTATTCACTGTAAAGTACCACGCAGATGGTAGTCTTGACCGTTACAAGGCAAGGCTAGTGGCGAGAGGCTTCACTCAGACATATTACATGGATTATATGGATACCTTCTCTCCAGTTGTTCGTCATTCCACTCTTCGTATTCTTCTGTCTGTTGCTGTGGTACGTGACTGGCCCCTATTTCAACTTGATGTTAAGAATGCACTGCAAGAAGAAGTCTACATGCAGCAGCCCCCGGGGTTTGCTGCTGAGGGGGAGAATCATACGATGTGTAGACTTCATAAGGCGATATATGGCCTTAAATAGAGCCCAAGGGCGTGGTTTCAAAAGATTTCCCATCTAATTGAACAACGAAGATTCAAAAGATCAAATGCGGATCACTCGTTGTTCATCCAGAAGACTCCTAGAGGTACGATTGTCATCATGGTATATGTTGATATTCTGGTTACATGAGATGATGTTCAGGGGATAGAGATGGCAAAAGCATTTTTGAGTCGTCAGTTTGTTACGAAGGATCTTGGTACTCTACAATACTTTCTGGGGTTGGAGTTTTCCAGGAATGCACAGGGTCTTGTGATGACGCAAAGGAAATATATTACAGATTTGCTTGTTGAAACGGGCATGGTTGGATGTAGACCCTCGAGTGCTCCTATGGATCCAAGCATGAGATTATATGATAATGATACTGAGGAGGTTGATAGGAGAAGGTATAGAGAAATGGTAGGTAAGCTTCTTTATAACACTATAACACGACCTGATATTGCCTTCGCAGTAAGTCGAGTGAGCCATTTCATAGAACAGCCAAGACAGGTACATATGGATGCCATATGTGATACTAAGTTATCTAAAGTCGTCTCCAGGTACAGGATTGTTGTTTAGAAAGGACACAGATTTATCTATTTCAGCATGTGCGGATGCGGATTATGCAGGATGCCCTAAGGATCGAAAGTCTACTTCGAGCATTGCAGTTTTTGTGGGCAGCTCTCTGATTTCTTGGAAAAGTAAGAAACAAACTGTTGTGGCTAGATCCAATGCTGAATCTGAATATAGGACCATGGAACAAGCAAGCACGGAGATGATGTGGGTCCGAGACGTACTAGAAAACTTGCATATAGATGTACCTCTACCCATGCAGCTATAGTGTGATAATCAAACTGCTTTATTCATTGCCAATAATCTTGCCTTTGACGAAAGAACAAAACATATTGAGGTAGACTGCCACTACACTAGAGATATGATCCAGAAGGGTCTGATTTCTACTTCACATGTTAGTTCAGGGGAGCAAACTGCCGACATCTTCACCAAGCCATTGCTCAGAGGACCGTTCCAGAAATGGTCTTCCAAGTTGAGCATGATTGATATCTATGCTCCATCTTGAGGGGGGTGTAGAGATAATTATGTAGTCGGTGTATTATTTATGCTATTTTTATTTTCTTGATAACCTCTTATGTAATTTACCCATGGGGTCTCTCTCTATATAAGAGAGCCTAGGGTTCTATGGAATAAACAGATAACTCTTTTCCACCAACAGGGTCCATTTGATCCGATAAAACTAATGATTAATATTAAATGATCTAAATCGATCAATAGATCGTAAATCAAAATTTATTTGTGATCAATCAATCAAAAACCGATTGCATCGTAAAGTGTGCCATTAGAAAAGCCGTTATGTAAATTAGAAACAACAAAACAAACCGAGACCATCTAAAAAAATGATTCGACAAAATAAGACCAACAAAATCAACCATTCATCAATCGGAGGTCATTTGATATTTTAAAATCACAAATTTTAGTAGCAAACCAAGACTGTATCTCGAGAATTCCGGGAATTCATACCCGATCCAAGTTATACGAACATTATACTCATTTTGAGCATCATTCAGAGAGGGTCGAAACGAACTATTGTACATCAGAATCGGAGAAAGTCCACTTTGATATATCCAATAAGAAAGAGATAAATATTTAAAAAAAGAAAAAATTATTTGATAGAAATTCCAGTTGATGTACAACATACAGCCCTTGACTCCTTTTTTCTTACTCCATTTGGCATTCAATTCCTCTCCACTTGGCAATTCACCCTTCTTATTTAGACCAACCATCCCCCTTTCTCTTCTTTCTTTCTATCTTCCTCCAACGAGAGAGAAGTCCCAAGCCTTCTTCTTCTCTTGGCTGCTCTTTTCCTTCCAAAGGCTACTGAAGCCTGATTGGAGCTTTCCCCTCCACCTCCTTAGGTGTGCTGCAGCATGCAACACTGCTAATAGAAGCCTAGCCCTCTTCAACCAACATCTGCTGCAGATTCCTCATGAGAGTTGCAGCTGCTGCAAGCAGTCACAGCTGCTGGAGCCTCCCCTGTTGCAGCCCCATTTCCAGCTACTGGAGACCTCATTTCAACCAACAGCATACTGCTATCCTAGAAGCCCCTGCATGCAAGAATCTTCTCCATTTTGGAGATCCAAATATATACATTCGAATCAAAGCCTCCTCCAATTACTGCTGCATGCATACCAGAAATCCTCCAAAATTAGGAAATTTCAAGGGACAATCTAAACCATTTCTCTTGCTGCCATACTTTGTATATTTCACACATTTCATGCCTTGGAGGTTGGGGTTCATGGGTTTACATGTTAACTGTATAAATTTTAAGATTAAGAATATGACGTGATCTAAAACTGAATATTACAAACCAGCTTATTTTATTTATTTACTCTGGTTCTGCTTCCAATCAAGATATTCTCAAAAGTTTGAAATAATATGCATGCAATGTGCAACCAAACTAAATGCTTTAGAAATCTACTCAAGTGAAAAACATTGATATAGATAGTACACAGATATGAACATCTGGATTTTACTGAATATATATAGGTCATTACTGAATACGATGTAGTGGTGATTAGATACCTGAAATTAGACGCTTAAGAATTTTTTTTAAAGGCAGAATACATTTCTTAGGATTGAAAAACAGTTTAGTTGTAGTTGAGATTGTACTTGAATACCAGTTTTTCTTGCAAGTTAACCTGCGTGAATTGGATATGCTAGTAACTAATGGAGTAATCGAGGAATGCATGCTATATTGATGTCAGCTTAATGCAGAGCTGACCTGTGTGAATTGAACATGACTTGTCAGTAGAGAAATACTTATGTGATTAACCATTGTTATTGGGATGGCTAACCGACACCATACAGTGCATGATAAGCTCTGTATTGAGGAAAGCTGTTAGCCATTCTGGAGATATATAACCATTTAATCAACCTTTCAATCTCTGATTTTTTTTTTGCATATGTTGCTTATGGTTGGGGCTCTTACTGGTGGAGTTGCGTTCAGACTTTGGAACGAAAGCTCTTTCTGGGTTTTGTCAGATTTGTTTACCAGGAAAATTACTAAGTTTCTTTTTGAATTTTCTAGATCAAAACTAGCTCAATCTGAAGTGAACATATCATGTCAAGTTGGTATTGCTTTAGTGAGTGGTGAAGCTTGTGTGTTATAAGTATACAATCAAATGTTACCTTCTGAAATAATTCATTAATTTTAATCCAAATCTAATGAGTAGCTCTAACTCGAATGATTTAAAGATGAGAAAATTTTGAAATCTTACATCAATATGAATTTAGATCCAAATCAAAGGAACAATTTCTAGTCTCATGACCATAAAAGAGATTGAGCAAGGATGGAGTAGTCAAATAAATCTTTTAGGTATACTCTACTAATTATATATCACTATTTACAAAAGACTTAGATTTGTACAGTCAAAAGGTTTGAGAAAGAATTGAGAAATGAAGTAAGGGACATTGAATCAATAATGTATGATAATTAATTATGCCATTCACGGTGACCCTTACACCTGACTATGCGAGGGTGCGGTGACCCTCAACTGGGCGGAGGATAGCAAGCTCAGTTAGGGCAGCGGCTGCCAAGTGTGCAGGTCTAAGATCCCAGTCCTTTTTACGGCTTTTACGCGAGCTCGTAGTGTTTTTATGCTTCGTTGGTATCCAGGTTTTTGACCAGTTCCACTGACCCTTTGTTCTTAGGGTACCTAGGCTGGGGGCCCTCAGTTTTAGTTTTTTTTTACGAGCTCGTTAGCCCGTAGCGGTCAGGCCAATTTTTGGAGTGACTCTTCCGGAGAGTTTCTCCCATCTGTCTCAGGGGTGTAGTTTTGGAGTAGACCTAGCCCTCTACTGGATCACATTTCCACGTAGAGGGCGAGACGTAAGGGTCTCTTAGGAGGCTTCCTTACCGCTTGAGTTTTGATTACTTTACGCCAGTAGTACCTAGCGATGAGTCATTGTTGAGAGTTGGTTACAAGTGAGTTGAGTTACAGTTAAGAGTGGCTTACAATTGAGCTTGAGACAGAAATCATCAAACATTAACAATCATCAATCTTCGACATATAATCAAAATTTAGATCTACTACTACAAATGTTAGGAGAAGCTAGTGGACGTGTTGGGAACTTAGTTAGGATGCATTATACTCAACTGCATGCCTACAGAGGCAACCTAACCCTAAGGTATTTTTCATGCCTTAAAGTCATAGTGTGGGGTTACACTCAGACCAAGATCACAGACTATCCACTAGACTTAAGACATAAATAAGATCAGTTTAGAGACTCGTCATCCTCAATATCAGGATCCATCAACATGATCTCTAAGTGATAAAAACATAATAACCTACATATGGGTCATTAATTAAAATATGAAATTATTATATAGGGAAAGTTATGTGATGATGAGTGATCAGGGGTTTTACATACATAACAGCTTGAAAAACCACTTTTATGCAAGTAGCTTGTTAATTTAAAATTTCAATACCTATCTCCTTTCTTTCTTTTGAAACCACTATAATACATGTTATTTTAATATATTTGATTCTATTCAACAATTGTTGGCATTTCTCTTGTCCCTTATATATATGGCAGGCAAGACGTCTGCATCATAATAGATTGACAGCTAGTCGATGAGCTTCCGCAATTATGTTACGGTACGCATGTTTTAGTTTTTGTTCAAGATAATGTAAATGTTTCTTCTTCTCTTCTACATTTTGGGATACATGTGCATATTCAAGTTTCTTTTGTTACATATAACTTTATATGGAAATTAATAAAATGTGAATTGGTGACACTTGTTGTTGGTTCTGTTGTTGATTGTTACATTGTGAATGTCATTTCGAAATCACGAAAAATTATCCTTAAATTTCAGGTATCCTAGTGCGATCCATTGCGAATATAATATTGCGAGTACCGTGTAAACGGGTAACCCGGATCCACGGGCGGGCATGACAAGCTACATGCATTCTTTGCCTCCATTAAGATCTATCGTGGGTCTTTCTCGGGCTTAGATCTAAAAATCTAAGATCTCTTCAGATAGCCTCAATCCAACTTTTCTCGGTCTTTCTCACCCTCTCTTAGTCGGCTCAACATCCCAAAACAAAGTCCAACAGTTAGATCTTTATAAATAAATTTCAAAACATAGATATTACCATTCTTTGATCAAAGTAATTTGTATAGTTAGACTATTTTATCAAAACAAATCACACAAATGAATAGGTTCCCATGCAGTTGAAGTTCTAATTGTATCAAATATACTACGGAGCAGTTTGACAACTAATATGAGATGAGATACATCAAGAAATAATATGAGAAAAATACATAAAACTATGAAGGCTTTTGACCTTTGCCTAAAAAGAGGGATACTAAGACTCGGAGTCTCCGTTCGCACCTTGCAATTTGAATTTGGAGGTGAGAGAGGGTAATTAATGGTGACATGAGTGGAAGAAGCCCCCTTCAAGTGTCCATTAACAATTATAGAGTAAGATGCGGATGCTATGAATCTTGTCATCCATGTGATCCATACGTCAGGGAAGCCTCGACAAAGGAAGTGCCAATCCAAAGTATCATAAACTTTGGAGAAGTCCACCTTCCACATAATACCATTTTTACATCTTCTTTTCCAGTTTGTTAAAATTTCCATTGTCACCACAACCAGGCTATTGTCAATCTGTCTACCAGGGATGAATGCAGACTGAAGCGGGAAAATGATATGATCCAAAACCTGTTAGCCAAAACTTTCGCAACTATCAAGTAAATGGCACTGGGAAGGGCAATTGCGTGAAAATCTTCCACCCGTCCAGAGACTTCCTTCTTCAGGAGAAGGCAAATGAATGCTTTGTTGACTCTATCTAAGCCCAAGTTTCCTAATGCAAAATCCTCCACAACCTATACAACCTTTCTACCAACTAGAGTCCAAACTTCTTTAAAAAGAACAACGGAAAGTCGTCCGGTCCCAGTGCCCCATTAACGTTCACGTTCCAAACAACTGTCTTAACCTCCTCCATTGCAAAACTCAGCAACGGATGATTCACATGCCGACTGGATACATGTGACGCCCCCAGGCCAGTCTGTCTCCAAGATCTATCTTCTATACGTCGAGAGAAAGCACTAAAGTTCTCAACTAATGCCATGCCTATATCTCGTTCCCATTCCACTCTTCTTGCATTAACTATCACAAATCTAATCGAGTTCCAATGATGCCTTCCACTTGAAATCCTATGAAAGTAGTTGGTATTTGCATGTCCCTCCTTAAGCCATCTATGCTTTGCTCTTTGTCTCCATTCAGTCGCACGCTTCTTGTCATCAAGTATAATAACCCTCTGTGTGACCGCCCATTGACTAAGCTCCATTGATACTAGATCTCTGTCATCCTCGATCCCATCTAGTCTGGTAACTAAAGCCTCAACAGCCACCCTCACCGTCCTTCTCTCTTCTCGAGTCTCCTTTTTAAACAGACAAAGCCGAGATTGTAAAGAAGCAAGTTTCTACACCAGGCGTGCAACAACAAAACCACTGAATATTGCAGAAATCCAGTGATCGGAAACCAGATCTTTGAAGTTTTCTTCCAAAAGCCAAGTTCTTTCGAATCTGAAGAAGGAACTTCCTCTTAAACCCCCCCCCAATTTGTTCACTAGTTACAATTGAAGCCCCACCTGTCCTCTTTTTAAAAATAAAAGGAAAATTAATTCAGGTATTTGTGGCATGAAAGGTTTCCATAATTATGAGGCTGTCGTTTCATATAATTTTAATTAGGAATCATTGAACTTAAATGGTCGGATGGTAATGCAGTGTGCCTACCACCCAAAAGACCAGGGTTCAAATCCCCCCTTGTGGGGTTTACGTTAGGTAGTCAACAATCGGCGTAAAAAATAATCGAATCTTTTAACATGGATTCGAGCAAGAATCCATGTAGCCGGCCCTACTTAAAGTGGGAGAAGGATTTGCCATTTTAATCAGGTGTCATTGCATATATGCCCCAGAAGTTACTTAAAAATTGCATTAATTCCCCTAAATTTCTAGTTTTGCTTATATTGATGTTCTAAGGTCAAATGAATTTTAAGAAATTCTCATAAAATCAAGAAAAAATGTTTTCAACTTGTTTTGGGACTTTTGGAGGAGACAATTACTGAAACATTCTTATCTCAATGTGTGTTTAAGCTTAAATTCAAGGTGTTTACATGTAATGGCACATAAAGTGGGGTCTAATTATGTTTTATTCAGTGTTTTCAGTATAAATAATAATGTATCCTTGGTAAAGCTTAGATGATGTCTCGTTTGGATATACGTTACACAGTGAGTAAATGCCTTTACTTTGTGTTGATATTGAATCAATGAAATGAAGTTCTCCCTTGCTATAAATTTGTTAAGACCCATGAAAACTTTGTTAATATTAGCATGCTTGTGATGACTGGTGCAAAATTAAATACGCTGGAAAACTGAGAATGGCATAAAGTGTTTTATGATCCTCTTAATGCCTAAATGCACCGGTCGCCATGCTAAAAATGATGATTGTACTAATTATTATTTAACACAGGCCCAAGATACACCACCAAGAAACAAAAGAAGTATATGCAGGAACTTATATATTATAGATAACTGATTACAGATGACACTTGTTCCCGATTCACGAGAGAACCACTTAGTTTTAAAATATAGACTACTCTTCTGTATTTGGATTTGAGGAAAATGTTGAGAAATGCCATGAAGTGACAATTAAAACTAGATCGAGTTACTAAGAGTACTTCTACTATTTTAAAGATAATAATCCAAAGAAGTCATACACTTGAGGTGAGTGATGGTTCAACTATAATCCAAGTGAAGTGAGAGAGACAACACATCCTTACATCATAAACTTTATGCTTAATTGCTAGGATCATAAACACTATGCTTAATTTCTTGAGTCAAATGAGGTGGAATGTGTTTATTTATGTGCTTCATGTATTTATCAAATAAAGCCATTTTGAGTAGCCACCCCCACACTTGTAGTAAGGAGATTGAGAGTGCCTTTAGGTGCTTGATGCAGGGGGGTCCTAGTTGTACTTTTTTCTCCTGTGCTTAATGTGGAGAAACAAATAAATAAGATGTTTATTCAGTGGTTATAGGGCTCCCTTATATAGAGGAGAAACTCTATAGGGCAAATAGCCAATAGGAAAATTACAGAAGTGAGAAGAATGAAATAAGAAATACATAAATATTAATTTCTATAACACTCCCCCTTAAGCTGGAGCATAGACATCTATCATGCTCAGCTTGGAAGAATACTTCGGGAATGGCACCCTGGCTAGGGCCTTGGTGAAAATCAATCGTATGTTCCCCTAGGCTAACATGGGAAGTAGAGATGAAACTCTTCTGCGTCATATTTTTGGTATGGTGGCTATCTACCTCAATGTGTTTGGTCCTCTCATGGAAAATTGGACTGTTGGCAATGAATAGTGCAACTTGATTGTCACATAGTAACAGTATGGAAACAGGTGCGTCAATAGCTAGGTCAATCAGAACAGACTTGACCCACATCATTTCATGCTTCCTTATGCCATGGCTCTATATTGGGATTCATCACTTAACCTAGCAACAATAATTTGCTTCCTTCGTTTCCATGATACCAAAGAGCTCCTAATTAACACTGCAAATTCAAAGGTGGACTTCCTATCTTTTGGACATCTTGCATAGTCAACATTTGCATGAGTTGTAATGGCAAGAGATGTCCCTTTCTGAATAGCAATCTCTACCTGGAGAAGACTTCAGATACCTTATGATAACGGATTTTGCATCTATGTGAGTCTGATGTGGTTGCTTCATAGACTGGTTGACTTTGCTCACTGCAAAAGAGATATTTGGTATGGTGATAGTCACATAGAGAAGCTTCCCAATGAGATCCTTGTACCTTATCTTGTCCATCTCATCTGTATCATCATCATAGAGCTTCGTGGTGGGATAGGTCTATAATATGCCATCCTAGACTCTAAAAGGAGATATGTAACATACTTCCTCTGAGTCATCACAAGGCATATCTGAATCTTAGTAAATTCAAGTCCAAGTATCGTAGTTTGCCAAAACTCCTTAACCCTATAGAATATTATAATCAATAAAGGTGTTATATCTTTTTCTCAGGTTCCGAAGACGTGTCAACAACATATCATCAATATCATCATCAAATAATGGAGATTCCTCTCTTTTTTAATGTATTTCACCCAATATGGGGCAATATTAGTCTTCGATTTCCCCTCGTTCACCCCATTTTTCCCGGTGAGATGTTGCGAAGTCCATGAACATCAGCGATATCGATATTGGGCGTTCAGTGAGCACTTGATATTTGAGTCCATGAATACCGTCGATATTTAAGGTTGGTTATCTCAAATTGACTTCCTCACATATGTGGCCAACCATGAATGTAGGGAGTACTTGATAGACTTTATAACCATGAACTCTTATATGACATGAGAGAAATATGTGAAATACAGAGAGACTGGATCAAGAGATGACGAAGGAGGACATTAAGAAGGGTACATAGATCCAGAAAAACATTCATGGTTTTGACGAGTAGCAAATCTTCAACTTAGTTACACGGTAAGTACTGTATTGGTACCTTATGAATTTTGAGTTTATGAAACTACGTTATTTGTTATTTCAACTTATTCTTTGCAATCTACGTGAATAAATTTCTAATGCATGCATTGCATAGTGCTGCATATCAGCATGTGCAGTGATTATGATGAGAGTAATACTACAGAACTTATATTTAGATATTTATTTTAGAAAACAATTGTACATTCCGATTTTACCGATTTTATTTATCGATAAGGACATTAAAAACCTTAATTTTGGGGGAAATCAATTTTTACAATCATTTCCACATATTTGGCGATATTGACGATATGTCTGCAACATTCCCTGATATTTTCCTTTCCAAGTGTGTGGCCAAACGACATTGATATCGATACTTATGGCAATGTTCATGGGTAAGCAGATAAATTCTAACCTCCTTTTTCTCATGAACACACATGCTGACAATAATATTCCACATAAGGAGTGCAATTCTCTTCCTGAAGATAAAGGTTGCAAATTATTGTATACCGAGTTGGTGATCTAAATCATGACCTAGTTACCTCCAAGGTGATGAATCCATGATTCATCACAAGGCACTATTAAAAAAGTCTAGCCTTGAGGCGGTCGAGGCATATGCCTTGAGGCAAGGCGAGGCTTTATCAGTTTTTTTAGCGAGGCATGCACATCAGATGATCGTAGATGTTTTTAAAGGTGGTGAGGCAAGGCAAAGCATGCATTTTGGATGCAGTTATTTTTTCATATTTTCTTCTTATCGAAAAACCTTAAGCCACCTTACAATTGTCTTTTCTCTTTGATGTTTCTTATTTTAAAGAAAGTCACGATTGTGTCTTTTGGGGGATTTTATTTGCAAAATTCACAACTAAATAACTGTAGAGATTTATGTTATGATATTATGTACTGTTTATCATTTTCTGTTTATTTTCTGTACTCTTATATATTTTACCCATGGGGTCTCTCTCTATACAAGGGAGCCTAGGGTTCTATGGAATAACAATTCCCTCATTTCCACCAACATGGTATCAGAGCCAAAACTCTAACCCTACTCTATTAAGCCTGCCGCCCACTCTCTCTCCCTCTCTCCTCTCGGCGGCGCCGCACACCTCCGCTGGGTCCTCGCCGGACCTCCGCCAGGCCTCACAGCCCTCCATAGGGCACCGCAAGGGCCCACCAAGCCCCGCCAGGCCCCGCCGGACTCCCCTAGTCCACCGCCAGGCTACCGCCGGACCCCCCAGTCCTCTGCCGAACACCCTCTCCTCCGGCCTCGTTAGCGGCGCAAGTACCCGTTGACCGCTTCAACTCTCGCCGGCCGTTATCGTGACATGGATTTGAGTGCATAAAGTCTACATATGCACTCAAATCCTATCCAGTTGATGTAGACACCGTCTCTTGTCTACAAACCCTAGTTTTCATCTCCGGCTAAATGTCAAAAAGCAAAATCGATATGCCCTCTATAGGCGCCTTCAAAGGTCCTGCGCCAATAGTCAAGATGGATGGGACGAACTATGAGCTCTGGGTGATGTAGTTCATGAGTCTCATGAAATCAAACGGTAAGAAGCATATACTTACCGAGGATGAGCCGGAAGAGAAGACTGGGATCTATGCCTCTTGGGAGGCCGATGATTCTTATGCCAAGGTTTGGCTATCAGGCACATTGTCGATGGAGATTTCCAATGATGTCCTCCATCAGCCCACTGCCAAGGCAATGTGGGATATTCTGGCCGCTACATATTCTCAAGTGCGGAACGAGACCAAGATGTTGCAGCTCAAGCATGATATATTCACAATGAAGCGGAATGGGTGGCCACTTCACTCGTTGTACACGTCCTGAGGGGGATGTTCGAGAAACTATATAGCACCATACCACTCACGGAGACTCCAGAGCAGCAGAAGACCTTCCGGAATGCTACCATGGTGGGTGTACTCCTTGCAGCGCTCGATCCTGAGTATGAGGCAGCCCGCTCTCGGATACTTGCCGATGCAGTTATTCCTCCTATGGAGGACGTTTACAGGAGGCTCAGTCGCATAGCGGTTTCTTCCAGCACATCTACTCCATCTCCATCGGCGATGGCAGTATCGCGTGGGAGAGGTGGTCAGTCTTCTGGTCGTGGACGTGGACCTCATGGCCAAGGAGGTCGCTTTCACCAACCTTGTTCATTCTGTCATCGCATAGGCCACTCAAAGGATACATGTTATTCCAAGCATGGGTTTCCAGCATTGGCCCGTGTAGCCGAACATGTCACGTCTCAGTCGGCATCCACTACAGATAACCGGTTCGACGAGCTTGTGGCACGGCTACGAGATATTATGCCTCAATCATCTACTGATTCTCCAGGTGGATCTTCAAACGTTGCTGCTACAGCTTCTGCTAGTTCGTCTGCTGCAGCTAGTACCTCAGGTAGTGCCACTGCCTTTACATCTTGTCATGATCTCTCTGATTGGAGAATAGATTCTGGCGCCACCCAACATCTCTGTCGTGACAGAGAGAGACTTGAGTCATATAGGGACATCCCACCTGGCCGCTCAGTGCTGATAGCAGATGGGACTCATTCCCCCATCGTCGGACAGGGGGAGATCACCTTATCACCTTCTATGCATCTACAGAATGTTCTATATGCTCCTGAGTTCTCCATGAATCTATTATCCATTGGTCAGATTACGAAGGAATTACATTGTCGTGCTATATTTGACCCATCATCACTCATTTTTCAGGGCATACTAACGGGCAGGGTGATTGGCTGTGGCTCTGAGCAGAATGGTCTCTATCGTCTGGTCCGGAATTCTTATGCTGGCGCCTCTTCACATTCAACCGGATCAGTCTCTCCATACGCCTGGCATCTTCGCTTTGGCCATCTCCCGCTCCAGAAAATGCAGCATCTCTTGGCTCAGATCTCTCCTAGTTCGTCCTTTCATTGTGAAGCATGTCAGTTGGGAAAGCATCATCGGTCTAGCTTTCCTAGTCGTCAGAGTTGGAGCAGTAGCTCCCCGTTTGAGTTATTTCATATGATATTTGGGTTGTACCTGATCATCAGAGACACAGGTTTTATCTAGTTGTGGTCGATGACTTTTCTCGTGTATCTTGGGTATTTTTTTTAAAGAATAAATCTGAAGTTATTAAAAATCTGATTAATGAAGTGCAGAATGTTTTCTCTTCTACTGTCAAATATATTCGTACAGATAATGCATTGGAGTTCTGCACCCGTTCTCTCTCTCAGTTTCTTTCGTCTAAGGGTATTATCCAACAAACTACCTGCGCTTACACATCTCAACAGAATGGCGTGGCAGAGAGAAAGCATCGTCACCTTCTTGACATCACTCGAACTCTACTTATCCAGAGTTGTGCGCCCATCACTTTCTGAGGGGGATGCTGTCCTTACAGCCTGCTACCTGGTAAATCGCATGCCATCCTCTGTTCTTGGTGAGAAAATTCCTCTTTCCATTATTTTTCCTGATAAGGAATTATTCTCACTTACTCCTCGTGTCTTTGGTGTTGTTGCCTTTGTTCATCACCTATGTCCTGGACTTGACAAACTCTCTCCTAGAGCTGTCAAGTGTGTCTTTGTAGGTTACTCTCGGACTCGGAAGGGTTATCGTTGTTATGACCCCATAAACAAGAAATACTTTGTCAGCGGATGTTACATTTTTTTGAGCTCGTTATGTACTTCTCCCCTGCAGGTGACAGGTTGGTCTCATCCACTTCCAATGATGACGTCTATGTTCCCTCCTCCTCCTAATCTAAGTCCACCTAAGTCCAATCCAGCTCATGTTGCTACGCCACCACCACCGCCGCCACCTCCACAACCACTTATCCCATCTTTACCTAAATTCTATACACGTCGGTCAGGTCTTTCTCAGACTACACGTCAGGCATCCATCACGCCTCAGGTATATTCAGATGGTACTACTAATGATGGGTCAGATATTATACATATGCAGGATTCTTCCTTGCAGCAGGAGGATGCACCATCCAGTACAGCGGATGACGATCTTCATGTTCCCATTGCTATTCGGAAGCAGAAAAGGACTTGCGTGTCTTATCCTTTTCTTCCCAGGTGTCCTTTCACTGCCTTACAGGTGACTTTCAGAGGTTTGTTGCGGCGTTGTCTTCCGTGGATATACCACAGACCTATCAAGAAGCTATGAAGATTGATTGCTAGCGACTGACTATGGAAGAAGAGATGTGTGCTTTACAGTCTCGTGGTACATGGAGCCTGGTTAATGCTCCATCTGGCGCATCCATTGTTAGCTGCAAATGGGTATTCACAGTTAAATACCATGCTGATGGTAGTCTCGATCGGTACAAGGCACGACTTGTTGCGAGAGGTTTCACACAAACCTATGGTGTGGACTATCTGGATACATTTTCCCCAGTGGCTCGGCACTCTACTCTTCGCATTCTTCTGTCGGTTGCTGTGGTACATGATTGGTCTATATCTCAACTTGATGTCAAGAATGCCTTCTTGTATGGAGATCTGCAGGAGGAAGTCTACATGCAGCAGCCACCAAGGTTCACTGCTGAGGGGGAGAATCATATGGTGTGTAGACTTCACAAGGCGATTTATGACCTTAAACAGAGTCCAAGGACATGGTTCCAGAAGCTTTCCCATTTAATTGAACGACAGGGATTTAAAAGATCAAATGCGGATCACTCGTTGTTCATTCAGAAGACTTCTACAGGTACAGTTGTCGTCATGGTTTATGCTGATGATATTCTGGTTACAGGAGATGACATTAAGGGAGTAGAGAGGGCAACAGCATTCTTGGGCCGCCAGTTTGTCACGAAGGATCTTAGTACCCTAAGATACTTTCTGGGGTTGAAATTTGCCAAGAATGCACAAGGTCTGGTGATGACCCAAAGGAAATACATTACAAATTTTCTGATTGAAACAGGCATGGTTGGATGTAGACCATCGAGACTCCTATGGATCCGAGCATGAAACTGAATGACAATGATACTGAAGAAGTGGACAAGAGAAGATATAGAGAGATGGTGGGTAAGCTCCTTTATATCACCATAACTCGACCCGATATTGCTTTTGCAGTAAGTCGGGTGAGTCAATTTATGGAGCAGCCAAGACAAGTTCATATGGATGCCATATACATGATACTGAGGTATCTAAAGTCTTCTCCAGGCTCAGGGTTGCTATTTCGAAAGAGCACAGATTCATCTATTTCAGCGTGTGCAGACGCATATTATGCAGGATGCCTTAAGGATCGAAAGTCTACTTCTGGATTCGTCGTTTTTATTGGGAGCTCTCTGGTTTCTTGGAAAAGTAAGAAACAAATTGTTGTGGCAAGGTCTAGCGCTGAGTCTGAATATAGGGTCATGGCGCAAGCGAGCACGGAGATGGTGTGGGTTCGAACTTCGAGCTGTGCTAGAAGATCTACATATAGTTGTACCTTTACCCATGCAGCTTCAGTGTGACAATTAAGCAGCAATGTTTATTGCTAATAATCCAGCATTTCATGAAAGAACAAAGCATATCGAAGTAGACTGCCACTACACTCGAGATATGATCCAGAGAGGCTTGATATCTACGACTAACGTTAGCTCAGAGGATCAGACTGCCGATATATTTACCAAGCCGCTGCTCAGAGGACCCTTTCAGAGATGTTCTTCCAAGCTGAGCATGATAGACATCTATGCTCCATCTTGAGGGGGAGTGTAGAGATTTATGTTATGATATTATGTACCGTTTATCATTTTCTATTTATTTTCTGGACTCTTATATATTTTACCTATGGGGTCTCTCTCTATATAAGGGAGCCTAGGGATCTATGGAATAACAATCGCTCATTTCCACCAACAATAACAAATGAAGGCTCTTTGTAAAAAAAGATATTTGAATTTCAAGTTATTAGCTTCTTGCAAGTTTTGAATATAATGTGTTGAAATCTAGAAGCGGAAGCAAGATAAATAGAGCAAGAAATATGAAAAAGATAAAATATTGACACAGAGATTTACGTGGAACCTTACTCCCTAAGGAGCGGGATGAAACCACGGGAGAAGGTCTTAAAGGGCCATATGTGTCCAGGGGGTGTGAGGCTCCTTATATAGCCCCACGGACAGACTACAGTCCCACTGCTCATCCATGTGGGACTAAACATAGGTAATTGGATCATGGAGAGATCCAATTACTACCACTATATTACATTCTCCAACATCACAAGAAGAATATGTTCGCTACAGGTAGAAGACCTCGCTCGAGGACGGGTCTGCGGCTTTTAGGTCACCGGAACGTATCTCTGCCATGCCTGTAGAGTCGCTGCGATACCGGATCACCGGAACTTATCTCAGTCGTGCCTAGAGAAGAGTCGCAATAGAAGAAGTCCAGCACGGAATTCTAGTCGGGTCGTAAAAGAAGTATGAGCCCTAACGAAGAAGTCGATGCTCGGAGAAGACGGATGATCTGTAGAAGCAGTAGTCTGGAGTGCTGGTCTGTCAGTTGTGGACACGCAGAAGTCCTGAAGAATATGTCATATCAGAATACCCCCTTTCTCCCATACTTGATAGAATAAGGAGCTTGGAAGATCAAGTTGGGAAAAACAAAACGTGTATTTTTTTGCTTCTTTTCTTCTCTCTCTCTCTCTCTTGCACAAATCAATCTTTTTTTGTTTAGCCATTTATTCTTCCTTTTTCTTTTGGCTATTCTCTTCTCCCTTTTTTTCAATAAGCCGTTCATTTTTATGGCTTTTCTCCCTTTTTTGCAAATTTTTTTCTTGGCTATTTCCCTCTCCCCTTTTTTTAATAGCCAACTCATCATTTTTTCTGCGTATTTTTTTTGTACGCACCTCTTTCAAAATCTCTCTCATTTTGTTTTTTTGTACGCACCCTTTTATTTTTTTTATTTTTATTTGTTTGGGTTGAAACATGACCCGCTAGGTCAAAAAATGCAGCACAGCTCAATTTGAGCCCAAAATCTCGGCCCACACACCCCTCAATTTGTTTTAACATACGGTTCAATTGGACCTTGGCAGTAGCAATTTTTTTATAAAAGAACCACGGCTCATTTAGGGGAACTCTTTGAGAAATCCTACCTCGTTGGGGGTCGCCGCCGCTGGAAGGAAGCAACGGGAAGGATGGGGTGGCGATCTTGGCGAGATGGAGCCTAGAGCAGACGACCTGCATGGGGACAACCTTCATCCAGGCGATGGCAACGTAGCAGCGGAGGGAGTAGGCGGTCAGGTGGCTCATGGTGAGGAAGGTCGGGTACTTAAAGTCGTAGTTGCTCATGAGGTACTTGTTGAGGAGGATGCTGATGTTGGACGAGTACCACAACACCACCAGCTCGAAGGTGAAGAGGCGTCGCACGAGGGAGCTTCTCGTGGCGGACGAGAGGAGCCTCGCAAGCAAGAGCCCGCACGATGCCACTGGATATGCGGCTCCGCCATTGGAGCTTACTGCTGGAGGGGTGGTTGCTCCTGAGCCGCCTAGAGGGAGATCACGTGGAGGGGTTCTGCCTGAAGCAACGTCACCTGTACTGCTCGTCGCCCGAGGGTTCCGCGAGGTTGGTGTCGTCGCCAATCAATGGGGCTTCTTCATCTGTGCGAGAACTGCGCTGCTTTTACTTATCCGAAGAGCATGTACCAGGCTGCCATGCACAGCATGGGGCTGGCTTTGGGAGAACCGGAGGGTGCGGCCGGAGGTCCTTCTTCCCCGATTAGTGTTGGTGCTGCACAAGATTAGGGTTTCGAATGAAACCCTAGAACTTTCAAACATGGCGTTGACGAGAAGATGTTTTCTGAATCATGAATAAATCTTGAATTTCAGAAATCCTCGGAAATTTGAATCTTCAAAACTTGGATGATGATCATCATCAAAATAATCTTCAAGAACAAACTTCAAAATCGACCAAGAACGACCTGCTCTGATACCATGTTGAAATCTAAGAAGAGGAAGCGATTTGATAAACATAGCAAGAAATATGAAAAAGATAAAACATTGACACAGAGATTTACGTGGAACCCTACTCCTTAAGGAGCGAGATGAAACCACAGGAGAAGGCATCAAAGGGCCATATGTGTCTATTAAAACTTCTCATTAAGTACAGCGGGTGTGAGACTCATTATATAGCCCACAGACATACCAGAGTCCCACTGATTATCCACGTGAGACTAAACATAAGTGGGTGGTGATTGGATCCTGGAGAGATCTAATTACCACTTTATTACATTCTCCAACAATATGCAATATGATATTGAAAGAGCTAACTATTGAAAATAAACTTTAGGGATTTACTCAAAATCCATTAAACATACAAGCATATTTTAAAAAGTCGAAAAAGGTGGTGGATCTTTTTGACATGAGATATTCAAAGGCCGTATAAAAAGCTCCCCAAGCACAATGTATCCAACCCTTTGTTCCTCTTCAACTACGAAGAATTTCACTAAAATCCTTTAATTGCTTTAAATATACGAAGAATGTGTTATAATATAGTTTCTTAATAAGATACAATATTTTGAATAAATTGCATGTTTTTTGGAAGAAAATGTGACCTACGCCTCAACAACCTCAAGGCTACACCTCACCTCGATTCTAGGGAAACCACCTACTTCCGCCTTTCATTATTTAAAACTTTAATAGTACATAGGCATGATTTTCATTAGGGACCTTCTTCCTACCTTTGAGTTATCTAATACAACCATGTGCTTCTATCCATCTCAACGACAATGGTTTACGGGTGAAATGTGAGCGTTGATGTTGTCCTTATGAGCTTGGTAGACATAAGGTGCGCATTCATGTTGTCAATTATCTTCACAAATAAGGTAAACACAAACTTATTTTCTTCAGTATCATCCTTATTTTGAGCCATCAGAGCAGAATCCACAGGTGCTCGACCACATAAAGAATATTGATCAATCAACTGAAGACAGAAGTGGGTTTAATCGATCATCTTGAAAGTGGTGATGGATTAAACAAGAAACTGTAGCACACATATTACCTACCGATCAGTAAAACTTATAGAACTAATCGATAAAACGAAACAACGTCAAAAGGTCATCCAACATAGATAATGGCAAATCAATCAAGTTGGAAAAACTAGTTGATAACATTTAAAAAATGATCAATCGTACCAAAAAGGTTGATCAATCCCAATTTTTACGGGAAGCCTAATTGATCAATCAATCAAAACTATGTGGCATACCACAGTACATGATTAGCAAAGTAACCCCGCACCAATCTAAAGCGACATGAAACTACTAAAGCACTTCAAAAAAACTCATATTAAGTTTCTCCATGAAACAAATTGATATTGCTGGGAGAACCGAATACAAGGGAAAGTCTCCACCCACCTACTATCAATTGTATGGATATCCTTAACATATCAAGCTCATGAAGAGTCTTCATGAAGCACTTAACCCTTGATCAAGTTAGCTTTAATAGTAATATAGAAAAGCACATAAACAAATCACGTGATAATGTACACAAAAACCTTCTGGAGGAGGGAGAAAACCTCGAAACCTTGGTCCTAGTGGCCTCTCTCAGTCAACTAGGTTTCTCTCTATCTTTTCAAAACAAAGGAGGTGTTTGTATAATTTATACAAGTCAAGGATAAGAACAAATGGATTGTACCCACTATGTCATTAACACGTTCCAATTTTTCAACACTTCTGGGGAAAAGGTTTAATTTTTGGAGATTCCGTAGTTATATGATCTTCATGGTGATATTGGGCGTTGGAAAGTTAAAGCATACATTCCTGTTTACCCTTCCCACAAGTTATGTGAGAAAAAGATAGAAAGTACATATAATAACGAAAACAAAGTAATGTCCATGCTTCAGCCAAACATTTGCAGCATCATGTCGATATGAAGGATAAAAGCAAATTCAACAGAGAGAGAGAGAGAGAAAAGGCAGTTGTAAAAAGGACCATGGAGTGCATCTTACCAGCAACAGATAATTGGGTTACGTCAATAGCACCCACACATATCCATTTGGCTGTGTCAACACCAAAAGCAACTGGGAGTGACTGTTACAGCAGTAAAATCGCATCAAACTTTCTTCCCAGTTACATCCAGTAAACTAAAAGTAAACAAATAGGATAAATGAACCTGCAATCCCAAAGCCCTGTCTCCTTCGATACTTTTGAAGTCATTTATGATGGCAATGCCAAGCTGAACCAAGAGTTCCGTTGTCATAAGTTATAAGGAAAAAGTTCAAAACTATGCTTGGAATTACTGCATCCCCTTTCATTTAAACTAAGCAATCAACTTACCCCAGCTATACTATATAAGAGAGTGAGTACCACCACATCAGGAGTAAGAGTGCCAAACAAGGCTTGACCAGCCCACCTATTGATTTGAAATGGAAAAAAGTTATGAAGGAAATGAGCTAGAAAACTTGAACAAACTTGTAATTGTTTTGAGGGAAAAAAACGTGCACTTGTAGACTCTGACAAGGCGGAAAATGATGATACCATGGTAAGCTGATATAACTCGATCCAAGAGCGAAGTTTCCAATCCATCCATTCTGCTTAAGCTGGAAGTAAAGGGTTTAACCACCAATCAGGTTAGAACCAATCCATACACTGCCACTCTTTTAAGCAGTAATAGAGAAGGCACACCTTTAGAGGAGGTGCTGAGTATATATAAGAAATCAAGGATCCCCCAAGTGCTAAATAAAAAATGGTAGGAGTTGTGTGCCCTGCCTGAAATTCACCATGTGTAATACTTGAAGAAGAAACACTCAATGAAGCAGCTGGTTACATGAAAACATACCCACAAATCAAGTAATGCTCCCAAACCAAGTCCACCCAATAGAAGCACCCATATCTGGGAAATAACCTGAAACAGTTCTAAAAACTTCAAAACTGTATAATGCAAAAATAACTGTTATATCTCATGATAGAGGTTGATACAGGCCATTAATGCTCACATTTACATTAAAAAGATCTAGAATTTGGACTAATTTGTAATGTTCAATGTAAATGGTATTTGTTGAAATTGTATTTTTATTTTAAGGGAGGCAAGGATGTAGAATGCTTTTTCCTCATCGTATGCATTAGAATTCCCTAGAATTTTCTTTCTTTGTTCTCTTTTCTCTTTTATAGTTTCAACTATGTGGTATGCCCCATCTAAGAATAGGGCCTTTTGCCAAAGGTATGGAATACCAAAAAGCATTTGAACTCTCAAGAAAATCTCTGTTAGTCACTCACATACTTTCTCGTTCTTTCTCTCCTCTCCTCTCCTTTCTCCCTCAATACTTCTCTTTCTCATTCTCTTCCCCTCTTCCCTCAAGGCTTCCCTAAGCCTACTCTTCCCCTTCCTTCCCTAAGCCTACTCTTCCCCTTCCTCTCTCACCTTCACCATCATCCTCATTATCCTCTTCCTCTTTCTTTCTTTCCACCGCACCATTCTCTCTCTCCCCCCCTTCCCTATCATTCCAGGTCATGTCCTTCCCCTCCTACCTCCATCTTCCTCCCCTTTCTTCCCTCCACCACCAAAATCACATTTCCACCACCACTCCTATTCCCTTCTTTTACATCGACCTCCACCAACACTTGTCCTCCCTTCTTATACCAGCCTCCATCACCACCATGCTTCTTCGCTCTATTATGTTGACCTTGACTATCGAATAACAACTGCAGACTACCTTCACACTTGCATTACTATTGTCTACCATTCCATTAGACCCCTCCACCGGCCACCACTATTCGTGAGTCTCCATTGATGTCCGCTTCAATAGGTAACTATCTCCAACTTCTTATTTCACCACCTCGAACGTTTTAAATTGTATTGGGAGACACTAGTCGTGCAAGTATAACAGTACCAGTTGTTCGTCTTCTGACAAACACAGAGTAGTCAGATGTTGTTCTCTAAAAGCCAAGAGTGTTTACTTCTGCAGTAAGACTGTCGAACCACGTCCTTGGGCTCTGCTTTAGACCATATATGACCTTGCGAAGTCGACATACACACTCCTCCTCGACTTCATAACCCGGAGGCTGCATCATGTACACCTCCTCATCAAGGTCGCCATATAGGAAGGTATTTTTCACATCTAATTGAAAGATAAGCCATGCCTTATTAGCTGCTACTGAAAGGATAGTCCGTATTAATCCCATTAGTGCAACCAGTGAGAATGTCTCAAAGTAATCCGCATTATACGTTTGTGTAAAGCCTTTGGCCACAAGACGAGCTTTCAATCTATCAATGGACCCGTTAGGCGACTGCTTGGTCGTGAAGACCCATCTGCATGCTACAGGTCTAGTCCCCTTGGGACACTGCACTAGATCCCATGTCCCTCTGGAAATAAGAGCATCCATCTCTTCATCCATGGCATGTCATCATCCTGAATCTTGCAAAGCAATATGATGGTCTCTCATAATGAAAATAGTCATGAGAGCATATGCATATCGTCTGTCAGTGGAAGATAAACTAGCAGTAGAAGTGAAGTGAGACAAGGGATGAGAAGTACATTTCCTCTTAGATCTTCATACAGCAATTGGAAGCTCTTGAGGATCATCCGGGACAGCCTTGAAGGGGACACTTGTAGAAGGAATATCATCCTGTAACAAAGAAACATGTAAAGGAACATCTGGTGGTGAAGATACTTGTCTGCGTTTATAGACAATGGGTGGAGGTGGGAGATCCAGAGGAATATCTGTAATAGAATGATGGAATAAGCTAGTCTGCTCAAATAAGGTTACATCTGCAGAGATATAATAACGATGTCGAGTTGAATCGTAACACATGTAACCTTTTTGAGTACGAGAGTAACCAGAGAATACACATTTGATTGCATGAGGAGAAAATTTGTCTAGCGTGTGAATTATGAACAAAGAACACAACCAAAAATTCGTAAAGGAAGAGGAAAGGATGACTTGGTGGGGTAAAGTAGAGAGAAGGGAGTGGATCCATTTAGGGTTGGAGATGGAATTCTGTTGATAAGATGGGCGACAGTCAGAATAGCATCACCCCAGTAGGTTTTAGGAATTTTCATCTGAGTAAGGAGTGAGCGGGCAATATTTAGGAGTTGTCTGAGTTTTCTCTCTGCTATCCCATTTTGTTGGGATGTATATGGGCATGAGGTTTGATGTACGGTACCTTGAGAGGCAAAAAAGTTTATTAGGTCATGTTGAGTGAATTACAAGGTATTATCAAAACGGAAAATTTGTATACCAGAGGAGAAAATATTCCTTACATAATGAAAGAATTTTTCGACAATATTATTAATCTTCAAATAACTCAGCCATGGCCGGTCCCAAGTCCGAGTAAATGAGGAGGGTTGTGTTAGGTAGCTGACAGCCAGCGTAAAACAGTCGGAGACAACTTCCTAAATATTATTTTTAAAAAAAATAGTATTTAGGAAGTTACCTCATGACAGTCGGATCTTTTCAACATGGATTTAAGCAAACATACAGATTTCGTTGGGGCGTTCCCTACTTGCGACGCGTTGCATCGCCCGAATGCAATGAAAAATTGGCAAGGGCCGCTACATCGCAACCTGGATGTAGTTCAAAATTTGCAAGGGTTCTTGCATGAGGAATGCATGTGGGTAATTAAGCTAGTTCCGCGGCATCACCATCCGGATGCAGTCCAAAATTTATAAGGGTTCTCGCATAATGGACGCATGCGAGTAAAGAAGTTAAAAGAGATTGCAAAAGAGATTGCAAAGGAAGTTGCGGATTGGTAGTTGGAACGTTGGCAATTTAACTGGGAAATTGATGGATATAGCGGATACGATGGAAAGAAGGAAGATTCATATACTATGTCTTCAAGAGACTAAATGGGTTGGAGAGAAAGCGAGGGAGATCGAGAAGATATGCTTTAAACTTTGGTATTCAGGTAAAGATAAGGGTAGAAACGGTGTTGGAGTGGTTGTGCATAAGGATTTGAAGGATTGTGTGGTTGAGATGCAAAGATTCGGGGATCGGATCATTTTCCTAAAATTGGTGCTTGAAGAAGTTCTTAATATCATCTCAGTTTATGCACCACAAATTGGATTAGATGAAAGGACTAAACAAGCTTTTTGGGAGGATCTGGATAAGATTTTACAAGGAATCCCACAAAGAGAGATGATTTGCATAGGTGGAGATCTTAATGGACATGTGGCAAAAGATGTTTCAGGGTATGCTAGTGTTCATGGAGGACATGGTTTTGGGGATAGAAATGAAGAGGGAAAAGTCATTCTGGATTTTGTAACGGCATATGATCTTTTCGTACGTACCCGCTTAATAGTCTAGTGGTAGTACAATATGCCTACCACATAAAAGATCAGGGTTCAAATCCCACTCTTGCAGGGGTTGCGTTGGGTAGTCGACGGCCAGCGTAAAAAATAGTCGAATCTTTGAGCATGGATTTGAGCAAGAATCCGTGTAGCTGACCCTACTTATAGTGGGAGAAGGCTTAGTACATTTTTACATGATCTTTTCATAGCAAACACTCTCTTCAAGAGAGGAAGGAGCATTTAATTACTTATACGAGTGAGCCAACTAGAACACAGATAGATTACTTTGCGTTGAAGAGAAGAGATTGGTTGTGTTGTAAAGACTGCAAAGTAATCCCAGGAGAGAGTTTGACAACCCAACATCGCTTGTTAGTCTTGGATGTGCAAATAAAAGGCCTGGTAAAGAACAGGAGGGTTCCTAAGATCACTAGAACTAGATGGTGGAATCTTCCACTGAAGTAATCGAGCTTCAAGGAGAAGGTTTTAGAAGACTTATCTTGGGATTGTAACGGAAGTGTGAACGAGATGTGGGAGGCAGTAGCATCTTGTATCCGAAAGGTAGCCAAAGAGATACTAGGCGGGTCGAAGGGAGGAGCTCCAGGTCAAAAGGAGGCTTGGTGGTGGAGTGAAGGGGTGCAAGAGAAGCTAAAAATTAAAAAAGAGCATGCTTTAAAACTATGTCTAAGGATAGAACAATGGAAACTGTCACAAACTACAAAATAGCGAAGAAGGAAGCAAAGAAGGTTGTAAATGAAGCTAAGTCAAAAGCTTATGAAGTTTTTTTATAAAAATCTCGACTCTAAGAAGGGACAGAAGGATATATTCAGGTTGGCCAAAGCAAGAGAAAGAAAGACCAAAGACCTTTCTCAAGTGAGATGCATTAAGAACGAGGAAGGTCGCGTGCTTGTTACTTAGAAGGACATAGAGACTAGACGGGAGCGATACTTCCATAAACTTTTCATTGGGGATGGAAATAGAGAGATCACTTTGGGTGATCTAGCTAGTAGTGAAAGTTGCTTGAATCGTGCAAGCTATAGACGAATACAAAGAAAGGAAGTAGAGGAGGCTTTGAAGGTCATGAGACCTGGGAAAGGTGTAAGATCGGATGACATCCCTATAGAAGTATGGAGGGTTTTAGGTCAGTGTGGTTTGACTTGGCTTACGAATCTATTCAATGTTATTTGGCGAAGCAAGAAAATGTCTGAAGATTGGAGGAGTATCGTAGTGCCTCTTTATAAGAATAAAGGAGACATTCAAAATTGTTCAAATTACAAAGATATCAAGCTGATGAGTCACACTATGAAAATTTGGGAACGTGTGATCGAAAGAAGGCTGAGAAAAGTTTCCAATGTAAAAGAAAATCAATTAGGATTCATGCCAGGTCGCTCAACTATTGAAGTCATCCATATGCTGAGGAGAACAATGGAGATTTATAGAGCTAAAAGGAAGAACCTCCATATGATCTTTATTGATTTGGAGAAGGCTTATGATTATGTCCCACGAGAGATGCTGTGGAGAGTTTTGGAGAAGAGACAAGTACATGTCCTATACATTAACCTCATAAAGGACATGTATGATAGAGCTCTATCTTGTGTAAGAACCCCGTCTGGGAAGACTGACTATTTTGCCATCAACATTGGTTTACATCAAGGTTCAGCTTTGAGTCCATTTCTTTTTACTTTGATTATGGACGAGTTGACAAGTCACATTCAGGATGAGTTACCTTGGTATATGTTATTTGCTGATGTTATTGTGTTGATTGACGAGACTAGAGATGGAGTAAATGAGAAGCTTGAGGTCTGGAGACATGCACTGGAGACTAAAGGATTTCGTATAAGTAGGGCTAAGACGGAATACATGGAGTGCACCTTTGATCGAAGCAATGGTGAAGGAATTTAGGTGAAGATTAGTGACATTCGGAAGAGAGATTCTTATAGATATCTGGGATCTATTTTGCAACAGTATGGAGAAATTGATGGAGATGTTACTAATAGAATAAATACAGGCTGGCTAAAGGGGAGAGGAGCCTCTGTTGTTCTTTGTGATAAGAAAATTCCTTTAAAATTAAAGAAAGTTTTACAAAGAAGCTGTGAGACTTGCTATGCTCTATGGATCTGAATGTTGGCCTGTGAACCATAGACATGTGCAGAGAATGGTTGTAGCAGAAATGAAAATGCTAAGGTGGATGTGTGGACATACACGTAAAGATCGTATTCGGAATGATGCAATCAGAAAGAAAGTTGGTGTAGCTCCGATCGAGGATAAAATGCGAGAAAACTGCTTAAGATGGTTTGGTCATTTGCAAAGAAGATCAACGGATGCACCAGTTAGGAAATGCGAGTGTTGGGATGTTGAGCCAGCTAAGAGAGGGCGAGGACGGCCCAAGAAGTGTTGGAAAGAGACTATACGAAGGGATCTTAGTTTTTTGGATATAAGCCCGAGATTGACCCAAGATAGATATGAATGGAGGCGAAGAATCCATGTAGCCGAGACCCTACTTAATTGTGGGAAAAGCTTTGTTGTTGTTGTTGTATTATTAATCTTCGAATGTTCCTTTAAAAGATAGACCCAAGACGACCTACTGTAATCATCAACAAAAACAACAAAATACTTATGTCCACTCAGAGTACGAATCAGATAAGGTCCCCAGATATCACAATAGACTAAAAAGAAATGAACTTCACGATGAGGCTCAGTACGAGCAGGGAACGACGCTCAATGATGTTTCCCGAACTAACACGCTCCGCACTCAAAAGGCTTGAGCATAGAGAGTTTGGGGAACATCAAAGAGAGGGCTTTAACAGACGGATGGTCGAGGTAAAGATGCCATAGAAAAGGATTGATGGAGATGGACGAAGCAAGATAATAAAGACCATTCTTCTCATGTCCACCAAAAGTCTGTCTCGTCTGGATGTCTTGAAAACAACAAAACTCATCAAATATAACTCGATAGTTAGGAACGCAGTAAACTCCAGTAAGTCGGAGTTTGGAGGAAAACTCCATAGTGCCCATAGCAGTAATAGGTGAATGAGCTTCATTGGCAACGCGAACAGTCTTCACAATGGAAGACGGTCGTGAAGAGGTGAGAAGATTACCTTCTCCAGTCAGATGAGTTGAGGCACCCGAGTCAATGATCCACGCAAGAGTAGACGTAGATGCAGAGCTAGCAATGGTACATGATGTAGTGGCCAGACTAGCAGTAGTGTCACTAGCAGAGTTCTGTAGCAGTTGTCGAAGATGAGCATACTCAGATGCAGTAAAAGAAGTCTGGTTGTCACTGGAAGGCTTATCATGAGAGGTATCTGTGGTATCATAGGAGCTATCATATGAGGATGTCTCATAGGCATTGTTGGCATTAGGAAGCATGTCAAACTTTGCCCAACAGCGTTCTGACAGATGATTCAGACGTCTACAATGTGTGCATGCTGGAAAGCGGTCAGTAGTAGAGTCGCGTCCAAGTCCTTGTCCAAACTCACGACCACATCCCCGACCAAAGTCACGTCTGCGTCCCCATTGGTAGTTGGATCGTCCTCTAGCAAAGTGGGTTGTAGTCTCAGCGGACAGAAGAGGTGAAGGAGACTCAAGTTCCTATAGTCTACCAAAAATGATCTCAAGCGTGGGTAGAGTCGCAGCAGTCAGAAATTAATCCTTCATCGGCTTGTATCGTGGATGTAAACCTGATAAGAAACGATACACTTGCCATTCCGCACGTTCTCCTATTTGTTTGTCACAGCAGGCAGGCTAAAAAATAAGAAGCTCCTCAAACATAACTTGTGAGGAGTCAGTAGTATTCAATCAGGATGTATCTTCTTGATTTGCTGCAGACCAAATGTGTGTGTAGATATCTGGGAGCTTGGACTTGGTCGTCTTTTGGGAGTAAGTATTCTCAAGGCTCTCCCACATTGCCTTTGTCTTCTCCTTGTAGAGATGGTTCGAAGCGATATTAGGATCAATGCTAGTAGTCATGCACGTGATCACCTGGCAGTTGTCCACGTACCACGTATCATAGTCATTGTCTGTCTCCTTAGGCGGATCTTTTGTGAGGACATAGTTCTTTCACTGACCACCAATAAATACCTTGAATGATCGAGACCATAGAATGCAGTTCTCGGAGCCCTTTATTTTAATAGACGTGCCGTGCCCTGCACCATCATAGAAGAAGTCAGGTACAAGAGCTTGGGCTCATCTAGCAAATTCTGTTCTTTGAATCGGGAGATGCATTCTCTATTCTGGATCGTCCAACAATTAAGGCGGAGCCCTCCAGGGGAGGTTCTTCTCCATACGCACCCACGGGCGGCGCACCCTCTAACAGATCCATGTTAGCAACTTATGACGGCGAGCTCCTTCAGGTGGAGCCCCCGCTGTAGGCGGTGGCAAAGGTCGTAGCTCCTTATGTCGCCTCCCCCTCCAGGTGGTACAAGGAGACCCCATCGCCCCCGCATCAGACTCATCAACAAAGGTGGTCGCCTCCATTGGCAATGACTCCAAGCGACGCGGGCTCCAGGCTTCAAGCAAAGGCGATCCAGGTGGCGAAGGCGACGGTGCCCCCCCCCCCCCAGGCGGATCGCCACTCCCATTGCCAACCTCCGCATCTACAGGCGAATCGCCACTCCCATCGTCGCTCCTAGCGACGCCACCAAATCGAGTAGCCCTGACCGAAGGCCTCCTCCAGAACCCTTAGTGGGCAACGGTGTGAGAAAGGGTTCCCATGTTGGGAACCCTAAATACTAATAGAGGTATAACTTTTTCGACCCAAGTGAAAGGGGGAAAAGAGGAAAAAAAGGGTTGTTTATGTTGGTCCCAATTGGGTCGTGTGTGTTTTGAGAAAAAAGAGGGGAACTCTGTGGCTTTTCCTGAAAAGGAACTGTTCTCACTTACCCCTAGAGTGTTTGGCTCGGTTGCCTTTGTCCACCAGCTATCTCTAGGTATTGACAAGCTCTCTCCTAGAGCTGTCAAATGTGTCTTTGTCGGGTACTCCATGACACAAAAAGGGTACAGGTGTTATGATATGTTGCGCGGGAAATATTATGTTAGTGATGATGTTACATTTTTTGAATCTGTTATGTACTTCTCTCCTTTAGGTGATAGGCTGATGTCCTCTGAAAATGATGACTCCATATACATGCCACCTCCTCCACCAACATCTCCATCTTCAGCACCAACAACACCTCCACCACCACCACCTCTGCCTACGCATGACTCCCTCCCCATTTTTGTTCATGTTCTTCCGCTGCCACATCACTATACCCGTAGACCTACATCTGCTCATGGTCATCGCTCATCATCTAGCTCGCATGAGGTATGTTCTGAGAATATTACTTCTAATGATGGATCTAATTGTTTACCTGAGCAGGCTGTGTAGACAGATGAGGTCACTGATTTAGATCTGCCTATCGCGCTTCGCAAACAGAAGCGAAGCTGTGCATCATATCCTATAGCATCGGTGGTTTCTTTTGATCGTTTGCATGGTGAATTCATGTCACGACCCGTCCTGCTAACCAGGACGTGTCGCGACAGAGATCTTTCTTCTTCTTTTTCCTCAAGTAAACATGAGGCAATCTCAAAAACATAACATCTTTGCATTTCCAGTTCACAACACCAAGAAGTGTATTACACTAGTTCTATCTATTACAACTTCTCACAAAATAACACAGACAGTACAAAAACAACGAAAAGCAAAAGACACCTCCTCCAAGTGTATCAGCGGTCCTTTCCCCTGCTAGTCGTGATTCTGCTGATCTGTACATAATTATTATATAAAGGGATGAGTCTAAACCCATTTATGAGCTTAGACCCAGTGAAAGGATCTCAAGCTTTTTACATATAGCTAAAAGTCTGAAATATGAGCATCATGACAAGAAATTTATGCTGAATACTGTGAAATAGCTTGAAAGAAACTTTATGACAGAAATTTCATATAACAGCATGCTAGTTTTGCAATTAAACGCTGAAATTACTTAAAAAGCAGATAAACTGAAACATAATCATTACTATCAAGCTGTTTGTACTAATCACCACTGTGGCTAATTTATTGACTCATGAACGCTGAAACAAAGCTAAGTCATACGCGCAGACGGTCCCAAAGACCAAAAACACCCTGCATACGGCCCAAAGCCTATATGTATATAGAATGCGGACCCAAAGTCCTCTTGATACCATATCTAATGGTTTGCCATATCTAATGGCGGTTTCAGGGTCATATCTAATGACATCACCATATCCAATGGCTAGTTCATGATTTGCATAAAAGAGCTACTGTGGTGCTTATCTTCTGATTCTGATTCATTTCTTACCACTAATAAACCGTACTTTTGCTAATTCAAGCTCATAACAGCTAAATCATGAACATAAAACACTCTTGACATAACATGCATATTTTGACAACTAAAACCATTAAGAACTTGAAATCCGATTCATATCGCATAGTAACTGCATACAACATATTTCTTATATAAAAAGCTTGAATCTAGGTAGTGAAACTTACGATTCGTATTCCACAAAGAACGAAATGCAACGTGCTATCATGATAAAACACCTGAAACGACGTCTGAAATACGTTCTAAAGCCTTGATTTCATATCAAATGTATGGTACTTGTAATTCATGCGTAAAAGCTTTAGAAAACACGATTTCATACTTGCTATTCAAAACCATGCATAAAAGCTAAGGACTAGTGCTTTAAAATAGCGCTTGAGAATCCCTCACCTGAACGCTATCTAACTTGAGTCCGAATCACCTTCTTTAGTGAAATCCCCCCTATAGACGTCTTAGATTGAATACTACGGCTTGGTGCGGACAGAACTTCGTTACGGCTTCAAAAATGCTCTCGATCACCGACAGGGCTTCGCCGTGGCTCCTCTCGTGCTCCTCCCGCAACCTCAGCGGCCTTACGGCTCTTAGGTGGAGAGATGGGCGTGGGATGAAGTGAGGAGGAGTATGGGGGGTCATGGGTATTTATAGGCCTCCACCCCCTTTACATGTGTGACATGTGTCAACATGTAAGGGAGGTTCATGTGTCTCTTATCCATGTATGAAGACACATGGCATGGCACATGGCTAAATCATAAGAAAACTTGTTGCCCAAGTAAGCGGCTAGTCTTATCCACGAGATAACTTGTTTTCCAAGCAAGCGGCTACTCTTATCCACGAGATAACTTATTGCCCAAGCAAGCGGCTAGTCTTATTCACGAGATAACTTGTTGCCCAAGCAAGCGGCTTCACCATGACACGTGTTAGACTTAGGATGATGATACATGGTACTATTGAGTATTTGACACTTGTCCTGACTATGTAATGACACGTGTCCCATGATTTCCTCTCCATGTGTCCTACTTTTGCTAATGACGCTTAATTATCACTAACGACGGGTAATTAGCACTAATCATGCTTAATTAATTTTAATGATGTGATTATGGCTAATGAGTATGAATCTATGCTAATGATGCTTAATTATCACTAATGATGGGTAATTAGCACTAATCATGCTTAATTAGTCTTAATGATGTGATTATGACTAATGAGTGTAAATCTATGCTAATGACGCTTAATTATCACTAATGACGGGTAATTAGCACTAATCATGCTTAATTAGTCTTAATGACGTGATTATGGCTAATGAGTGTAAATCTATAACATTATGGGCACTATGCAAGTAGTGGCTTCTACTACTTATAAGGTACTACCAAAATTCCATATTACTAGATGTGGTACTATGTTTTGAGGTGCTACACAATTCAGAGAACCTTTTGAAATCATTGCATCAAGGTGAATCTATTGACTATGGTATCCGTAAAGTGTGAACACTATCAATCCAATATTTCCTTGAAATAACAGTTGATCACATTCAAAGGCATAGTGTACAAAACGCGTATTACAATTCTCCCCTACTTGCAATAAATTTCGTCCTCGAAATTTAAGTACATTTGCTAGCTTGAAAATAAGTGTGGATATTGAGATCTCATTTCTTCCTCTCGTTCCCATGTGGCTTCTTCTATTGCGTGACTCCTCCATAAAACTTTAACTAAAGGAATCTTCTTTGTACGAAGCTCTTGTACTTTATAATCTATAATTTCCACAGGAACCTCCTCGTATGAAAGATCTTCCTTCAATTGAATATCTTGAGGTTGTATCATATGGGTTGGATCTGGAATAAACTTCCGAAGTGTGGAGACATGAAAGACATCATGTATCCTTGCTAGTTCAGATGGAAGTCGAAGACGATATGCCACACTTCCGATTCTCTCTATGATCTCGTAAGGGCCAATGTATCTAGGGCTTAGTTTCCCTTTCTTCCCAAATCTGATTAGGCCTTTCCATGCAGATACTTTCATAAACACATGATCTCCCACTTGAAATTCTAAGTCTCTCCTTCGTTTGTCTGCATAACTTTTCTGTCTACTTTGCGTTGCCTTCAAGCATCTCTTGATTTCCTCAACCTTTTCTATTGTGCTTTGTATTAATTCAGGTTGAGCCAATTTCCTTTCTCCAACCTCACTCCAACAGATAGGTGTTCTGCATGGTCTACCATACAAGGCTTCATAAGGTGCCATCCCAATACTAGTATGATAGCTGTTATTGTATGCAAACTCTATAAGTGAGAGATGTTCATACCAGCTTTCTTTAAAACTCAATGCACAAGCTCTAAGCATGTCTTCTAGAGTCTGGATAGTTCGTTCTGATTGGCCATCTGTTTGAGGATGAAAGGTTGTACTAAATGCTAATTTCGTTCCCATAGCTTTATGTAAGCTTGGCCATAGCTTAGAAGTAAATCGTGGGTCTCTATCAGAAAGAATTAACACAGTCACACAGGAACCCCATGACGGCTAACTATCTCATTAACAAAGATCTTTCCCAAACGGTCTAGACTGTATGTCATGTTAATGGCTAAGAAATGTGCAGACTTAGTTAATCTGTCTACTATGACCCATATTGCATCGTGACCTCGACGAGTCCTTGGAAATCCTGTAACAAAATCCATAGTGATGTGTTCCCATTTCCGTTCTGGTATTGGAAGTGGCGGTAATGTCCCCGCAGGTCTCAAACGCTCTGGTTTTGTTTGTTGGCATATAGGATATCTAGAAACATACTTCGCAATTTCTCTTTTCATGCCAGACCACCAATAGTAGCTCTAGTGTTCTATACATCTTAGTGCTTCCTGAGTGCATAGTAAACATGGAGTTATGTGCCTCCTCCAGAATCTCAGTTTTTATATCAGATTTCTTTGGAACACACAATCTTCCCTTAAAGAATAAGACCCCTTGACTATCTATTGTATACCCGGCTTCATCTCCTCCCTTAATCTTCTCAATCATTCTAATGATTTCAGAATCATGGAATTGTGCCTCCTTAATTTTATCATATAATATGGGTCTCACTTGTGAGGATGCTAATAAGGCTCCAGAACTATTTATGATTAACTTTGTACATAACTCTTTCAACAGGTAATATTCTCCTTTTAAGTGAGATAGCTGACCATTAGACTTTCTACTGAGAGCATCAGCTACGACATTGGCTTTCCCTGGGTGATATTCTATGGAACAATCATAATCTTTGATTAGCTCTAACCATCTTCTTTGCCTTAAATTCAACTCTTTCTGAGAGAAAATATATTTCAAACTTTTGTGATCCGTAAAGATTCGACAAGATTCTCCATATAGGTAGCGTCTCCAGATCTTTAGGACAAATATTATAGCAGCTAACTCAAGGTCATGAGATGGGTTTGGATATTTCATTTTCACCGATGTCCACTAATCATCAGTGCTATCCTTCAGAAAAATATTGTATACTTCAACTTTTGTTCATCTGTACAGTCCATTAGAGCAAATATTTTCTCCATATTCTTGAACCATTCCCTGGCCTTCTTTGGATCAGTGTCTCCTACAAATTGTTCTCCTCCCAGCTTCTTTACATGTTCAAATGGTAACTGGTGCTCAAATTCATGTCTTTTAACTGAGTGGGCAACCATGCCTCCTAGTGTTTGAACTATCAAGGTCAACGTGTCGTACACGTTGTTATTGTTATCATCTCATGACTAGGGCTTTGTGTGGTCACAGGTGGTTGCTCTACTTCCATTGTTTCCTAAATAAAACCTCCATTAGATCCTCCATCAACATAAATCCTCCCATTATGATTCTAGACATCCTCAAGACTATAATATCAATAACTAAATTATCTTCTAATACTTATAAGTCAACTCCTAATATAATTCTTGCTCAAGGTCCTAAAACCATTGCTCTGATACCACAAGTTGTCACGACCCGTCCCGCTAACCAGGACGTGCCGCGACAGAGATCTTTCTTCTTCTTTTTCCTCAAGTAAACATGTGGCAATCTCAAAAACATAACATCTTTGTATTTCCAGTTCACAACACCAAGAAGTGTATTACACTAGTTCTATTTATTACAACTTCTCACAAAATAACACGGACAGTACAAAAACAACGAAAAGCAAAAGACACCTCCTCCAAGTGTATCAGCGGTCCTTTCCCCTGCTAGTCGTGATTCTGTTGATCTGTACATAATTATTATATAAAGGGATGAGTCTAAACCCATTTATGAGCTTAGACCCAGTGAAAGGATCTCAAGCTTTTTACATATAGCTAAAAGTCTGAAATATGAGCATCATGACAAGAAATTTATGCTGAATACTGTGAAATAGCTTGAAAGAAACTTTATGACAGAAATTTCATATAACAGCATGCTAGTTTTGCAATTAAACGCTGAAATTACTTCAAAAGCAGATAAACTGAAACATAATCATTACTATCAAGCTGTTTGTACTAATCACCACTGTGTCTAATTTATTGACTCATGAACGCTGAAACAAAGCTAAGTCATACGCGCAGACGGTCCCAAAGACCAAAAACACCCTGCATACGGCCCAAAGCCTATATGTATACAGAATGCGGACCCAAAGTCCTCTTGATACCATATCTAATGGTTTGCCATATCTAATGGCGGTTTCAGGATCATATCTAATGACATCACCATATCTAATGGCTAGTTCATGATTTGCATAAAAGAGCTACTGTGGTGCTTATCTTCTGATTCTGATTCATTTCTTACCACTAATAAACCGTACTTTTGCTAATTCAAGCTCATAACAGCTAAATCATGAACATAAAACACTCTTGACATAACATGCATATTCTGACAACTAAAACCATTAAGAACTTGAAATCCGATTCATATTGCATAGTAATTGCATACAATATATTTCTTATATAAAAAGCTTGAATCTAGGTAGTGAAACTTACGATTCGTATTCCACAAAGAACGAAATGCTTAAAAACGTGCTATCATGATAAAACACCTGAAACGACGTCTGAAATACGTTCTAAAGCCCTGATTTCATATCAAATGTATGGTACTTGTAATTCATGCGTAAAAGCTTTAGAAAACACGATTTCATACTTGCTATTCAAAACCATGCATAAAAGCTAAGGACTAGTGCTTTAAAATAGCGCTTGAGAATCCCTCACCTGAACGCTATCTAACTTGAGTCCGAATCACCTTCTTTAGTGAAATCCCCACCTATAGACGTCTTAGATTGAATACTACGGCTTGGTGCAGACAGAACTTCGTTACGGCTTCAAAAATGCTCTCGATCACCGACAGGGCTTCGCCGTGGCTCCTCTCGTGCTCCTCTCGCAACCTCGGCGGCCTTGCGGCTCTTAGGTGGAGAGATGGGCGTGGGATGAAGTGAGGAGGAGTATGGGGGGTCATGGGTATTTATAGGCCTCCACCCCCTTTACATGTGTGACATGTGTCAACATATAAGGGAGGTTCATGTGTCTCTTATCCATGTATGAAGACACATGGCATGGCACATGGCTAAATCATAAGAAAACTTGTTGCCCAAGTAAGCGGCTAGTCTTATCCACGAGATAACTTGTTTTCCAAGCAAGCGGCTACTCTTATCCACGAGATAACTTATTGCCCAAGCAAGCGGCTAGTCTTATTCACGAGATAACTTGTTGCCCAAGCAAGCGGCTTCACCATGACACGTGTTAGACTTAGGATGATGATACATGGTACTATTGAGTATTTGACACTTGTCCTGACTATGTAATGACACGTGTCCCATGATTTCCTCTCCATGTGTCCTACTTTTGCTAATGACGCTTAATTATCACTAACGACGGGTAATTAGCACTAATCATGCTTAATTAATCTTAATGATGTGATTATGGCTCATGAGTATGAATCTATGCTAATGACGCTTAATTATCACTAATGACGGGTAATTAGCACTAATCATGCTTAATTAGTCTTAATGATGTGATTATGACTAATGAGTGTAAATCTATACTAATGACGCTTAATTATCACTAATGACGGGTAATTAGCACTAATCATGCTTAATTAGTCTTAATGACGTGATTATGGCTAATGAGTATAAATCTATAACATTATGGGCACTATGCAAGTAGTGGCTTCTACTACTTATAAGGTACTACCAAAATTCCATATTACTAGATGTGGTACTATGTTTTGAGGTGCTACACAATTCAGAGAACCTTTTGAAATCATTGCATCAAGGTGAATCTATTGACTATGGTATCCGTAAAGTGTGAACACTATCAATCCAATATTTCCTTGAAATAACAGTTGATCACATTCAAAGGCATAGTGTACAAAACGCGTATTCAGGAGCTTTGCTATTGCTCTATCGGCTGTGAATATTTCGCGGAATTACAAGGAGGCCTTGCAGGACGGCAGATGGAGATTAGCTATGGAGGAAGAAATGGTGGCTCTTCAGTCGAGAGGTACATGGAGTCTTGTTCCTACTTGTTGGGAAAAGTGAATGATATATTATTCCAAGGGACCCTAGGTCTCTTATATAGAGAGAGACCCCATGGGTAAAATACATAGAAGTCTAGAAATAAAACAGAAATTAATAAACGATACATAATGTCATAATATAAGTCTCTACACTCCCCCTCAAGGTGGAGCATAGATGTCTATCATGCTCAGCTTGGAAGAACATCTCTGGAAAGGTCCTCTGAGCAACGGCTTGGTGAATATGTCAGCAGTCTGATCCCCTGAGCTCACGTGAGATGTAGATATCAAGCCTATCTGGATCAAGTCTCTCGTGTAGTGGCAGTCAACTTCGATATGCTTTGTTCTTTCATGGAATGCTAGATTGTTGGTAATAAACAACGCTGCCTGATTGTCACACAGAAGCTACATGGGTAAAGGTACGGCTATATGTGGATCCTCTAGTACATATCGAACCAACATCATCTCCGTGCTTGCTTGCGCCATGAGCCTATATTCAAATTCAGCACTGGACCTTGCCACAACGGTTTGTTTCTTGCTTTTCCAAGAAACCAGAGAGCTCCCAACAAACACGGCAAATCCTGAGGTCGACTTTCGATCCTTAGTGCACCTTGCATAATCTGCGTCTGCACATGCTGAAATAGATAAATCTGTGTCCTTTCGAAATAGCAACCCTGAGCCTGGAGAAGACTTTAGATACCTCAGTATCATGTATGTGGCATCCATATGAACTTGTCTTGGCTGCTCCATAAATTGACTCACCCGGCTTACTGCAAAGGCAATATCGGGTCGAGTTATGGTAATATAAAGGAGCTTACCCACCATCTCTCTATATCTCCTCTTGTCTACTTCTGCAGTGTCATCATTATACAGCTTCACGCTTGGATCCATAGGAATACTCGATGGTCTGCATCCAACCATGCTTGTTTCAACTAAAAATCTGTAATGTACTTCCTTTGGGTCATCACCAAACCCTGTGCATTCCTGGAAAATTCCAACCCCATAAAGTATCTTAGAGTTCCAAGATCCTTCGTGATGAACTGACGGCCCAGGAATGCTTTTGCCCGCTCTGTTCCCTGAACATCATATCCTGTAACCAGAATATCATCAACATACACCATGATGACCACCATATCTGTAGCAGACTTCTGAATGAACAACGAGTGATCCGAATTTGATCTTATGAACCCATGTCATTCAATCATATGGGAAAGCTTCTGGAACCACGCCCTTGGGCTCTGTTTAAGGTCATAAATTGTCTTGTGAAGTCTACACACCATATGCTTCTCCCCCTCAGCAGTGAACCCTGGTGGCTGCTACATGTAGACTTCCTCCTGCAAATCTCCATACAAGAAGGCATTCTTGACATCAAGTTGAGATATAGTCCAGTCATGTACCACGGCAACCGATAAAAGAATGCGGAGAGTAGAGTAACGAGCGACTGGAGAAAATGTATTCATATAGTCCACGCCATAGGTTTGTGTGAAACCTATCGCGACCAACCGTGCCTTGTATCGATCGAGACTGCCATCAGCATGGTATTTAACTGTGAATACCCACTTGCAGCAAACAATGAATGCGTCAGGGGGAGCATGAACCAAGCTCCATGTGCCACGAGACTGTAAGGCACGCATCTCATCTTCCATAGCCAGTCGCCAGCAATCAATCTTCATAGCTTCTTCGTAGGTTCGTGGTATGTCCACGAAAGACAAAGCCGCAGCAAATCTCTGAAAGTCTCCTGTGAGACGATGAAAGGACACCTAGGAAGCAAAAGGATAAGACGCACAAGTCCTTTTCTGCTTTCGGATAGCAATGGGAATATCAAGTTCATCGTCCACTGTACTAGATGGTGTAGTCTCCTCCTGCAATGAAGAATCATGCACATGTACTATATCTGACCCGTCAGTAGTAATGCCATCTGAACATATCTGAGGCATGATGGATGCTTGACGTGTAGCCTGAGCAGGACCTGACCGACGCGTATAGAATTTTGTTAAAGGTGGAATAGTAGGTTGTGGAGGTGACGGTGGTGGAGGTGGCGGTGGTGGTGGTGGTGTAGCAACTGAAGCAGGAGTGGACTCAGGTGAACTCAAACTAGGAGGAGGAGGAACATAGACATCATCATTAGTAGTGGACGAGACCAGCCTGTCACCTGCAAGGGGAAAAGTACATAACAGACTCAAAAAATGTGACATCAGCACTGATAAAATATTTCTTGTTTACGGGGTCATAACAGCGATAGCCCTTTTGAGTCCGAGAGTAACCTACAAAGACACACTTGACAGCTCTAGGAGAGAGTTTGTCAAGTCCAGGGGACAGGAGATGAACAAATGCAACAGTACTAAAGACACGAGGAGTATGTAAAAATAATTCCTTATCATGAAAAATGATAGAAAGAAGAATTTTCTCACCAAGGACGGATGATGACATACGATTGACCAGGTAACAGGATGTAAGAACAACATCCCCCCAGAAAGTGATAGGAGCACAACTCTGAATAAGAAGGGTTTGAGTGATGTCAAGAAGGTGACGATGCTTTCTTTATGCCATGCCATTCTGCTGAGATGTGTAAGCACAGGTAGTTTAGTTAATAATACCCTTAGACGAGAGAAACTGAGAGAGAGACCGGGTGCAGAACTCCAATGCATTATATGTACGAACATATTTGACAGTAGAAGAAAAACATTATGCACTTCATTAATCAAATTTTTAATAGCATCCCCTGCTTCAGGTTTATTCTTTAAAAGAAAGACCCAAGATACACGAGAAAAGTCATCCACCACAACTAGATAAAACATGTGTCCCTGATGATCAGGTACACGACTCGGACCCCAAATATCAATGTGAAATAACTCAAACAGGGAGCTACTGCTCCGACTCTGATGACTAGGAAAGCTAGACCGATGATGCTTTCCCAACTGACACGCTTCACAGCGAAATGATGAACTGAGAGAGATCTGAGGCAAGAGATGTGGGAGATGGCCAAAGCGAAGATTCCAGATGTGCAGAGATACTGGTCCGACGGAATGAGAAGAGACGCCAGCATAAGAGTTCCGGACCAGCCAATAGAGACCATTCTGCTCAGAGCCACAGCCAATTATCCTGTCCGTTAGTATGTTCTGAAAAATAAGAGATGAGGGGTCAAATATAGCACGACAGTGCAAATCCTTCATAATCTGACTAATAGATAACAAATTCATGGAGAACTCAGGAGCATGTAGAACATTCTGTAGACGCATAGAAGGTGATAAGGAAACCTCCCCCTGTCCAATAAGGGGGGAATGAGTACCATCTGCTATCAGCACTGAGCGGCCATGTGGAATGCCCCTATAGGACTCAAGTCTCTCTCTATCGCGGCAGAGATGATGGGTGGCGCCAGAATCTATAATCCAATCAGATATATCATGACAAGATGTAAAGGCAGTAGCACTACCTGAGATACTAACATCAGCAAACGAACTGGAAGAAGCTGTTGCAGCAACATCTGAAGGTCGACCTAATAATCATTAGACGATTGTGGCATAATATCACGTAGGCGCGCCACAAGCTCTTCGAATCGATTATCTGCAGTGGATACTGACTGGGACAGTACATACTCGGCTACACGCGTTGATGCTGGAAATACATGCTTAGAGTAGCATGTATCCTCGGAGTGACCTGTGCGATGGCAGAATGAACATGGCTGACGAAAGCAACCTCCCCGTCCATGGGGTCCACGTCCACGACCAGAAGACTGACCACCTCTCCCACGCGATACTGTCATCACCGATGGGGGTGGAGTAGATGTAAAGGGAGAAATTGATATGTGACTGAGCCTCCGGTAAACATCCTCCATTGGAGGAAGACTACATCGGCCAATATCTGAGAGCGGGCTGCCTCGTACTCAGGATCGAGGGTTGCAAGAAGTACACCCACCATGGTAGCATTTCGAAATGTCTTCTGCTGCTCTGGAGTCGCTGTGAGTGGTATGGTATTGTATAGCTTCTCGAACATCCCTCTCAGGGATGTGTACAAGGAGTGAAGTGGTCGACCATTCTGCTTCATCGTGAATATATCATGCTGGAGTTGTAACATCTTGGTCTCGTTCCGCACTTGGGAATACGTAGAGGCCAGAATATACCACATTGCCTTGGCAGTGGGCTGATGGAGGACATCATTGGCAATCTCCATCAACAGTGTGCCTAACAGCCAAACTTTGGCATAAGAATTATCAGCCTCCCAAGAGGCATAGATCCCAGTCTTCTCTTCCGGCTCATCCTCGGTAAGTATATGCTTCTTACCGTTTGACTTCATGAGACTCATGAACTGCATCGCCCAGAGCTCGTAGTTTGTCCCGTCCATCTTGACTATTGGTGTAGGACCTTTGAAGGTGCCTATGGAGGGCATATCAACTTTGTTCTCTGACCATGGCCTCAAATTTCAGCGAAATTCGGTCGAATTTCTGTCGAATATCGATATCCAGTCGAAATCGAAATTTGACCGAAATGATCGAAATGACCGAAATATGGGGGTCCTAGTACAAAAAATGACCGAAATGACTGAAATTCCGGTCGAAATTCCACCGAAATTCCATCGAAATTCTGTTTTGGTCGATACAAAAATGGTGACCGAAACCGACATTTAAGGCCTTGTCTCTGACATGTCGCCGTAGATGAAGAACTAGGGATTGTAGACCAATAACAAGTGTCTACAAAGACTTCACTGGATTTGAGTGCATATGTAGATGTTACGCACTCAAATCCATGGAGATAGAACGGCCTACGAGGAGTGGGCCCTATGACTGGAAGAGGGCCCTACGGCAGCGAGAAGAGTCCTGGCGGCAAGGAGGGGCCCGACGGCAAGGGGCCCCTACGGCGGCAAGGGGGGCCCTACAGCGGCAAGGAGGGGCCCGGCGGCAAGGAGGGCTCTACGGCGGCAAGGAGGGAGGTGGGGTCCCAGCAACGGCGGGAGAAACGGCGAGGTGGGAGGGGGCGGCGGAAGGGAGATGGAGGAAGGGAGAGGCGGCGGTGGAAGCCTAGGGTTAGGGTTGAACCCCTGGCTCTGATACCATGTTTGGGAAAAGTGAATGATATATTATTCCAAGGGACCCTAGGCTCTCTTATATAGAGAGAGACCCCATGGGTGAAATACATAGAAGTCCAGAAATAAAACAGAAATTAATAAACGGTATATAACATCATAATATAAGTCTCTACACTACTCCTACGGGCGTGTCTACGCTTGGTTGTAAATGGGCGTTCACAGTCAAGCACAATGCAAATGGCAGCATCGATGGATACAAGGTACGCCTTGTTGCAAGGGGATTTACACAGACATATGGAGTGGATTACCTTGACACATTCCAACATGTTGCTCGTCATTCCACCTTACGGATTCTTTTATCTGTTGTTGTTATTCGAGATTGACCACTATTTCAATTAGATGTCAAGAATGCATTCTTATATGGTGATCTTCAAGAGGAAGTCTACATGCAACAGCCACCTGGTTTTGCTGTTGAGGGGGAGTATTCACAGGTGTGTAGACTTCATAAGGCAATTTATGGCCTTAAGCAGAGTCCTAGAGCTTGGTTCCAGAAGCTTTCAGACGTGTTTGAAAAGCAGGGTATAAACGTTCTAATGCAGATCTTTCCCTCTTTATATAGAAAACATCTGAAGGTATGGTTGCAATTATGGTATATGTTGATGATATTCTCATTACAGGAGATGATATACAAGGAATCAAGAGGGCAAAAGAAATGCTGGGTCGTGAGTTTGTCACCAAGGACCTTGGAGTCCTTAGATATTTTCTGGGATTGGAATTTGCTAGGAATCAACAAGGACTCGTGATGAGTCAAAGGAAATATGCCACTGACTTGCTGAATGAAACAGGAATGCTTGGATGTCGGCCTGCTACTACACCCATGGATCCAAGCATGAAACTATATGATGATACTGATGAGGTGGATAGGAAGAGATGCAGAGAACTGGTGGGAAAATTTCTGTATGTTACCATCACGAGACCCGATATATCCTTTGCAGTTAGTCAGGTGAGTCAGTTCATGGAGCAACCACATCAGATACATATGGATGCTATACATATGATATTCAGGTAATCATCTCCAGGTGCAGGACTATCATTTAAGAAAGGCAAAGAAATTACTATTTCAGCATGCACAGATGCAGATTATGCAGGGTGTCCTAAAGATAGGAAGTCCACAACTGGATTTGCTGTTTATGTTGGGGGTTCACTCGTCTCATGGAGAAGCAAGAAGCAAACTGTTGTAGCAAGATCCAACGTAGAATCTGAATATAGGGCGATGGCCCAGGCTAGTACAGAAATGATGTGGGTTAAGGGTGTTCTCACTGATCTATATATAGATGTGCCACTTCGTATGGCACTGGAATGTGACAATCAAGCTGCTTTATTTATTGCAAATAATCCAGCATTTCATGAACGAACCAAATACATTGAGGTTGACTGTCACTTTATACGAGATATGATTCAGAAGGGTTTATCTCCACATCTCATGTCAGCTCAGGGGACCAGACTGCAGATATTTTCACCAAGGCCCTACTTAGACGACCGTTCCAGAAGTGCTCATCCAAGCTGAGCATGATCGACATCTATGCTCCATCTTGAGGGGAGTGTAGAGATATATATTATGCTATGTCGTCATTCCTGTTATATTGTACTATTTCTTATTTTATGCTTACTTATGGACTCTTTATGTAATTTACCCATAGGCACCTCTCCTATATAAGAGAGCCTAGGGTTTGAGGAATAAACAACTGATCATTTTCTTCCAACAGAAACCAAACTATTAAATTAGAAAAGGAATGAAGAAGAGGAGTGGTAACATCAACAATGTAGATGAAGTTGACTACTTGAGGATTATTCGAATCCTCGAAGATAGTCTCTATCAACCCTATGAATGCATGAGGATAGCCATTTGGTATCTCAAGTCATTAATGATGTCCCCCATCCTATCATTGTAGATGCTTTTAAATAATAGAATGCCAAATTAAAATAACAAATATGGTGAAAGTGAAAAAAAATAAGTAGACATAGATAAACACATTACATATGCAATCACATGGTGTGGCTCCGATACCACTTTTTTCTTTCGAAAGATGGTCCGTGGCTCTAATACCACTTAATACATGCTACTAACAGAAATAACATATATTAAAACCATGAAAGAAATGCAATATAATCTTTTAAAACCATATTACAAGCAACTACAGTATTAAAAAATCGCGAAGACAACAAATTCCATCTTTATACTAAAATACAGATTAATTTCATGAAGTGACGGACTGTCGAAATAGCCCAAATAGCTTTGCATTAGGTTTCTTTTGAGTTTTTTTACAGTTATGTCTCTCTTAACTTTTGTAGGGATGAGCATCGGGCCAGGCCCTGCCTAGCCCAGCTCGAGCCCGGTTACATTTAGCGGGCCTTCGGGCCAGGCCTAAGCCTGGGCTTTTGTTAAAAATCCAGCCCGAGCCCGAGCCCGAGCCCGACCTGCAAGTTCTTGGGTCGGGCCTAGGCCAGGCCGGCCCACTATCTAACCGTTAATATCCATCCAGATATTTTATTTTATTATTCTATTGCCTGGAAACAAATGGAAAATAGTAGATTAGTCTTATCTAAGCCCAAACATATAATTGACTAAATAAAGGCACATTCCCTTACCTTAAATTCGAAATAAATATATAAAAAACTTAATGAAAGAGGCAATTTATCAGAACATATACCTAAAAATAATAAAAGAGGCAATTGTGGGCCCCTATTCGGGCCGGCCCACGGGCTTCGGGCTCGGGCCCGCTGTAGCCCGGACCCGGCCCGAAATCGGAATTGGGCATAAAATTAAGCCCAAGCCCGCCCATTTATTGCTCGGACTCGGGTCTGGGCCGAGCTTCTTCGGGCCGGGCACCGGGCTGGTCCTAAAAAATGCTCATCCCTAAACTTTTGCGATATTAGTTATGCTCCTCCCTTTTTTGTAATATCAGTTGTGCCCCCGCATTTTGCAATTTTATCACTTGTGACTCTCATATTAGCCACCTCCCAAACACACGTTAACTATTGGACACAAGGGTAATTAGAAAGAAAACCTACAGTAGAATTGTACCTTGATCCCCCTCTTCTCAATCCCGTCCCAACCTCCATTCTCCACTGTTAACACTGCCTCGATCCTCCTCTAATGCCCAGACCAGCCCCTTGACCACCCTACCCCACCGTTAACACCACCACGATCCTCGTCCTCCACCCAGACCTGACCCTCAACCTCCATCCCCCACTGCTAGCACCGCCCCGATCCTCCTCCTCTACCTAGGACCGCCCCTTGACCTCCTTTCCCTACCGCTAGCACCGCCCTCGATCCCCCTCTTCTGCCCAAACTCGCCTCCCCCAAAGCTTCAACCTTCTATTAGTGTGGAAGAACGCATTGATGATGATAATGACCCAACTTCCACCGCGACATTTCATAATGGGTGCCCCATCCTCTATTATTATCGTTCTTTATAGTAGCTCAGGTACTGCCATCCTCATCGAGCGTCTGAGTTCGAAGACCCAGCTAGAGCTTGAGCTCCAGCTACTCCTCTAGAAGCATAAGCCTACAACTAAAGTACCTTCGTCTTTTTTCTTTTTTCTTTTCTCTCTCTTCTCCTTCCCCCAATTCTTTGTTTTCTTTCATTCATTCTTTGATTACCCGTCTACTTTTGCTTTTATTGTTCTAATTTGAACCCAATCATCGACCAACAAGCACATCATCTTCTCCCCCTCTCTAGTTCTCCTTCTACCTTACATGACCTCACACTCGAGAAGCTTCTTCCAATCCATCGTCAAAGCTCCCCCATTTGCCTCGTCACACAAGTAATCTACTCAACCGAGCTCCTTGAGGCTTGATCACCATCATTTCATTTGTAGACCCTCAATTTATGCAACCTCATCAAGAACGCCTCTCTACTATCGAGCGAAGTACCAACACCATCTATGCTTCCCTTTAGATCCCCTTCCTAGTGGAGCAGCGAGCAAAGCACCATCAATGCATTGCCATAGGACCTCCTCCATCATCTAAACACCACACAGAGACCACCAATAGCAGTCGCTTCTAGAACTGCACCTTCAATAAAGAAGAATAGGCACTAAAGGAGAGAGCTTCAACAATGACGACTGTCAGGACTCAAGCAAGGACCGCCAACAATCGCTTCTAGCCTTCATCGCAGTGCTCTGCCATGCACTGCCAGCACCTCCTCCTAACACTATAGGAGGGGCATAAATGTTAAATCTCCAAGCTTCTTAACTAGATAATGGTTTGAATAAACCATGGTTTGATTCACCCTATTAATGGATAAATTACTAAAGGGCACAAGTGATAATGGTACAAGAAGGCAAGGCACAACTAATATTGCAAAAAATGGAGAGGCATACCTGATATTGTAGAATTTAAGAGGAACACAACTGTAAAAAAACAATTTCTTTTAATATGACTCAATATTTTAAGATTTTAGGCAACTTTTGATGTTAAAGTATACCCAACCAAACCATTAAATAGGAAAGTCGAATAAGGCTTGTATGACAGTATGAGATATCTAGCGACTTGTTCTGGTTGGCAAGGTCCATATCGAGACACAGATGTAGATGGCATCGGTCAAACAAAGCAAGGTGGTGACAATATGAGGTGCAACGGAGGTAGAGGGACCCGTGGAAGAAGGTAGTAGTGATGTCAGGTCTAGGCGATGAGGTTGTTATAGAGGACGGTTGGTGGGGCACATGCGCAATGCAGGCAAAAGAAGTGATGGAGATGGGAGAAGGAAGGGTGGAAAGGCCATCGAGAAGAGGAGTGGCGGCATCTAAGCTAGAGTAGCGGTGAACTATAGGAGGTGCGAAAGAGGAGGAAGAGGGTTACAAAAGGTGGACATGGTAGTGGAGGTGGATTCATTGGGGGTGGAGGTTACATATACAAAGGAAGACAAAAAGGAGTTGAGCATGGACGACAGGGGAAAGGGGGAATCTTCGATGGGAGGGAAATTCACTGGGGAAAATATTGAGAAATGAGATGAAAGAGAGAGGCGGATAAGATTTGAGAGACGTTTACGAGGGTAAGGGGTCACATGCTTCACTTGGGAATTAAATTCAGGTAAGGGGAGATATATATACTAGTTGTGCTTCCCCTCTTTATATAATGAGTAAACAAACAATCCAACACATCCCTTAGTTTAAGATAACTCTTATCAAGGCATCCCTAGATTTACATGCATCTCTTGACTAAAAATAAAAAACATATCAAGACATCTCTTGGTTTGCATGCTTTAAAAATAAATATGTAATGTTTACACACATGCCCTCATGTGTTAGCTAATTATTGGTATTGCATCAACATCCCCAGATTTATGGCATTCACCCTTACCGAAACTACCCCTCACTATGGTGGATCTTTATCTTGTATCATGGTAAAACTATAGTATAGATAACAACGAGATACCTAATCCTAAGGGGGTTTATATAATATCCGTGTACAAATGGATCCCCTTAAACGGACAGATCCATAGATTCCAACAAGGTTGCAAAAGTCGGTAGTCAGTACTCGGTCGGTTGGGTCACTGACTAAGGATTAATCGGCAGCCGGGCGATTAATCGGATTTAGTCGGGCTTTAATTGGCTTTGATTTTTTAAATATATAAACCATTTTTATTCATATATTATTATATATTTACATAGATTTATATATTTTTCTACTATTATAATAAATCAAAAGAAGTAATTGAATTTAAATAAAATAGTAAGCGTATTAGAGTAAGTTTGCTTTTAAAAAAGTAAAAAAACATGATATCTCAAAGCAAAAATGGGTTGACTAGTGGACCTAGTCGGAATTAGTCGGTACTCAGTCGGCCACCCCACTGACTAGACTAGTCAGACCTACTAGTCGATCTAGTCAGGTGACTTTTACAACACTGGATTCCAATACAAACAAGATCCAAAAACTAAATGATTTTCAAGGGCATTGCCCCGAGCTCGTGCAGGGGTAGGGACATGACCGAACAGAGAGCCACGATGGGCTTTGCCCACCAACGATGCGAGAAGGTCACATAGTAAGCATCGTACTTTAACATACGAGTTAGGATTCAGGGCATCTCAACATGGTCTTTATATGGAGAGTGTCATAAAAAGATGAAGAGCAATCTGCCTATTGAGAAGGCATGTTGTGCCAAAGTTCTTGAAGTTACACAATTACCCAGTGGATCATCATTCTATACTTCTTCGCTCCGCTTCATCCCACCCACTCATCGACATGACTTAAGATACATTGTTACAATCATCAACAACAAGAGAAGGATGTGTTTGAGTCAATGTAGTCTATGCCATCATGCAACGTGTATGCTTATTGCAAGCCCAAATCACATGCTATGATTAAAGGGGATGAGGGGGAGTGGGGAGACATCAAAGGTTAAAGTTAATTGAGAAATGATAAGATCCATCTAATAATTATTTGGTATGTGGTCCATGTGTTAAATCCCACATCGCCTTTTCATAGGGATATGTGTGGAGCATAATATAGAACCGTCTATTACAAGTTTCAATGAGAACTATAAAGAATCAGACCCCTAAGGTTCCTCTCATGGAGGAAACACCCATCCTGAATATGTTTATCTACGTATCTCGGGGTCCTATTCTATGTTGTAGCAGCGATTTTTTTTATTTTTTTCAACAATTGTTAACACACATGTACCCATTTCAATGGTATGGTATAAGTGCAGTGTGCCTACCACCCAAAAGACCATGGTTCAAATCCCACCTTGTGGGGGTTGCGTTAGGTAGCCGACAACCAACTTAAAAATAGTCGGATCTTTCAACATGGATTTGAGCAAGAATTCGTGTAGCCAAACCTACTTAAAGTGGGAGAAGGCTTAAAATAATTTTTTAATTTGCAATACACCAGAATTTTATTCAAAGGGGATTCATGTTTACTTGTTTATGAAAGCACTTTCACAGACTCTATTTCACATATGCTTCAAGGGTCAATGTACAATACCCAACCTTTTCTATGTAGAGGATTAGGGAATATCTATAAGACAGGACAGCTCCTATTACCTAACTTTAACATATTATTTTATTATTTGGTTATATATATTGGAATACATTTAATAGCATCCATTCTTTCAGAGCATCATTCTTCATCTTTCCACCAAATACATGAGATTTATTTAAAAAATGAACTGAAGAAAATTTGAACATCAGGGATCCGCATGAACCATTTGAAGCATCCAAACTGTTCAGGCACTTTAACATGGAGGATCAAAGCCAGCTATAAGTTTAATTAGTAGGTTCCAATTATGTGGTTGCAATAAACACATATTATGGAGTGATTTAAAAGTCGTCATAATGAACAACAAAATAGAAGTTATGAGAACAATGGATCTTAAATGGCAAGTTCCAAAACAATATTATAGTATTGACATAGATTGAAGTAAAGCCAAGTGGAAATCATGCATAATATAATAAATATTTCCGACAAAAACCATGACTTGATGATTCCTTATCTGCAAGGAAAGCATGATGGCATTATGACTGTAAAGATTATGCACATACCTCGCCTTCAGATATTGCTCCAGAAGGAATTGGACGATAAGGTTCATTAATCGCATCAATCTCTCGATCATACCAATCATTGATGGTCTAAGAGGGATGGGAAAGAGAGACCGAAATAATAAGTAGAAATTTTATTTTGACCAATGTCACACTTTAATTAGACAAGAATATTAACTCTATAACCATACTTGGGTATAACCAGTAAGGCATGGCCCAGACATGAGCATACAAACAACGGATTTAGCTACATCCTCAACGGTCCAGTGGAAATTGCCTGATCAATACAACCCAAAACATTAACTGGAGATATAGTTTGTAAACAATCAACTTTGTAGAGCATCTTATGCTGCATAATAAGTTGAATATAATTTCTATTATTACTTTATATTACTTGTTATCATATTAAACCATAAACACAGACATTGTTATGCAAATAGTCTGATGCAGCAGAATGTGATTCAGATACGAATCATCTAATAGTGACTAAATTGTGATCACAGTATTACAAAGCTAAACAATAATTAGAAACGAAGCCTCGAACATGATGATATCTTCTTTTTCTGTTCAACTAGTAAGCAAAGTTATGGAAAAAACGGAAAGAAAAAAATGATGCCTTAGCAAAAAGGATGTTGGATTTGGTTTTTCTAACGACCAAGCTAAATTCTTCAAAAGAACAGAAACAGCATAACCTCGTATATTCTTAACTCGTTAATCAACACAACTGTGCAAAGTAAAAAAGCCTATATGATAGCAGAAACATTTGTATATTTTCGTACTGCCTTAACTTCAACAATATAAGGGACATAATCATACGGAAATGACCAGCAGCATGTTGTTTTTTAATTAAATTAAATAATATGTTGTTTAAATCCACGGTTAAATGAACAACTGGCTTTAGGGACCATTTATGGAAGACAAAATCTCACTGTAAAAAAAACTAAATATGCATATTTATTTTCTCGTTTCGTGCCAAGTTTGAGTATATGGCCTTTGATAGATTTATGTAAAAAATCCTTGTTTCCGATCTCCATTTGATGATGGAAAACTTCTTCGACTTTGGCTATTGTTATCAATCAAAATGATTTAACTTTTATATTGAGTTTTTGTGTTCCTATAAGTTATGCCTTCATCATTACATTGAACACAATTTGTAGAAGATAGAATGCTAGGTTTGGGTGGATTAGGTTTTTCTTAGAGCAACGCTGCAACAGTAACATCCCAAGCATCATTTAAGGAGATATGGTCAATGAACCTTTTAAAATGAAGCAATTATTCCAAGCAATAGCTCCTTCCACATGTGACTTGAAAAGGTGTGATTTAATTTCTTCCTATTGTTATCTAAAAAATCAAATGTGCCTATAAACTACCTCCTTCAAATAAACTACAGTCCCATTACCTATGTGTGTCACTTGGCAACGTACACAATGAAAACCAATCTGTAATTTCGCAAAAACTAATCTGTAATCTCGCGATATAGAAGAAAAAGAAGGATGTTCTTCATCTTATGAAACAAATCTTGCTTCAGTAATCGTGTGTAATGCACGGTCATATCTCACTAGCAGAGTACTAACCAGAAGTTGTGCACTTGGAGGGACAAGTTCTAGGGAAGGAGATGCTCGTGCAGTTATCTTTAAGGCTACTCAAGCTTGGCCTTTTGTTTTAGTCTGTCTTTTGGCCTTAATTTTAAAATAAAAAAGCGGAATACGTGGATTCTCATCCCTTCAAACATAGTGTTATCTTCCTCGTGTAGGGGGGGAGTAATCACCACTTATAAAACAGAGCTCAAATTTTCATTGCCCAATACACATTCCATCTAAACATCCACATTCAAAAATCCAGAAAAATTCCAATCAACAACAAACAAAACGGGAAGCAACCTCACCAGATGCAGCGGCACCGCACACCACGCCCCACACCAGTGGGGGCCACGTCACAGGCTTCGTCAGCTGAAGCCTGATTTTCCACTTATCCTGTTCCAAACACTCAAGAAAAAAGCATCAGAACATCCCTCCATCTTGTGCAATCACCAACACCACGAAGATCGCAATGTGGGGCTGTACCGATTCCTTGGACGCGCCCTTTATCCCCAGTAGCTGGTTGATGCTGGACCCTGCAGGCGCCTTATCCGGTGCGGCAGGCTTCACTGCAAGCACGAAGAGACACGTATAGTGCGTCGAGTTACAGAAACATGCAGACACTCCAGATGCGAAATTGAGTTGGGAAATTGACATGCAGACCTTTGTTGGTGTCAGTCTCGGCGGCTCTGACGATGAGGTTCCTCCTGGAGATGGGGGCTGTGATGAAGGAGGTGGAGGGCTTAGGGGAGAGGCGGCGATGGAGGTGGAGGGAGGGAGGAGCGGAGATGGGGGAGCTGCAGATGAGGGACGCCATCAGAATGAAGTGTGGTAGGAGATTTGGGGAGAAATGGAAGAGTGGAGCGAAGTACTGCTGATTGGGATGCGATAACAGCGAGCAGTTGGCATTGTTATGTCCCTTAAACAAACGGGTTATTTCTCAAAAAATCCTATATGTTTCATTTATTGTTACGTGCGTCTAGTGCCAGGAGCTAGACATGGAAGAAGAAATTTTACGAATGGACTGATCCATGGGTTTTGTTGGGAAAAGAGTCTTCGATACTTATTCAGAAAATCCTAGGCTCTCTTATATAGGGAGAGACTTTAAGGGTAAATTACAGAGAGGTCTATAAAAGATAAAGAAACAACGACAAGATACATAAAGAGATAATAAAACTACGAACTATCTCTACACTCCCCCTCAAGGTGGAGCATAGATATCTATCATGCTCAGCTTGGATGAACATCTCTGAAACGGTCCTCTGAGCAGTGGCTTGGTGAATACATCTGCAGTCTGATCCCCTGAGCTCACATGTGCAGTAGATATCAATCCTCTCTGGATCAAGTCCCTAGTGTAATGGCAGTCAACTTCAATATGCTTGGTCCTTTCATGGAAAACTGGATTGTTGGCAATGAACAATGCTGCTTGATTGTCACACTGAAGCTTCATAGGTAGGGGCACAGCTACATGTAGATCTTCTAGTACTGAACGAACCCACATCATTTCTGTGCTGGCTTGAGCCATGGCCCTATATTCGGATTCGGCACTGGACCTTGCCACAACAGTTTGTTTCTTGCTTTTCCAAGAAACCAAAGAGTCTCCAACAAACACTGCAAACCCTGAAGTTGATTTTCGATCCTTAGGGCATCCTGCATAATCTGCATCTGCACATGCTGAGACGGATAAGTTTGTGCCCTTTCTGAGTAGCAGCCCTGAGCCTGGAGAAGACTTCAGATACCTCAGTATCATGTATATAGCATCCATGTGAACCTGTCTTGGCTGCTCCATAAATTGACTCACTCTGTTAACTGCAAATGCAATGTCTGGACGAGTAATGGTAATGTAGAGGAGTTTTCCCACAATTTCTCTATATCTCCTCTTATCTACTTCATCCGTATCACTATCATACAGCTTCATGCTAGGGTCCATGAGAATACTTGATGGTTTGCACCCATCCATGCCAGTCTCAATCAGGTGGTCTATAATATACTTCCGTTGTGTCATCACCAAGCCTTGTGCATTCCTTGCAAATTCCAACCCCAGAAAATATCTTAGGGTTCCAAGATCCTTTGTAACGAACTGACGGCCTAGGAATGCCTTCGCCCTCTCTATGCCCTGAACATCGTCTCCTGTAACAAGAATATCATCCACATAGACCATAATGACAACCGTACCTGCCGATGACTTCTTGACAAACAATGAGTGATCGGCATTTGACCTCTTGAATCCCTGTTGCTCAATCAGGTTGAATAGCTTCTGGAACCATGCTCTCGGACTCTGTTTGAGGCCATATATAGCCTTATGAAGTCTACAGACCATCTGCTTCTCCCCCTCAGCAATAAACCCAGGTGGCTGCTGCATGTAGACTTCCTCTTGTAAGTCTCCGTACAGAAAGGCATTCTTGACATCTAGTTGAGATGTACTCCAATCACGCACCACATCAACAGATAAGAGAATACGAAGGGTAGAGTGTCTCGCCACTGGAGAGAATGTATCCATGTAATCCACACCATAGGTTTGTGTAAACCCACGGGCGACCAAGCGTGCTTTGTACCTATCCAACGTGCCATCTGCATGATATTTGACTGTGAAGACCCATTTACAGCTCACAACGGATGCATCAGAATGTGCAGGGACCAAAGACCATGTGCCACGAGACTGTAGGGCCCTCATTTCTTCTTCCATTGCTAATCTCCAGCAATCATTCTTCAAAGCTTCCTGGTATGTCCGTGGTATATCCACGAAAGACAAGGCTGTGGCAAATCTCTGAAAATCACCTGTGAGACGGTGAAAAGAAACCTGTGAAGCAAATGGATAAGATGCACATTGCCTTCTCTGCTTCCGAATAGCAATCAGAACATCAAGATCATCATCTGCTGTATTGAATGGGCTAGGGCCTGCCTGTACTGAAGGATCCTGCACATGTACCAAACCTGACCCGTTAGTAGTAATGCCATCTGAACATACCTGAGGCGTGATGATCGGCTGCTGTGTAGTTTGAGCAGGACCTGACCGACGTGTATAGAATTTAGGTAACGGTGATATGATAGGTCGTGGAATGGGTGGAGGTGGACGTGGTGGTGGTGGTGGTGGTGCTGGCGTGGAGACGGGCACAGGGGACGACTCAGGTGTACTCAATGTAGGTGGTGGAGGAACATAGATATCATTAGTAGTAGTGGATGGTACCATTTTGTCACCTGCAGGAGAGAAATACATGACAGACTCAAAGAAAGTGACATCAGCACTCACGAAGTACCTCTTAGTTGCAGGATCATAACACCGGTAGCCCTTCTGAGTCCTGGAATAACCAACAAAGATGCACTTGACTGCTCTAGAAGAGAGTTTGTCAAGTCCGGGAGATAGACGATGCACGAAAGCCGCAGTACCAAAGACCCGTGGAGTCAGTGAAAATAACTCCTTGTCTGGAAAAATAAGAGAGATAGGTATCTTCTCACCAAGAACTGATGATGGCATTCGGTTGACCAGATAATAAGCAGTAAGAACAGCGTCGCCCCAGAATGAAATAGGAGCACAACTCTGAATCAACAGTGTTTGAGTAATATCCAAGAGATGGTGATACTTTCTTTCCGCCACACCATTTTGTTGTGAGGTATATGCACAAGTGGTTTGGTGAATAATACCCTTTGATGAAAGGAATTGTGAAAGTGAGCGTGTACAAAATTCAAGGGCATTATCCGTCCGAACATATTTGACAGAGGAGGAAAAAACATTGTGCACTTCATTAATCAAATTCTTGACCACATTTCCTGCTTCAGATTTATTTTTCAAAAGAAAGACCTGTGACACACGAGAGAAATCATCCACTACCACAAGATAAAACCTGTGCCCTTGATGATCGGGAACACGACTCGGACCCCATATATCTATATGTAACAACTCAAAAGGGGAGCTACTGCTCCGACTCGGACGACTTGGGAAGCTCGACCTGTGATGCTTTCCCAACTGACACGCTTCACATCGAAATGACGAACTAGGAGAGATCTGAGGCAGAAGATGGCGCATTTTCTGAAGCGGAAGGTGACCAAACCGAAGATGCCAAATGTATGGAGAGACTGGCCCAACAGAATGAGAGGAGACACCAGCATAGGAATCCCAAACCAGTCGATATAAATTATTCTGCTCAGAGCCACAACCAATCACCTTGCCCGTGAGTATGTCCTGAAAAATGAGAGAAGACGGGTCAAATATAGCACGACAATTCAAATCCTTCGTAATCTGACTAATAGATAGCAAATTCATTGAAAACTCAGGAGCATGTAGGACGTTCTGTAGTTGCATAGTGGAGGATAGGAAGACCTCCCCCTGTCCAACAAGGGGCGAATGGGTACCATCTGCTATCCGCACTGAACGACCGGGAGGAATGTCCCTGTAGGCCTGTAATCTACCTCTATCTCGGCAGAGATGATGTATGGCTCTGGAATCTATAACCCGGTCAGATATATCATGAGGTGTTGTGAATGCAGTAGATCTACCTGAGGTACTCGCAGCGGCGGATGAACTGGCAGAGGCAGTGGCAGTAATATCTGAAGAACCACCAGACGAATCACCAGAAGAATGTGGCATAATATCTCGGAGACGGGCCACAAGTTCGTCAAATCGATTACCTGCCGTAGAGGGTAATGGAGACTGAAAGTGCTCTACAACACGTGCCGATGCTGGAAATCCATGCTTAGAATAGCATGTGTCCTCTGAGTGTCCTGTGTGGTGACAATAGGAGCATGTCTGACTGAAGCGACCACCCCTTCCCTGGGGTCCACGGCCACGTCCACGACCACGACCAGAAGGCGGTCCACCTCTCCCACGCGAGACTGCCATCGTTGATGGGGGTGGAGTAGAAGAGCTGGAGGAAACTGGAATTCGACTGAGCCTTCTGTAAACATCCTCTACTGGAGGAATAACTGCATCAGCTAGGATATGGGACCGGGCGGCATCATACTCAGGATCAAGAGCCGCAAGTAGAACACCCACCATGGTGGCATTCCGAAACGTCTTCTGCTGTTCAGGAGTAGCAGTGAGAGGAATGGTACTGTATAACTTCTCAAACATCCCTCTTAGAGATGTGTATAGGGAATGGAGAGGTCTGCCGCTCTGCTTCATTGTGAAAATGTCATGCTGAAGCTGCAACATCTTTGTCTCGTTTGGCACCTGCGAATATGTAGCGGCAAGAATGTCCCACATTTCCTTGGCAGTGGGCTGATGGATGACGTCGTTAGCAATCTCCATCGTCAATGTACCGGACAACCAGACCTTCGCGTAGGCGTCGTCAGCCTCCCATGAGGCATAGATCCCTGTCTTCTCTGCAGGCTCATCCTCGGTAAGAATGTGTTTCTTACCATTAGACTTCATGAGGCTCATGAACTGCATAGCCCAGAGCTCATAGTTAGACCCGTCCATCTTCACTATTGGCGCAGGACCTTTGAATGCGCCGGTGGAGGGCATATCGGCTTTCGATTCTGACATACTACCGCTTGGAGAAGAACAAGGGTATATAGACACAATGATGAATGTCTACACCAACTGCATCGGATTTGAGTGCGTATGTAGACGTTACGCACTCAAACCCATATATCGGACGAGTAGAGTACTAGGGCACTGATGAATCTCGGATTCATCACTCTAAGTCTCATTAGTTAATCTCAAATCCCTCAATATCAACTGCATTTCTGCATTTATTTCGCATAATTAGCATTTATGCATGATTTCATAAGAATTGCATTTTAGCATTAATTTCTGCAGAAAATAAGAAGCCAAAAATCCAAGCCAAAAATGACCGGTAAACAGCCTAACTTCCCCTATTTTTAACTCCTTCATGCTAACTCCGAATACCACAAACCCACCTCCACTATGTACATATCACTAACAAGAATAAATGAAAAATAAAAAAAATAACTAACCCTGTTAAGTGGACCAAAAACCCAAACCCTAGTTTCAAGATTTTCGGACTAAAAGACCCATATCTTCCCCTTCCAGTGTCCGATTTGATCCTACTCACTTTTGAACTAATGCACATTCAATTACCTTCAAAACAAGACCAAGTTCAAGTGAATCGGAGCTCGTATGAGAAAGTTGGGTTTTGGGCCTCTTTTGTACATTGTATATTTTAGTGGTTTTCTGACCTATATTTTATGTATATATTTTCTTTATCAACAAAATTCAAAAAAAATAGAATTAAGTGTCTTATCATTGGATTTTACATATTTTTTCCAGATTTTTATCGTGTTTAAAAATGACAAAAAAATATAAAATCCAAAAATCAAGGTATTCTATGTACATGGGATACCCCCAAAATTCACTTTTTACATTTGATCGATTTTGGCTTTGATGTCTTCATGAAAGTTGTAGATCTCGTCGAGACGAGCATTTTTCGTGAAGAAACTTTCGATCCGAGGTCATTTGCTATTTTTTATCGATTTTACAAAATATTTTATCTCTGTTTTTTCTGGTGCCGACACGTGGCAGCCCCATAGGCCGCCACGTGTCAGTCATTTTCGGGTCTTTTATATATTCGTTTTTATAAAAAAAAATTAAAAAAATTTAATTAACCGGCAGCACGTGCGTCGTACGTGCCCCCAGGCACGTGCTCCGCACGTGACATACGCCTCACCGTCTTCCTAACTCCCCGCCACGTGGCCCTTCCGCGGCCGTTCGATCAGCGGCCGATCGAACGTCCGCTGTGCGTCGTTCTCACCCGAGCCTCCTCCCACGAAACCTATGCAACCTCCGCCCCGATCTCGCAACGGCCGTTGACCTCAACCTCTCCCGCAACCGCCGGCTCCCGTCTCTCTCTCTACCCTATTTAAGAGCCATCGCCCCCCCCTCCGAGATGATCCGTCGATTCACACCAGAAGGGAGGGCCTCCGCCGGAGGTGACAGCTCCGAGCAAACGCCCCCCCTGCGGTGAGATCCGAAGCCCTAGTGCTTCGTTGCAGCGCGCCTCCGCCGCGATTCTGCCCCTGCTCCGGCCAGCCGTCGAGCCTTACGATCATCGTCTCCGACTTCCTTCGACTACGTTGCCACTAGCATCCTCGTCAACTCCGACAACCTCCATCAACAACCCAGTTCCGCCTAGTCTTCGTCATCAACGTCGCGACGACCCACGGTCAACTCCGACTTCGCCGTCAAGCTCCTTCTCCACCGTCCATCGTCTTCGACACGCGACTCCACCATCACCGATCATCTCCGCCACGACCTTCTTCAACGACCACCGTCGACAACTGCTGCGCTTCATCAACGCTCATCGCCTTCATCGTTCTTCACCGACGCAGCCAGCTCCTCCGGCATCGTACCAAAGCTCCGCCGGCCTCCCCTCGGCTTCGGCCGGACCACCGGAGCCCCTCCGCCGCTATCGCCACCGGCATCCAGGGCCGAGACCCTGCCACGTGTCGCGCACGTGGGGCAGGGGACGTCAGCAAAGTCAAGACCCAGGGGTCACATGCGGCATACGTGACCCGTTGGGTAAATTGCAATTGAATCCCTGGAGATCCACCTATTTACGCATCCACCCCTGCCATCCAGAGGCACGTGCATAGCACGTGCCCACTGGAACTTTTGCAGAAACGTCCTCCACTTTATCAGTAATTATCCTTAGGTCCATGTCTGCATATTTTTATTTATTTTATTACTGCATTTACACCCCTGTATTCTCCTTAGTTTTTGAACCTCTTCTAGACATCATTTTATTTATTAAAAAATTGCATGATGTTCCTCATATAATTCTCTACATATTGACATCTTGTAGGAATTTTGTGAACAGTGGTTGATTAATAATTAATTGTTTTGGGGTAATTAGCATATTTTGCCCAATTTGCTCTCTAAAATTTATAGTTGATTAATTATTGCTCTAAAAATCCTCGAAAAATAGTACATTGTGGAGATTATTGTGTTTAACATTGTGCCCAAAAATCTTTGCATTTGCATGCATATTTTGTCCTGTAAAAATTATCTTACATATTTCACTATTTAATTTTTAATAGGTATTAAACTCCATATTTTCGAGGTCTAGGATTTTTCTAAGATACATTACCTAGTGATAGATCTTAGATAATTTTATTTCTTGAAAATAAGAGGTTTAATATTTATTATAATTAAATATTGAAAATTATTCTGTTTGCATTTAAAAATTCATAAAAAAATCATATTGCATCCAAAAATTCCAAAAAAATTACAGTGCATTCATTTTATCATAATTATCATCTCGGCCAAGTTCCGTATTTTTCGGACATTGTTTGATCGAAGTTTACATTTTAGTCCCTAAAATAAGCCGAATTTGCATTTTGCATCCCTTTATTGCATTGAAAATTCCAAAAAAAGACCGCCTTGAAAACCGAACATGAAATTGGATAGACACAACTCTAGGTTGTTCCTTTGCCTCCTTGTGACCGACCTTGGGACTTGCCCAAGTAAAATAAACATAAAAATCACTTGCTTGAAATTGATTAAAAATTGTGGTTATTTCTTGACCGTTTCCGATCGCCGCCTACAACGAACGACATTTATTATTCTCACATTCGAACATAAAAACAATTTTTTTAACTCGGCATTTTCGGACTCGTCAGATGGCGCCGTTGCCGGGGAGGCAAACGGCTTAGATTTTGTGTTTTGAAAATTTTCGTTCGGTTTTCCGAATTCGGGTAGTCTGACCCCCGAATTTTTCATTGTAAAGCCCATAATTTTTTTTCCAGCATTTATTTTCTTATTTTATTATTTTTTGAGTCATTCTCTGACATTCTCTCTCTTATTTTTCTTGCGAGGTACCTGGCGTACGTGGAGCGGTTTTTCAAGAAACCGACGCATCTTCACCGACATCCGAAGAAACCGCAATTAATTTAAGATCGAGTCGAGTCGTGAGAGAGCGTAGAGTCTAAGTTTTAAATTCCTACAAATTTTAATTTCTGCTCATTTATAGCGGTGTCCGTTTGGACTCTCGCATGTGTAAAAAGACATTGAACTCTATTTGTGGTGTGTCGTGGCCTGTTTCACTCTCCGGTGAGGGTGGGGCCCGACTTAGGTGGCGATTAGGATAGACCTGCACATACGGCTCTCAGAGCATTTTTATTTTTTGTGCCCGTAGGATCTTAAGCCACACTACACGTTAATCAAGACGCACATAGATTGTTCAACTTAGCCAAATTTAACTCAATTCTTCCCCGCTAATAGAATTTTCTGCTTAGGTGCGGTTTTTCATCGGCTTGCATACATTTAGAGTAATTTTTCAATTCTGTCTAGCATCCCACATGAAGATTGCGAGGATTCACTGTAAGTCTTCTAACTGAGCATCCACCATAGCTTTCCGCGTGCATCAGCTTTTCTCGAACTCCTCCCTCTTGTTTTATCACATAAATTTAAAGGAAATTGGGACTGGACGGTAGACGTGTATTTATGCTCATTCAAATTCTTCAGTGATCACCTAATTAAAATTGGGACTACTAACTATAGCCGATCTTAATAACCCATAAAATCAAGAATTTCTACGGGAGAGCAACCCCGACCTTGGATGATTTTATTTTTCTGAGTGAGCGAGAGACGACACTTAAGGATAGAGCCCAAATCCGAAATCTCAGCTCGCTAAATTTTTGCCAAGATTGATTTATCACCAACTAAAATCGAAAGGATAACAGCTGAGCTCTTACGGCTACATTGTGTGCGTTGGTGAACCCGGGGTTTGGATTGTGTTTGCATTGGTGTGCGTGAACCGATTTCAAGATCAATATCCGCACATTTGATTTTTCTTGACTATCTCGTGCAAACATCTCTCCTCTTTTCTTGATAATGGAACTCTTGTCCAAAAACTCTCGCAGATCCAACCCCCCATTCCTTTCAGAAATTACCGAGAATCCATAACAATTATACTATGAAAATGAATTCGTGTCGGTTAGACCCAAAACACCTCCTCCAAGAGACTCTCAACCACCATCTCTTTTTACCAATCCGATATGCTTCATGAGTGATAATCCTCTGTTTTCGGACACGACAAATCAACAATCGACTGAGGTCTCTACTTCTTCATATATCAACCCTCTCTACGCCAAGCATACAATTCATTCTTCTTATTCGGTAAATGTCAATCCTTCGTTCATGGGAGATGATCACCACATGATTGAATTGAACACTTCTTCACCTATTTCATCAACCCTGCCCTGGAATACTAATGAACAATCATCAGCTTGGATTGACCATGACAACCTACTCTTCAGACATGACGAGCATACAGAGGATTGTACTGACTACATAGAAACGCAGAAACTATGTATGCTAACTCTACCATACCAAGATTCGACCACTCAAGCTCAAAGGAATAAACTGTACTCGGACCGACTCCACATGTCTAGATCATATGAGCAGCCGCCTTCCATGATTATTGAGGAGATATTTTCTGAAATTAATGATCATATATTGGATATTCCAAGAAATTCTCCTCTCAGCACAAACGAGAAAATGGAAGATGAAATTATCGAACACACATCGACTGCGCCTATGATTGATCATGAATTGAATTTTGAGGATGATATTTCGAGGATAAAAACAAGATTCAATTCAATAGAGGAGAGATTTCAAAAATTTACCGATCGATTCATCGCATTCTATGGTGGCTCGGACAGTAAAATGAATGAGGAAATAACTGGATCTGAGTTTGAAAATTCTGAGGATATTCAGGGAGCTAGGGACGATTCTGAAAATGACTATGCCGTTGACCCTCACCCTGAACACCAGAGCCCCTTTTCATCTGAAGAACACCCCACACCCCCACACCACCTAGAAAATACCAAACAATGGAAATATTTGAAAACCACAAAAAATTGAAAATTCAGAAAATTTCATAAAAATTGAAACTGAAGACGATCTGAGGAATTTTGATCCAACTGTACGGGAAGCACTAGGAAAGAAATTGATTTTTGAACTTCCCTTTCTACAGGCCATTGAACACTTCCCTGACCTTAAAAGATTTTTAACGGAAAAATTAACTATGAAAAAGTCGGGTAGGATACGAACAAAGACTGAAAGACATATCTTGTCAATGGCCTCCTCCTTGGTGTTGAGGAGAAAAATCAAGAGCCGCATAGTAAAGCGGTTGCTCAGATTTGATTGTGAAATCAAAGATATAATTTTCACCCATGCTCAGATTGATGATGATTCACCAATTAATATCCTCCCGACCTCTGTATTCCATGAACTCAAACTCGGACCGATTCAGAAGATACGAGAGATTGTTCAATTAGCGGACCGATCAATAAAGCGGCTGAGAGGAATCATTTCTGTCATCATGAAATTCCAAGGTGCTTCGCTAAAAGTAGAATTCACGATCATTGATATTGAGCATCAAGGAGAATTCACCCAATCTTCAATCATTCTCGAAAAGCCATTCTTGGCATTGGCCAAGGCGAGTATTGATTGTGAGACTCGGGAAATCAATTTCACAGCATTGGAAGCACTTAGATCTGACCATATCTTTGAGGAACCACGATCTTCTGAGGCAACCTACGAAGTCCCCGACAACCGTAACCATGAAGCGGTAGAAGAGCCCTACCCCGCAACCACACCTGAGATAGCGGTTGTTGATGAGACTATTGGTTTAGAAAATCTCCCCCCTGCTCCATTCCCAACCGCTCTCACCATGGAGAATCATTTATATGAATCATATGATCCAGAGACTTATGCATGGGCACACCCTGGGTCAACCTACTCTGACTACATGGATTACATCAACTCGACACAGGAATACGCCAACATCGAATCAATTGAGAAAGAACATGCAGAGACTCTCCCCAGTATTTCAATTCCCGCGGATCTCAAAATAGACAAATCATTCTACTACGATCCAGAGACATATGCATGGTCACACCCTGGAGCAACATTCTCTGAATATCTTGACCAAATCATCCCAAATCGAGAGTGCTCAAATATTCGGGAGACTAAGAACAAGCACGCAGATCAAGCACCAACCAAGGAGAATTTCAATGGCTATTCGTCTGGATACTCAAGTGAACCAACACCTTCACGACGAAATAAAAAGAGAGTCAACTTTGACCTTTCAGAAGAGGAATCAGTTGATGATCACTCATCAGGTCCGGAAAAGATGGTCTACATGAGTGAAGTCTGTTCGGCAGCCCTAAAGCCATATCTTCGTAGGGATCCAAAATTCAATTCTCGTTGGACAACTCCCGTTCCTAACTACTACTCATCCAAAGCTTATGCTCCTGCACTCTTCAAGTACACTGGAATTATTTCATATGAGCTGACTGAGACCGGTGCTTCTGAGTATTCATCTGAGGACAATCCGATTGACCCCAAGAAGGAACGAAGTCTGAGGAAACAACTGAAGAAACAAAAAGACCAGAATACTTGGAGTATGATCACTTTCAAATACTACTCCTCTGAGGATAACTCTGATGATGGATATCTTTCATCTGACTCAAACACTTCATCTATTATCCAGCATGATTTTTCTGAGGATGACACTGATCATAGTTGGGAATCTTATGCTTCATCTCCATCTCGTCATTACGATCTCCCATCGCAGGCTCATAAAAAGATCAACCGAAAACCGCCTTAATCATCGGCTACCCACCCTCCCTCCCGACCACATCGGTCTCCTTGTGCAGCTTCTTCCTCTACTTAGGCCAAGGCCTAAGTATAGGGGGGGACCGATGCCATCTGTATATATCATTCCTCTCCTAACTCTCGATCGCTCCATTTCCACCATTCTTCCATACTTAGGCTGATCAGAGCCTAAGTATAGGGGGAACCAACACCCATCTGTATATACTCTCCTCATTTCCTGACCGCTTTTTCTTTCATTTTTTTCCACTCCCTTACGCTTAGCCCGAGCTATGTCTTCCGCTTCTTGTGCTCTGAGGACACAACACTCGCTAAGTATAGGGGGGTCTGTATATATACCTTGTATATATTTCACCCATATCTCGTACTTTCGCGTAAGTCTATATGTATTTACGGGGTGGGTACTAACTTGAAAAAAAAACAACAACAAACAAAAAAAAGGTTTTTCTACTAACACTAACCGTGCCCAAAATTTTTGAAAAAAAAAGAAGGCTTCTTATTCCATTTTCTGCATAAAAAATCCCTTGCATAAAATGTAAAAAAAATAAAATAAAAAAATAAACAAAAAAATCAAAAAAATGTGTCTGCATTGCACACACCTGCACTTCATCCAACATCACATGCATTTGCATCTGTGAAAAGTCATTGGGATCTGAACCGAGTTATGAGTAGAAACCGAGAGTGGTCTAGACTTGACTTTAATCCACCTAATTTTCAGAGGAACTTCACCGAGAAATAGGATTTTAAGAGCTTCAGGTCTTTTTGACTTAATTCCTTAAGTTCCACATGACAATGTACATCGTTTGACTCTTAGTGTCTAACCTGGTCTCTTCATTCTGGGTACAACTCTGGAATAGGGGATTAATTTGTACTCTCGCACTATGCACTTAGCTCAACCCAGACGGAATGTTGGAAGACTGTGTGAGTCTCTTTTCTGGTAGCGTGGAAATCTAAAGACCGGAGTACGGGTTAGAATCAAGCTTCGGAAAAGGGATGGACGGCTGGGCACAATTTTTTCTAAGATCCCAAAAAAAGTACGGAACAAAAAGATTCTATATCCGTAGGGGCACAACAAGATCCAAGCAGAACCACCAAAAATTCCAAATACAAAGAAGCATTCTACCAAATAAAAATCCGACCAAAAAGGTCCAAGCTTCAAGAACCTACAGATCTTGGTGGAGACTCGGCTACACTGGCCATCTTCACAAGGAGAGGTGACTACACTGGTCACCCTCCAGTTCTTTTCTCTTTTTTCTATCTTCTCCCTCATTCGATTGTGAACACAACGCGACAGACCTTAGAAGGAAATACCTGACTCCCCGAGGACGAGTTACTGGAGAGGAGAGGAGCATGGTAGTCTGGCATTCTGAATGGGAAGAGCTAAAACCCTTCACACACATGAGTCGGTTATTCAATATTCATAGGGTATACTTTGGGAAGAGGATTGATCTAAGATGACTTCTGAGCCGAAACGGTGACACTGATGTGTAGAACTTGAGGGCTGTTGATTTTAAAATTCTAAGTCTCACAGATGTTCCGACACATTATTAATCCAAAGGTCGAGTTTAGTTTCACTTTCACCTTCAGTTCATGGTCTTGGTATGGAACCCAGTCTCATTTCACTCCATGACATTTCTTTTTTATGCTCAGGGACGAGCATGGTTTAAGTATAGGGGGATGATGAATCTCGGATTCATCACTCTAAGTCTCATTAGTTAAGCTCAAGTCCCTCAAAATCAACTGCATTTCTACATTTATTTCGCATAATTAGCATTTATGCATGATTTCATAAGAATTGCATTTTAGCATTAATTCCCGCAGAAAATAAGAAGCCAAAAATCCAAGCCAAAAATGACCTGTAAATAGCCTAACCTCCCCTATTTTTAACTCCTTCATGCTAACTCTGAATGCCACAAACCCACCTCCACTGTGTACATATCACTAACAAGAATAAATGAAAAATACAAAAAAATAACTAACCCTGTAAAGTGGACCAAAAACCCAAACCCTAGTTTCAGGATTTTCGGACTAAAAGACCCATATCTTCCCCATCCAATGTCCGATTTGATCCTACTCATTTTTGAACTAATGCACATTCAATTACCTTCATAACAAGACCAAGTTCAAGTGAATCGGAGCTCGTATGAGAAAGTTGGGTTTTGGGCCTCTTTTGTACATTGTATATTTTAGCGATTTTCTGACCTATATTTTATGTATATATTTTCTTTATCAACAAAAATCAAAAAAATTAGAATTAAGTGTCTTATCATTGGATTTTCCATATTTTTCCGGATTTTTATCGTGTTTAAAAATGATAAAAAAATTATAAAACCCAAAAATCAAGGTATTCTATGTACATGGGATACCCCAAAAATTCACTTTTTACATTTGACCGATTTTGGCTTTGATCTTCAAGAAAGTTGTAGATCTCGTCGAGACGAGCATTTTTCGTGAAGAAACTTTTTCGATCCGAGGTCATTTGCTATTTTTTATCGATTTTACAAAAGAATTTATCTCTGTTTTTTCTGGTGCTGACACGTGGCAGCCCCAGAGGCTGCCACGTGTCAGTCATTTTCGGGTCTTTTATATATTCGTTTTTATAAAAAAAATTAAAAAAAATTAATTAACCGGCAGCACGTGCGTCGCACGTTCCCCCAGGCACGTGCTCCGCACGTGACATACGCCTCACCGTCTTCCTAACTCCCCGCCACGTGGCCCTTCCGCGGCCGTTCGATCAGCGGTCGATCGAACGGTCGCGGTGCGTCGTTCTCACCCGAGCCTCCTCCCACAAAACCTCTGCAACCTCCGCCCTGATCTCGCAACGGCCGTTGACCTCAACCTCTCCCACAACCGCCGGCTCCCGTCTCTCTCTCTACCCTATTTAAGAGCCATCGTCCCCCCCCCCCCCCGAGATGATCCGTCGATTCACACCAGAAGGGAGGGCGTCCACCGGAGGTGACAGCTCCGAGCAAATGCCCCCCCTGCGGCGAGATCCGAAGCCCTAGTGTTTCGTTGCAGCGCGCCTCCGCCGCGATTCTGCCCCTGCTCCAGCCAGCCGTCGAGCCTTACGATCATCGTCTCCGACTTCCTTCGACTACGCCACCACCAGCATCCTCGTCAACTCCGACAACCTCCATAAACAACCCGGTTCCGCCTAGTCTTCGTCATCAACGCCGCGACGACCCACGGTTAACTCCGACTTCGCCGTCAAGCTCCTTCTCCACCGGCCATCGTCTTCGACACGCGACTCCACCATCACTGATCGTCTCCGCCACGACCTTCTTCAACGGCCACTATCGACAACTGATGCGCCTCATCAACACTCATCGCCTTCATCGTTCTTCACCGACGCAGCCAGCTCCTCCGGCATTGTACCAAAGCTCCGTCGGCCTCCCCTCGGCTTCGGCCGGACCCACCGCAGCACCGGAGCCCCTCCACCGCTATCGCCACCGGCATCCAGGGCCGAGACCCCGCCACGTGCCGCGCACGTGGGACGGGGGACGTCAGCAAAGTCAAGACCCAGGGGTCACGTGCGGCGCACGTGACCCGCTGGGTAAATTGCAACTGAATCCCTGGAGATCCACCTATTTACGCGTCCACCCCTGCCATCCAAAGGCACGTGCATAGCACGTGCCCACTGGAACTTTTGCAGAAACGTCCTCCACTTTATCGGTAATTATCCTTAGGTCCCTGTCTGCATATTTTTATTTATTTTATTACTGCATTTACACCCCTGTATTCTCCTTAGTTTTTGAACCTCTTCTAGACATCATTTTATTTATTAAAAAATTGCATGATGTTCCTCATATAATTCTCTACATTTTGACATCTTGTAGGTATTTTTGTGAACAATGGTTGATTAATAATTAATTGTTTGGTGGTAATTAGCATATTTTGCCCAATTTGCTCTCTAAAATTTATAGTTGATTAATCATTGCTCTAAAAATCCTCAAAAAGTAATACATTGTGGAGATTATTGTGTTTAACATTGTGCCCAAAAATCTTTGCATTTGCATGCATATTTTGTCCTATAAAAATTATCTTGCATATTTCACTATTTAATTTTTATTAGGTATTAAACTCCACATTTTCGAGGTCTAGGATTTTTCTAAGATCCATTACCTAGTGATAGATCTTAGATAATTTTATTTCTTGAAAATAAGTAGGTTTAATATTTATTATAATTAATATTGAAAATTATTCTATTTACATTTAAAAATTCATAAAAAATTCATATTGCATCCAAAAATTCCAAAAAAATTACAGTGCATTCATTTTATCATAATTATCATCCCGGCCAAGTTTCGTATTTTTCGGACATTGTTTGATCGAAGTTTACATTTTAGTCCCTAAAATAAGCCGAATTTGCATTTTGCATCCCTTTATTGCATTGAAAATTCCAAAAAAAGACCGCCTTGAAAACCGAACATGAAATTGGATAGACACAACTCTAGGTTGTTCCTTTGCCTCCTTGTGATCGACCTTGGGACTTGCCCAAGTAAAATAAACATAAAAACCACTTGCTTGAAATTGATTAAAAATTGTAGTTATTTCTTGACTGTTTCCGATCGCCGCCTACAACGAACGCCATTTATTATTCTCACATTCGAACATAAAAACAATTTTTTTAACTCGGCATTTTCGGACTCGTCAGGCACGCCTTAGAGAAGGCTTACAGCCCTTGAAACAACTGGTTGGGTGCCGCCTAGGAGTGGCCTAGATGTTTGCGCGACCGGCTGGGACCTACGGCGGCAAGCGGGGGCTGGGACCGCCAGGGACCCGCATGCAGCGGGCTGGAGACCGCTGGCGGTGGCTAGGACCGCCGGGAGCCGCTGACGGCAGGCTGGAGGCGCTGGCGAGGCACTGGCAGCGGACTGGAGACGCCGGGGAGGCGCTGGCTGCGGGCTGGGACCGCCGGGGGGCGCTGGCGGTGGGCTCGGCCTAGGGCTAGGCGCGCGGGAGCCCTGGAGAGAGAGAGGCGGCGGCGGAGAGATGCGCCGAGGAGAGGGTGGCGGGTGGGGAGGGGTGGGGCGGCGGGTAGAGAGCCTTAGGGCGGCTCTGATACCATGTTGGGAAAAGAGTCTTCAATACTTATTCAGAAAACCCTAGGCTCTCTTATATAGGGAGAGACCTTAAGGCTAAATTACAGAGAGGTCTATAAAAGATAAAGAAGTAACGACAAGATACATAAAGAGATAATAAAACTACGAACTATCTCTACAGGTTTGTTTGATTGCTGGTTTGAAGTGGGTTGGGGTAATCCGATGGGAATAGTGGCTATTTGGGATGGTTATGAAGGTTAAAGAGGGTTGGAATAAAGAATGTGATGTGATGTCACTATGATTTGTGATAGAATTCCATCCCAAGAAAAGAGAGGGGTAAACCGGGTTACCCCGGTTACCAAACGAGTATATGTCATGTTCTTTAGCCCGTATGTCAAACAGACATGCCCTGGACATGTGCCACTAAGCTCGGCATTGCCTGTTACAGCATGTAAAACTAAAAATACATATTAAAGTTTTAAGTTTTAAATATATTTTGATAGAATATACTTCAAGTTTATCTTTTACATTATTATTCGTGTATTTTGTTTAGTAGTTTGCATTTTAAGTAATACATATAATAATTGCTTAAATGGAGAAAGTTTTGATGATGCTCATAAAATTTATTTATTCTCCAAATAATATATAAAATTGAGAAAAAATAATTTAGAGTTGGGTCATGGATCAAGCTTGGGCTTTGAATTATGGATCAAAGGTTGGCCTAGCTTAGACTCTAGAAAAGAGTTTTAGATACTTGACCCGTTCGACAAAGCCCACGGTCCGACCTGATTCACAGTTTGTCTAGGTATAAGGGTTGTGTTATTTTGTGCAATCGGAAGGACATCATGATTTTCCCCGTTGAGGGCATTGGATGCGAAACTAATGCCCAAACAAGTTACAGTCAAAAAATAATGCCCGCACTAAGCATGTTTCAACAAAGTGATGACTTGGCATTGAACTTAGTAAACCATTCGTCAAAGGATTACATGGAGGTGCCAATCAAGGTGGGTTGATGTTGAACTTAGTAAACCATTCGTCAAGGATTACATGGAGGTGCCAATCAAGGTGGGTTGGTGCTTGGTTTTTGCTGACTGCAGTGACAATGAATGGCTCCAGCAAACCATTTGCTGGTTATTGACCATTTCCCTCCAAACCCATCTTCATATCTTTATTATATTTATTATGGATTTTAAACCATGACCCTTAGAATCTTGTTCAATTACATAACTTTTAATATGTTTATGATCAAATGCTTTTGCATTTTAATATGATAAGTTAGATGTCATTCTACATGCCAACATATTTATATAATCGATTGATACATGAGAAGTAAGTATAACGTTGAATTAGTTTAATCATAGGGGACAAACTATATGCATGTGTTGATTTCAAATAATTAGATAGCTTATTGATTACATAAAATATTACCAAATTATGATATTTATAATAAGGGTAAATGTGCATATATATATATATATATAATTAGATGTAGATGCAAAACAAATATACATACTTGAGTTGTGATGCCGAATATTTTTTGACGGTATCGGTTGTATCCCTGATCTAACTCTTTAGATCAACAACTGTGCATCAACCTCTATAGTCTAACTTTTCATATCAACTTTGTGTGATATCAATATGGTCATTGTGCATTACCCTAATTGTACTAAAGGACCTTTGTTAAGTGCAAACGCAAACACGTAATTTGATAAAAATAAACCATCTTTTATTGTATTAATGGTCATCAATGGCTTACAATTCCAACAATCTCTTAGTAACCCTCGAAGCCATTCATGTACAACTCTCAAATCTACACTCATGTGCTAATCATTTGACTATTTAGTCAAATAGTTTGACTAGCCGATTAGTCAATTTATCATAGGACATTATACCAAGTTTTGTTACAAACTTGAATAACTTGAGGAAACAGTAGATGCATCTTATGCAGTTGCTGCATCTTATGCAGTCAATACTCGCCTTTGTCATATCAATAGAAGTGTCATGTTTCTTGTTATAATTAGCTCATTGTACTGTCTTCCAACAGGAATATGAACCATGAGGTCGATTTCCTATCATCGATATCATATTGGAAGTCTGAATCATTATGCCTTAAGACTTAGAGATCATTATATCCATAAATCATCTAGTCTTAAGTTCTTCTTAGGTACTTGAAGATGTTTTTCACCGCACTCTATTTTTTTCTCAATAGTAGGATTGGTAACATCTTTCCACTCCCACATCATGGCAAACATAGGTTAATACCAAGTCTTAAGGGAAGGAAGCCTTTCTTGGAATTATCCATATTGATTCTACTAAGATCTTCTTGATGTATACTTATTGTGATAGTCTCAATATCCTCTTTTCTCTATTTTTCAATAGCTTCAAACCCAATATATAAAAGGCTTCTCTGAGATTTTTCATCTCAAAGATATGGAAAATCAGATCTTAACACTAGTCATCATCCTAATATCATTCCCAATTGATCAAGATGTCATTCACATAAAGCACCATGCACATAACGACACTTTCATTAAGTTCTTTGTATACACAATGTTCATCAAGATTACGAATGAAATCATAACTCTTTATGGTTTCATCGAAACAATTGTTCCAACTATGAAAAGCTTGTTTAACCCTTAAATGGACTTCTTTAACTTGCGCGCTTTTCCTTCCTCAATTATGAAGCCCTAAGGCTGCTCCATATAGATATCATCATCGAGGATCCATTGAGGAATGATGTCTCTACATCCATCCGTTAAAATCATAGTCAAAATGTGCAGTTACACCTAACAATATCCCATTGGATTTAAGTATGACCGCAGTAGATGCCTTCTCTCAGTGTATAGCCCTTGGCTACAAGCCATGTCTTTGAAGGTCTCTACCTTCCCATAGAGTCCCCTCTTTCTTTTGAAGATCCATTTACATCCAATGACTTTAAACCCTTTAGGTGGATCTTTGAGGGCCAATACACCATTCTTGTGCATGTAGTCTAATTTGGACTTCATCACTTGCATCCATCTATCCATGTCATGATCTATCAATGCATCATCATATGAAGTTAGACCATTATCAGACTCTTCTAATACACAGAATTCTTACCTCAGATGGTTTTACCACCCTTGACTCTGTCTAAGGGGTATATTATGAATCCATGATTTATTAACATTCTTTCTGCATTTTGTCTTAAACCCTTAACATATACATGTAGATATTCATTAATTTCCATCTTTTAACAAAATCATACTTATGAATAAAAATGTATATTTATTCATCAAAATCATGTAAATAAATAAAAGAATAAAAATAAAGAAAACAAAAAAAGACAGATTGTAAATATGTATATATGTACAATATGACTTATAAAATATAAATATAGCTGAAAGATATATTTATAATTTAATCCTCGAGACCAAATCAGCATAGATTGGTCGACAAATAAACAAGTAGCATGAGATAAGGAAGAAAATAACAAAAAAATAACTAACTATATACTCTATACATCCTTCACTATTTATCCAATAATTATCAAATCTTCATTGATTTTTAATTAATTCAAATGATATATTTTCCACCAAAATCTTTTCCTAATTATTTTAAAAATGTATATAAAAATATAAAAATAAGTTAAGAATATTATCTTGTAAATATGGTAAGAAATCCAACTTGGAAATTGTCAAATTCTCAACTTCCGAACATCATAACTTTCTCATATGAACTCCAATTTCACTCTACCCACCTTTAAAGTTAATAAAATAATATTATCTAATTCATGAAGATCATTTCACTAAAATCGGAGTCCATTTGGAAAAAGCCGATTTTGGTACCTAATGACAACTGGGTTTCTGGGCTATGTATTTTATCTAGAATACTGTAATTATAGTTTTAATCATTTTATAATTATTAATTATTTTTTTAATCTTGTATTTTAACCATGGTTTATTTCAGATTTTTTGACATTATTTATTATTTTAAATAAATAAAAAACCCTATTTTTATAGATGAAATTGAACTGTAACTTATACCCATATTTATTTATATATTTAAATTAATTTATTAAAATCCAAAAAATTACACATATATCCTATTTATTATTATAATAAGTAAGAAAATATAAAAATAAGGTATTATTTATTAATTTATTAAGTTAAAAATTAAATACATATTTATCCAGTATTATTTACACTTATTTATTAATATAATATTTATATTTCATAAATTATTTATTATTTATAAAAACTAATTACTTCATAATTTAGATAAATTAGTTATTTATATTTTTTGTTTTTATACCTTATTTAAAATAACATTAAATATTTTTTATTATCTAATTTATAATGTATTTAAGCATCTGGCTAACAAGGTGCTGACAAGTGTCAACACCTGGTTCATCTTCCTCAAGAACAGTTTGTTGAAGATTGTTCCAATGCCTCCAGTTTGCCTAATTTCACTGTGTTCCTTTTTCACCCAAAATCCAATCCTAACCCTCTGTTACACCCTACTCACATCCTGCATACATGCCTACCCTAGGATTCACTCTAACCCCCCACCGATCTGTCTATAAAATCGAGCCAAACCTAGTATGTTCGAATTAACTTCTCCAACACCCAGATTAACTGACCGAGCATGCCACCTTTATCCCTTGATTCCTGCCACCTTCGGTAGTGACAGGACCTAGGTGTGCCTCCGCGTGGAAGAGGGTTCATCGGCGGAGAGTTCCAAGGTGCTCGTCCACCTTGAATTGCAACCCTTGTGCGTGTTCAGCCTTGGGAAGTTCGCCGACCCGTCGAGCTAAGACCTGGAGTAATATACTCCATCCCCAGGTGATTGCCTCCATCCATTTTTATCTTTATTATTCCTCGATTTTGATGATCAATTAGCGTAGATAATCACAGTTCTGTCATACTTAATCATCATTCTTACATCTATGATCTAAAACTTAATCTAATTTGAATCATAACTTAATTTCTTTGAGTCACATCCTTGTTTAGATTCGAGCCATCCATTTCTCTTACATGACTTTCGTTGCTGGAGCTTCATCATCTGGACAACTTGTATCATGCAACAACATCAGGAATTTGAGGAGAGAGACTTGAAGTTCTGGGGCCTAGACCATAGAACGCATCCTCGACCATCGTCTCCTCAACCGGGTCCATCTTCTTCTTCGACTTCCACATTCAATGGGTGTGCTCGAAGGGGAGAGGAGCTCCCTTTCTGGTCCCACCTTCGATCAGCCTTCGCCAAGACTGCAAGAGATTGATGAAAAGTCCTGCCGGCACTTCTAATTTGGGGAAGAACCGCAAGAACATGCGGGTTAAAGGTTGTTGACACGTGGCATCAACGGACTGTCCAGATTGCAGATCTCCATCTAATCCAGACCGTTCATCGCGAAGTGGTGGGCATTTTGCTACATAAGCCCAGACTGTTTCTAAAATTCTATGCCACCTCCAAAGCTTTGTGATGTTACATTTAGGTCCCCGTGCAGGGATCTAAATGTAATAAAACTTATTTTCTTTTCTTTTCAGTCTCTGCCATGGACCAAACTACGGACAATTTCTTTTACTTTTTTACATTTGTGCCCCTATATACTTTGTGAACTTTGGACCCTTGTTTGATCTCATTTTTCATTGATTTTTCTAGGGTAGTTACACAACTAAGCTAGCGAGGTTTTTTTATTTTGTTGAGATTTTTCATCGCGTATTTTCTTGCTTTGAAATTTCTGAAGTCACATCTATTTTGAGTATTTTTCTCGCCTTTTTCAAGAAGATATAAAAATCACAAAAATAACATTTTTGCTCAAAAATTGTGCTCGACCCAGGGAAACTTACTTGGATAAATAATTAGTTTGAAATAAAATAGGAGAGAGAATCCACATCTTCGCTTCTCTTTCTCTCTCTATCTCTCTCCTATTTTATTAAAATTTTATTTGACCAATCAGGGTTTTGATTTGGAGCGCTTATTTCTATATCGATACTAATATTTTATCACTCCCAAAATCATGATTATCAGTATAGGTATGACATAGTCCATTATATCTTTAGTTTATGGTATGGGTACTTCATCGATCTCACTATACGTATCTCGACACAAATAATTTTGAGTCTCAGGATCATAAAAGTAGATATCCAATATCATTCTTTACATATCCAATGAAGTAGCACTTTCTTACTATGAGATTCCAACTTGATTGAATCCATATTTTTAGCATGGCCCAAACAACCCTAAGTCCTTAATTATTGCACATTTAGCTCGATACCATATCAAATATCATGAAGGGTTTTGGGTACAAATTTCCTGGAGATCTTGTTAAGTACATAGATGTAGTCTCGACTGCATGTCCCTAAAAACTAAAATGTAATTTTACTTTACTCGTCATTGATCTTACCATGTCCAACATGGTTCTGTTGCATCTCTTTGCGACTCTTTTAAGTTGAGGAATATTGAGAGGAGTGAGATTGGAAAATTTTCCTCTCTCTTTAAGGTGTCCTTTGAATTCATATAAGAGGTATGTTGGATATATGAGCCCAAGGTGAGCCTTTATGAAATAAATGTTATTGCAAATATCATTCTCTAATCTGTAATGAAGAATAATTAATTTGCATAATAGGCCCCTTCGTAAAATTAGGGATATGTACCATGGCCATCTTAATAATCATACAGTTGTTGATTCAATTGTTGAATCATAGAGGTTGGTGCTTGGATGAATATATAAAGAGTGAGATTGAGGACTCATCAAGCACTGTTAAATGATTTATTAAAAGATGATCTCTGGCCTGAGTAGGAGATGGTAATCTATTCTCTTTTGACTGATAGCTGACCGACCTCTTGATGCACGTCCTCTGCACAGGAATAGAGATTCCGAGGTGTCAGATAAGTTAGATCAAAGAGTTGACTTAATGAGATCAAGATAACCAAGTCCTATGTCGTATATTGTCACGATATAGGCGCATCCTCTGACTGGAGACAAATGTGCTATTATATGTTTGAGTATGTACATTTGGTAGATCGATAGGTGTATGATCTAATCAAGGTCTATATAGCGACGAGTTGGTCTGCATACAAGGGCATATGAGTAATACGATCTCTCAAAGAGATCATACATGTTCATTACTGAATCGGAAGACATGAGCTCACTCATGAGATATTAAAAATCAAATTCTGTGCACGATCATTTTGCTTTGGAAGCTTGACTGATTTTATAGGATTTATATATTCTTATGGAAAGTAGATGATCAATACATGGGTATGATATATGCTTTTGGAAAGTATATGATCGATACTAACTACCAATGATCAATTGAGAAACTTAATGATAAATTTCTGAAGAAAACAACCTAAATAAGATCTAAAACTTCAGGTTTATTCTAGGTCTTCCAGCATGCAGGATGTATAGTTATTAAGAATACCTAAAGGTTATGTGATCATAAATGATTGTATAACCATGTTGCTTCCATTCTGTTAGAGTGATGGAACAAGTCTGGATTTTAGTGACTCCTCTCAAAAGAGAAATAATCTAATCTTAGTTTAAATGGTGGACATTGATCTGAATACGATTCAGATGCAATGAGAAGATTAGATTTACAGCTTTGATTTAATCAAGCATCTTAGGGAGGTCCCCAAGATCTGGATTTGATATGTGATCTCAATATCCAAGTCACTATACGTGGAACGTACAATCGGTCTATCCTTATCTCCAAGTATCCGCGGCGAAAGTGCATTGTTCTTGAAAGAGTTCAAGAATAATTCCATTGACGAATCATGTATCTGACCATTGAGATATTGATAAATAGATGTGATTTAATTATCGTAAATAATGTTAGTATGATTCATATTATTTAAATACATGAGAATGATGATCCAAGATAATTAAATGTGATTTAATTACCAAGGTTATGAATAATGTAGACAATGTTATTCATATTATTTATATATATTATAAATGTGATTTATAATAAATTAGAGAGATCTTATTATAAATAGTATTTTCAAATTAATTGTTGATTTGAATAGGATTCACAATGAAATTTAATTAGAAATATAATTTACATTTTATTTTAGATTGTGAATATGTTTCACACTTATTTAGTGGTATGATTGTAATATTTACAAAATTAATTTGGAATTATTTTTATGAATTAGTTCACAGAAGTTGGTGTGTGTGTGTGTGAAGGATTATATTAGAGGAGCCAACACTATCCATTTAATGGATCGTGGACGGCCACCCTTTGATTTATTCTCAAGGTTGGACATCCACCCTATTTTAGGGAGGTGAGTGGCTTCCTTCACAATCTTTTTATGCTAATTAATTTAGTTCAAATTAAATTATATTGATTATTCAATATATTTAATTTAATCTAAACTAAATATTGTTGTATTTTTTTAAAAAAATCATGGCCATTTAATAGAAACACAAATCAATCTTAACCATCGATTTTGTGTTTCACATGGATTGTGATCCATGGGGTCCCAAAATACTATAAAATAAGAGGCAACCCTAGCTCTTCTTTTTAGATATATAACAATTGATTCATCTCTCTCATTCTCATACTACACACCCCATCTCTCTCTAAGTGTCCGTCTATTTTGTGCCTTAGAGAGAATCATTATCGTCACCACACTGTCGTGTCATCGCTTTGACCGCTCGTGGACTTTGTATCCTTCGATGTGCCTCGCTCATGAAGAATATATTAGATATCATGTAAAGAGATTAGGAGAGTTGGATTGCGAGAAGCATGCATCTCATCAGCGCACTCGCAAGCATCTCCTCCGTCGAGTCGGACTTGAGATAGGAGGTCTCTTCATTTAGAGACTTAGATCACAATCATGTTTCAAGAGGTAATCCTAATACCCATTCGTGGTTTAGATTAAATTAGCTGAGAAATTTTCTTCGATCATGTGGTTTCATTGCATTTAATTTTTTAAAACTCCGTTGTTCTAGCAACTAGTGCGACTAGTCGCTCTCGATCGCATATGATGCGATCAATATGCTTTCGTGATACCTTTAAGGTTATCCCCATAAACTTCAAGTGATATCAGAGCCTTGATCAAGGTCTTTGATATGATCTGAAACCCTAGGCGATCATGATTCATGTTTTGGATGCGCAGAACTCATTATTTTAGCATTGGATGCAAGATTCGAATCGGTTTACTTGCTAAAATAAAACCTAATATTTGTGAATTATTTGGGCTTTTTTTGTTATTAAATTGTATTTATAATATCTAAATATTTTCCAAAAATAGTAACCTATAATTGGTATCAAAAGTGCTTGAAATGATTCGAAGAGTTCTTGTTATGAAAATTGTTTTGCATGTATTCACGGATCTGTAAGAAAAATATTTTTTTCTTACTGTTTTACCATCATGAAATATTAAAGAAGCACTTTAAATAAGTAGAGAATCAAACCAACAAACCGCTCGAATTTATTTCGTATGATTCTGACTCCGTTTGCCCTTGATATTCCATACTTAGTGGAGATGGGTCGGAAGATGATTAGATCATCAATCATCTTTACTTAATGTGTTTATAATTCAATGAAAATATGGAAATTATTAATTTTCCTTGATTAATTATGATGCCTAATGATTATTAAAATAATTGATTAATCATCATAGGCCATTGAATGTATGTTTCATGAAAACCCTAGTTTATCCTACAATAGTTATAGGACAATCTCTACACGCAAAATATTGTTACTTGAATAGGATTGGGGATTTATTTAGCAAATCTCCTTATAATATTAATAAAAATGGTTTTCATAAATATTATATGGTATAACTTCAGTTGAAATACCAATTATCATCTCAAATATAAAATGATCAAATTACATTATCCTAACCTGAGGTAGATACGGTGTCTAGTCGGAGATCATTGGAGTAGCAGGTTGCTCCGTGAGTGGTCTGTCCCACATCATGTGAGTATTGGCCATGGCTTCAGGTAAGGAAAGGATAATTGAAGCAATCACGATGTATTTTTCTAATTATTAAAATTTGAATAATACATAATTTTGAGATTATACCATCCTTCAAGTAACAATCAAGATTGTTTGTTGGTTGATTAATTGGATTAATAATTGATTTAATATGATTAAATGAATTAGATACAATTAAAATAGACACTCTATTATGAATAGAGTTGTAATTACCTTGGAAGAATTAATTATGTGAATATGATCTATAATAATTTCTTAGAATTTGAACATGATACGAAGGATCACATAAGTGACATCCATGGTCTCCTATCAAGGCGAAGGTTTCCGTCATCATAGATTGTATGTAGGAGATGCATGTCCGAATGACAACTCTCGCATACAAGCGCACATTGGTCGAGCTCTTTGCTTCTCGAAAGAGTAAGGTCATATGCGTAGTGACCCCAATATTGAGTCCTCATATTATTGAGGCGATATTAGATTGCGCATAGAGAGTTCTAATCATGTTAATGATTGATTCAATTAACAATGGGTCAACATCGCCTTAGGGATGGTGGTCTCGGGTTTTAAAAATCAAATTGGAAAATACAAGTCGGACTTATTGATATATAATGGTAAGTATATCTCTTAATTTGAAAGTGAATATGGGAATGAACTTTCAGAGCTGACAAGGAAAGATAACTTTGATATAAAAAGTCCTAAATTAAAGTAAAATAAATATTTTTGCAAATATTTCTTATTTCAGATAATCTACATTAAACTCACTCAAACTATACTCAGTAATAACTAGCAAAATATCATGGATTAGATCCATGATTGGGACATTGTACTTGTAGTTGGACACATAGTATATGTGGTTGTAATGTATAAGTCTCCTCATAAAATGAGGAATGATAATTAAATAGACAACAAGACAACAACCCATGGTTTGTATATCTTTATAGTGTCGATCTTTCATCGAATGTACTTTGGAAGTATCATGTCTATGATGATCGTAATTATTGAAAAACCTTATAAAACCTAAGATGTTTTGACATACATATGTGCTCGTGACATTGAATCATAAGTGACATGGTTCATTGCATTATGCAGAGTGGTGGCTCGAGAAGAGATGTTGTGCTCAAATTGTTTGAGTACATGCCTGAACCAAAAGTCTTTAAGAGTTAAGATGGATGTAGATATGATAAGTGTTATCATTCTACTGTCTATACTCAAGTCATTCATGAAGCTTCATACTATTCATATTGTATGAATTAAATGAAGCATGTATAAATGTTGAAATACTCTTATATTGAAATCTTTTAAGTTCAACATAAGATATCCTTTGTCTTAAGCAATTGTTGTTATAGATGAGGGGAGCGTAGTGGAAGCATGGGTCTGACCCAAGTAAGAAGGAAAGTAAAAAGGTTGACTGTACTTCTGTGACTTCCATATGACATCCAAAGAGTTGAGTGAATGCCAATACTGCAACAAGCCGATGTATTGGTAGTATGACTATCTAGACTATCTAGGATCCTTAGAGAAGGATCGGGATAGTGCATCAGAAAAGTCTAAATCTGCATTTAATCGTTGAAATTGACTTACTTATTTGATAAGATCAAAGTCTAACAATTGTATCTCTTTTTTCTAATAACACTTGCAACTGGTTGCATATATTTTAGAAAACTGGAAAATTTGATCTTAAGGTTTAATAGTCATCCATACGGATGTTGATGCAATTGTTGCAACAATGCCCATTGGATAGATAGGCTACATATTTTCAGTGGGAGAGACCTTAGCCTTAGAGAATGTCTCTATGACCTAGATATTAGAATACATTCATTGTTTATTTCTGAATATTAGAAATAAACATGTATTCTGGAATAGATCTATCATAAAGAGTTATGATGGACGTATTTCAGATAGTAATCTAACACCCAGAGTACTCTGCTAAATTAGAAAATTAATGAATGCTTCATTAACATTTCTAAATACCGAAAAATTAAACCTTAAAGGATTAATAGGAGGATGAAGATCATTTGATAATGATATGACATCAAACCTTGAATTGATAAGATCAATAGACTAGTAAGAAATGAAACTTTAGAATGTCTGAAGTTTCAAAGCTTACATAATTATGAATATAGATTCAAAGTAAAAATGTCCAATGGACCCTTCTCTGGGAATGATGTAAGATGCCAAGGTATTCGAGATCTCAAACATATTGATGTATGTGGATCATCTATATCAAAATAAACATTAATGATATGTGATATTTGTGATATGAGATTTCTTTTCTTCACCTTAGAAACCTTTAAAATGTTCAAAGATTTCACAATTTTGGTTTAAAACCAAAGTTTGAAGGAAGATGAAAATGAATTTTATCTAATCTAGGTAGCAAGTACCTATTAGATGGATTCAAGGAATACCTTATGGAGAAAGGAACATCATTCTGATCTTACTCCTCCTAATACAGCTAAACACAATAGAGTTGTAGGGAGATACAATTGGATTGTGTGTGACATGATTTGATCAATGATGAATCTTAGCATAATTACCTCTTAGTTTCTAGGTATATATGTAGTAGAGACTACACTATATATCCTTAATAAAGATTCCATGAAAATCTAAACCCAAAAACCCTCATAAGCTATGGTTTGGAACCTAGCCTAGTGTTGGACACGTGAGGACTTAGGGTTGCTTGAACCATAACCATGTCATGGATGGAAATAAGCTGGAATCTAGCATCAAAGAGTGTTACTTCATTAGGAAAATAAAGGATGGTATTGGATACCTACTTTATGACCTTGAGATTCTTAAAAGAATTCATCTCTAAGACTATGATTCTAAAAGGGTGACTTTTTTTTAGAATCAAGATGTAAATGAAGTAAAGGAACTCATTGAATCTTGAGAAGATAACAATGATCCTGAAATCAAAAAGTAAAAGAATAATTAAAGATGAAACACTCATACCTTTTCAAATAAGTTTGAGGGTGGTAAGACCAACTAGAAGGTATGGATTCCTTGTATTAGAGAAATCTAACAATGATATGACTTCATATGATGAAGCTTCTGAGGATCATGGCATGGAAAGAAAGATGTTAGCAATAAAGTCTAAAGTAGACTTCATATACAATTGTTGTATATGGACCCTCGAGGATCCACCTAATAGGGTAAGACCTGTTTAGGTGTAAATAGATCTTCAAGAGAAAAAGGGAACCTGATGAGAAGGTGGAGACCTTCAAAGCATGGCTCGCATCCACAAAATACACACGAAGAAAAGACATCGCTCGTGATGAGACTTGTTCTTTATTGACCATGCTTAAACCATTAGATTATTTCTAACTATAGCTTTACAACTTGACTATAACATCTACAAGGTGGAAGTTAAGATTGCATTTCTCTATGAATATCTATCCGAGGATATTCATATGAAGTAGCCCCAGTGCTTCATAGTTGAGGAAAGCAAGGTGTGAAAGCTGAAGAACTCCATATGTTGACTGAAATAGGCTTCTAGTAGTTGGAACACCATATTTGATGAAATTATAAATGTTACGATTTCAGATAGAATCTTGATGAACCATATGAAGCTAGGTGAGAGTGTTATTGTGTTCATCGTGCTAAATGTAGATAAAGTCCTAATTATTTAAAATGTTATAATGATATAATAAGTGTTTTATAATATGATTGTTCCATACCTTGAGATATGATCTCAAGGATACCTCTTATATCTTAGTTCTGAAGTTGTTCAGAAGCAAAGAGAAGAGGGTATTGGGACCGTCACATTAGTGATACACTTTGCACATGCTCTATTTTTTGGAAAAACCCAAGGAAGTCTTCCTTCCTTTAAGATATGGTACTGACCTATCTAAAGGGATAGCACCTTAAAGAGTTGAGGAAGTGAATGCTAAAATCGATCGCCCTAGTGTATCAGTTATGAGAAGCTTGGTGTATGCTAGATGTGTACAAAAGTTAGATATCTACCATACAGTGGGAGGGGTAAACTGTTACTAATCCTACTATGGAAATAAAATACTTGATTGCAGGGATAAAACAATCTTCAAAGAGGACTAGACTTTTGAGATGGTGATCTCAAAGTCTAATCTTCAAGAACTTAATATCTTATAGATAGTAATCTAAAAGGTCTTAACTGCAGATGCCTTATAAGACATACGACTAGATCTTAGTCTTAGGAGATAGAGATCTCTAGGAATAAGGACATTCTGATAAGGATAATAGAAATTACATACTGATCTTAATAATAATTGATTCGTAGTGTCAAGGACACCACTATAACAGCTTTAACAAGATTGAGTATTGGTTGCATAAGATGCAACATTTGCATTGGATGCGAGTACTGTTACTAGGAGATATGCAAGTACCGTAAAAGGACTTGGTGTAGTCTCTCGGGAACAGAGTGGCTAGTCAGCTTACCTAGCTATTTTTCTAAATAATAACACATTAATGGATCTTTGGGCTAGTGGGAGATTGTTGGACATGTGAGCCCACGGTGAGCCATTATGCAATAAATGTTATTTCAAATATCATTTTCTGATCTGAAATGAAGAATAATTAATTTGCATAATAGGTCCCTTAGTACAATTAGGATTATGTGCCATGGTCATTTAATAATCATACAACTGTTGATTTAATTGTTGAATCATAGAAGTTGGTACTTGGATAAATATCTAAAGAGCTAGATTGAGGACTCATCAGGTGCCATCGAATGATTATTAAGAGATGATCTCCAACGTGAGTAGGAGATGGCAATCCTTTCTCTCTTAGTTGATATTCAACCGACCACTTGATGCACGTCCTCTGCATAGGAATAGAGATTCGGAAGTGTCAAATAAGTTAGGTCAAAGAGTTGACATAATGAGATCGAGATAATCATGTCCTATATCGTATACTGTCACGATATAGACATACATCCTCTGACCGGAGACATATTTGTTACTATATGTTTAAGTATCTACATTTGGTAGACCGATAGGTTGATGATCTAATCAATGTCTATACACCGGCAAGCTGGTGTGCATAAACGAGCATGTGAGTAGTATAATCTCTCAAAGGGATTATACAGGTTCATTACTGAACAGGAAGACATGAGCTCACTCTTGAGATATTGAGAATCAAATCCTGTGCATGGTCATCTTGCTTTGGAAGCTTGACTGAATTTGTATGTTTAATACATGCTTTTGGAAAGTATATGATCAATACCTGGGTACGATATATGCTTTTGGAAAGTATATGATCGATACTAACTCCCAATAATCAAATGAGAAACTTAATGATAAAACCCTGGAGAAGACAGTCTAAATAAGATTTATAACTTTGGGTTATTCTAGATCTTCTAATATGCATGATGTACATGTATTAGGAACATTTGAGGGTGATGTGATCATAAACGATTATATAACCATGACGCTTCCATTCTGGAGGAGTGATGAAACAAGTCTGTATTTTATTGACGCCTTTCAATAGAGAAGTAATCTAATCTTAGTCCAAATGTTGGACATTGATCTGAATACGATTCATATGCAATGAAAAGATTAGATTTACGGCTTTGATTTAATCAAACATCTTTGGGAGGTCCCCAAGATCTAGTTTTGAGATGTGATCTCAATATCTAGGTCACTATACGTGGAACGTACAATCACCATGTCCGTATCTCCAAGTATTTGCAGAGAAAGCGCATTGTTCTTCAAAGAGTTCAATAATAGTTCCATTGATGAATTATGTACCCGAGCATTGATATATTGATAATTAAATGTGATTTAATTATCATGAATAATGCGAGTATGATTCATATTATTTAAATACATGAGAATGATGATTCAAGATAATTAAACTTGATTTAATTATCAAGGATATGAATAATGTGGATAGTGTTATCCATATTATATATATATATATATTATAAATGTAATTATAATATATTAGAGAGATCTTATTGTAAATAATATCTTTAAATTAATTATTGATGTGAATTGGATTCACATTGGAAATTAATTGAAAATACAATTTACATTTTATTTTGAGTTGTGAATATGATTCATGCTTATTTAATGACATGATTGCAATATTCACAAAAATAATTTGGAATTATTTTTGTGAATTAATTTACAACAAAAGTTGTTGTGTGTGTGTGTGTATATATATATGAAGGATTATATTAGAGGAGCCAACACCATCCATTAAATGGATGGTGGACGATCACCCTTTGACTTGTTCTCAAGGGTGGTCGTCCCCCCTATTTTAGGGAGGTAGGTGGCCTCATTCATATTCCTTCTATGCTGATTAAATTAGTTCAAATTAAATTGTGTTGATTATTCAATATATTTACTTTAATCTAAATTAATTGTTGTTGTATTTTTACAATAAAATCATATTCGTTGAATAGAAACAAAAATCAATATCAACCGTTGATTTTGTGTTTCACATGGATTGTAATTTTGGACTCACAAAATACTATAAAAGAAGGGGCAACCCTAGCTCATCTTTTTAGAGATAAAACAATTAAATTAGCTCTCTCTCTTATTCTCATATTACACACCCCATCTCTCTCTCTCTCTTTAAGTAACTGTCCACTTTGTGCCTTAGAGAGAACCGTCGTCGTTGCCACGCCATCATGCTGCCGCTTCGACCGCTCGTGGATCTCTATCTCCTTCGATGCACCTTGTTGTGAAGAAGACACCGGATCTCGTATGATGAGATCATTAGATTCTTCACTTGGTAATTATCTTGGATTACGAGAAGCCCACATCTCATCAACGCACTCGCAAGCGTCTCCTCCGTCGGGTTGGACTTGAGACATGAGATCTCTTCATTTAGAGACTTTGATTGTAACCACACTTCAAGATATAATTAATACCCCTTTATGGTTTAGATGAAACAATCCAAGAAGTGTTCTTGGATCATGTGGTTTCATCGCATTTAATTTTTTTAAATTCTGCTTCATGAGCAACTAGTGTGACTAGTCGTTCTCGATCACATATGATGCGATCACCATGCTTCCGAAATGTACTTAAGGTTCTCCCCATAACCTCCAAGGTATTCACTACCTCGGTAGGATTGCGTTCATTTGATCTTCCTTCCAGTTTGGTCTCAATCAAAGCCATAACTTCTTTGAACTTATCCAAAGTTTCAAATTTATGACAAAACATGAAGATAAAATCGTATTGTGAATAATAATCAATGAATTCCACATAATATTGATGTCCATTACGAGTCACAATACAAAATAGACCACATACATTGGCATGTGCTACGCCAAATGCACCTCCGCATATTATACATTTCTTGGAGAAGGGTGTCTTGGACATTTTACCTTGAATACAATGCTCGTAGGTTAGTAGTTGGACTTTTAAAAATAAAGGCCCATCGTTTACTATTTTATTGATCACACCAATAGACATATGTCCAAGTCTTCGATGATATATCATTGCCAAACTCCATCCTCCCTTGATGTTTTAAGGTTTTTATCATTATTAGTGGTATTAACATTCATGACTGATTCGTTCATATCCAATTCATAAAGGCCACTAAATTTTATTAAACCATCTGATATAAAATTATGATAACGATTTATTATAAATTTATAACAGAATGGGAAAGTATATCCATGTTTAAATATCTTAGATATAGGTAATGAGTTGCTTCTAATTTCTAGAACATAGAGGCATTCTTTAGGTAGGACTTCTCTACTATACAACCTGCATGTTCGAGTGGCGTTTAGTGAAACAATTGCATTAGATCCCCATATAGATGATTATCTATCCTTAATCAAGTTTTTTGGTTTTTTAAAACATATGCAACATAGTGCACACATGAATAGAAGCACCGTAATAAACTATCCAACTTTCTTTTAATCCTACGAGTAAGTTAGTTTCAATGATGAAAATAGATGTCTTATCTACCATAGTTATATCTTTGCCCTTTTTCAAAGTCTTCATGTATCATGGATAATTATGCTTCCCATATCCCGGCTTATTGCAATGGTGGGATAAATCCATTTTCTTGGATATCAAATGTGTCAAAGCTTTAGAAGATTGTACGATAGCTTGACATTTCTTCGTCTTCTTTTGGATCGGAGCTTTCTGAGATCTATGCTTCTTATCATGCTTCCATTTAACCTATGCAAATATTGCACTACTAGAGGGATATTCTTTCTTCATAATGCCCTCAGAGGACTTTAATGTAGAAAGTGTGCAGTTCACATATCCAAACATTTCCTTCAGATTTAGCAAGATGGCTCTCTATTTGAGGGTTTCCATACTTCATTTATGAGAGTACATATGCTATGCTCTTTGCCGCAATGAGCTCCAAATTATGGATCCAATCTGAAAAATTCGGTACTATCAACTGATTGACTTCAAATAGCTTGTTGAGTGGGTTAATAGATTTCATCTGAAATTAAAGGTTTGAAGTTTTCGATAATATTGATTAAAGTGAATTATTTTAAATCGAGAATTTCTCATTTTTTTTTTACTTTGAAAGTCTTTCTATTTATAACTTCTAACACATAAGGTATGCTTATCCAAATACCTCAAGTGAGATCTGGTCTCCTTTCCACTTTCATTGAACCACAATAATACGAGGAACACAACAACTACGATGAAAGAAGCGGGAACTCTTTCCACCTTGAAAACTTGCTTTTCCAAGTTTGATTTTAAGGCCCATACCCACCATATAGGTGATGTTCATAAGTTGTTAGTTAAACCTACTTCCAATGAGTAAAAAATAATACGCTATGCACAATCCAATATCGCCTCAATAATACGAGGAGTACTATTGTGTGGTCACCACCATACGGTCCATCTCTTTGAAGAAATGAAGAGTCCAATCCTTATGAGCTCGTATTCTAGATCCATGACTACGCATGAGTATATTCAAAAATATAATCCATGGCTATGCCATCCTTTGCGATGATAGGAGACCATGGACGCCATCATGTCACTTTCCGTATCATGTCTAAATTAATGATTAATCACTTTGAATCATATTCTCACGATTAATCAACCAAACAGAATTTAGGGTTTAGATTATTGATCATCATTAACTTAATCCAATTAACGCTATAGTAATTCAAATAATCTATAAAAAGAGATTATCACAATCACCTTTTGTGCCTTTATATAAAAACAATAACCAAACAGTACATGCAAACAAGCACAATTTCTCCTTTTTAGATGATTACAATATGAACCACTGATGAATCTCCATTTCATCAACTTTATTCTGCCATTTTGGCCTTAAAAATCCTAGCCAATGCATGTAAATAGTAATTTTGTACATGTTAACATTCATCATTTATTCTAATTATTGTATATAAAATATTGTTTTAAATGCCAAAATTATGGAATAAAGGAAAGAAAAGAAAAAGAATAAAATACTAAATGCATTTTATGACCCTAAACCCCGAGACCAAGTCAAGAATTGATTTGGTCGACAAGGAATAAAGTAGGGGGAGATAAGAGCCAAATACACAATAAAAATCATATTCTTTTATTCATCAATAAAGTATTTTTGGGATGTATTTTATTCTTTATTAATTGTTTATCAAATCAATAACTTTGTACATGAAAGTTGTAGATAATAATACACAGAAAAAAACAAAATTAAGTTTACATAAAAATAGTATACAATGTACAAATTATACTCAAAATAATAATCCAAAATCTCAACTTCCCAGACCCATATCTCCTAAATAAAAACTCAAAATATATCAAAATCAACTTTAATTGTATATAACTTTTAATAATATATTTAATGAATGTAGTTTTATTTAATTTGGAGTTAGTATGTGAAAGTTAGATTTTGGACCCTTATTGTATAGTATACTTGATTAAAATATTCAATTTATTTATTCTTTATTATTTTTATAATTTCACATTTTTATAAATTTGTAAATATTATTTATAATTAAAACTATAATAAACAATAACATAAAAATAAAATAATTAAGTGAATAAAAATATATAGGTAAAATACCTATACTTATACCTACATAATAAATACCCCTATTTATTTAAGCATACCAATGATATCAGAAAAATAGAATATAAATGTATAAAATAGAAGAAAAAATGAGAAAAATTAAATATACGAAATAAAAATAAAGGATACAAAACATAGGTAAATATATTATAAATATACCCTTAAATTTAACTTGTAATTAATAAACCCAAAATAAATAAAAATGATATTAAAATACTACATAAAATAATAAACATTTTTTAGTTTATATTCAAAAATTAATAAATCCATTTACTATTTTAATTAATTAATTTCTAATAAATCATGATGTTTTGTCTTTTTGTGTCCAATGTGGACCAATGATGGGGCTTCGTTTGTTGACCCCTGGTCAACTCAGCCTCAGGTGCTCTGCTTCTGTTAGAAACATCGAGTCACGTGTTTCCTCCCTTTTCTCCTGAGCATCTCATCTATCGATTTCATCGATTTTTCATGCAAAGCTCAACTTCAATCATCCCAGATCCACACCCAAGCTCCAAATCCTTTGTGCATAGCTTTGATTCTTCCTAAGATGCCGATCAGTAAGGGTCTCTACCTCTATCTATTTCGATCCCCCGTCGAGCTTTGTTTTGTGTTCTTGCGTGAGTGTAGAAGCCCAGGTGACAGTTGAGTGCTTCCCCATGGAGGTGGTGAAGCTAGGAAGAGGCGAAGATCCACGGCAACCTCCGGCCACCATGCTCCCTACCCACCAATAGGTATAAGAGATGCATTCTTTTCATTTCCTTAGGTAGTTTTCTTTCGTGTATTTCATTTCCTGCAATTTAGTTAGTGTTTTAATGATCATATTAGTATATAATAGGAAAATCCCCTCGTTGGAGTTCTAGAGCTCCAACCGAATGTTCACTATTAACCTACCTGTTCGACCGCGAAGTCCACTCCATTATCTTTCCCCCAAGGAAGGCCGTATCAATATCGATATCATTTTTGTCCACCCGAAAAAGGATATATGGGGATATATCGCCTATATATTAACGATATCGGTAGAAATATTGAAAATGGTTCAAAAAAGCCAATTTTTTGCCATTTTTCTGAAATTAACGTCATCTAAGATATCAAACCAACAAATAACCTACAAATAAATACTTATATCACACATATGGGTCATTTATAGACTATATATTGCACATATCAGTATAGCACATATCGATCATATCGAACATATCAATATTAATATTGATTCTTGACTTAAATATTGGAAATAAATTTCATTCAAGTTCTTATAACATGAAATACTACAAATATACACCTAGAAAATACATATAGATCATTTATGAGGACTATGATCCTTATAGTGCACATATCGGTCATATCGAACATATCGCTGATATTGTTAGTTGTTGACATACTATATATATATATTGAAAATGGAGTTCATCCAAGTACTTTGATCACTAAATAATTTACAAATGTACTCATACTCTCTTAGATAACACATATCGATCATCTATGAACCTTATATCGCATATATCGATACGACAGTATTGTTAGTTGTTGACCTATATATATGTTGAAAATGGAGTTTATCCAAGTTCTTAGATAACTAAATAACATACAAATATACTCTTAGATCACACATATCGATCATCTATAAAGCTTATATTGCATATATCGATCATTTCGAACATATCGATATTAATGTTGATTCTTGACTTATAGATTTTTTTGAAGAATTGACATATAGATATTGGAAATGGATTTCATTCAAGTTTTACAAAATGAAATTACTTGTAAATATACACCAAGTTTAAGAACCATTGTATGCACCCTCCTATCGCACCATACCCTACCAGTATGAGGGCCTCGCTGTCCGATCTGCGAGCCTGGGGGGCTAGGGGGGCCCAGGTTGGCCCCCTTACAAGGGTGCGGGGGCAGCGCCCTCGACCCGAAACAAAGTATATAAATCATAGATTGTTTTAATACTAGGTATAGCTAGATAGGTAGTGGAATCAAGCTTGCATGAATAATAGCATTGATATATAGGGATATCGACGTGCATTCATTTTTGACCGATATGGGCAGATATGGCAATATATCACTTATATCCCTGTAAAAAGATATACACTCTGATTTCGATACCCCCAACCTCTCGATACCGATATATCGGTGATATATCGCAGATATATCGTCGATACGACCTTCCCTGCTTCCCCCGCATGTTATTGGCTTGGTCTTCCATCTTGATCACCCTGATTGACCTCTGGTCATCGAATCGAGGGTTTTCCTTCGCCGTTCGCCGGACCCTCTATGCCCACTCCATCCATTGTGCATGGTAGCTTCACCTCGGGTCGAGGATTACTCCCTCGGGCCCCAGCATCTTTCTGTAATCCAAATAGACCCCTCCTTGGTCAAATTAGAACTTCTACCCCAGCTTCTTCGACATATCAGGACCTCATCACTGGGTCCTGGACCTTATGGAGGGTATCATCAGCTGCGGAATCACCTCCTAGATGTGTAGAGCAGCGAAACATTGTAGGAGACCCCATGTAGCATGAGGAATCGAAGATTGGGGGAAGACTGCCTTCTTCCATGTTCTTCATCAGTAGCAACAACCGTCCGATGAAGAAGGCACTCCCAGATTAAGTCCCAACCGTCCGATCTAGTCCCCATATAGCAATGTCAGATCAGGGGGTTGCTTTAATCATGCCCCTTCATCATCGAATCGTCATCGGGCGCGGAGATGAGGACACAATAACCCCCTTTGCATTCTTCCATTTCCTTTTTATTCTACCAAATATGTTCTGGAGTGTAAATATTTCAGTAAATATCACAATGAACTCCTTGGAGTATTTTGTATTTGCCCATTTGTCCGTGCCAACTCAGCTTACGTGGGGTCCTTACATGAGTTGGGAAAATTACATGCATATTCCTATGGTATTTCATAATTATATTTAGTTCAAGAATTTGTATGTGCGGTGTATTTTTTTATGGATAAATTGTACAACGGACCAAACATTTTGTCTATTTGCATGTATACTCCTCCCAGGTGTATAATATTTTTGTATTTACGTGAAAATTGCAATAATGCCCCTGGATTTTGTATCAAGGGTCCTGAAATGAGGAACTTTTATTATAATTGCAATTTAGTCCCTGCTAGTAAATGCATTGTATATTCTTGGGATTTTGTGAAAAAAACTCCTATTCGGTTTTTTATTTTGCAGAAATTGTGGTGAATGCCTTGAATGATGTATGTAATTATCATAATTTTTAATCTGGAATGATGTATGTAATTATCATAATTTTTAATCTGAATTCTAAGGCAATTATTTATTAAAAATCGAACAATGGCTTTATGTTTTCTATTTAGACATAAAAATCAGAAAAAAATATTAATATGTCTAGAAAAATAAAAAAAATATATGTTGTCTCTTATATCCGATATTAACTCCAGATCAAAAATCCCTAAATATCGAAAATGAGAAAGCATAAAAATTAAAAGCAACAAAATCCAGCAAAAAATGATAAAAATATCGACGAAAATTCTAAAAATATCTATTTTTGTCTCTGATTTTTTGTATATCAGGAGTTATACATTGAAATTGATTTGGAAAATTTTGGACATTATTTGCTATTTATAATTTCCATTTCAATTAGGTTTATTTATTAAATCCCTGATTTGGGACATTTTTGACTTTAAAAAATCCATAAAAAATAGCAAAAAATCTAGAAAAATCATAAAAATATTATAAAATTATATAAAATCCAAAAATATTTAAGTTTCTGAATTTTGTTCAGTTCGATTAGTAGTTGTAATTACTTTATACTACATTATATGTATAACCATATATATCCATATTATATACTTAGTCATAATAAAAGGAAAAAGGAAAAACTATTATTATTGATATTCATAACTATATATATAAGAAGAAATCTATATTTATGTAAATGTGTGAATACCGTGTAAATACATTTTCACTTATGTGTATAAATCTATGTATATAGGTGTTAATTCAATATAAATATAAATATATATTGTTATTATTAAATACATCTAGACACTTATTACTAATTTCAAAAAATCCACATAATGAATAGAGATACATATGTACATAATATACACTGATTAAAAAATAATCATAGGCTTCCTAACATGCTCTCGGTGAATCAACCTCTACATGCTTGCATGCTATTCATTTTGTGTTATAGAGAATAATAAAATTTTAACTTTACATTTTCACTTTTACATTGCTTGATTTATTTGCGGATTAATTGTTGGTTGACTAGAGGTTTGGTGAGCGATCACCTCAACGATAATTTGTCTTCACTTTAGTGGGGATCATTTTAGACCCTCATTAAACCATGATTAATCACTCACTCATATGTATCTTTTCTCAAGATATCTTTGGACAATCACGTGGAATATTGGGTGGGAGTATTTCCATGATAGTTAATACATTGATTAAGTAACAACTACTACAAGCAAGGCTTAGACATCAAACCAATCCCGATTGAACTTAATATGGATAGATTAAATTATAATTGATCAGTTAAGCTGATATTCTAGTATTATTGATTCACAATCAAGCATGCATATAAAAAAGGAACTATGAAATAAATAAACATTCTAATTATTGCATACACCAAAACAAGCAAATGATAATTTTGGATTCCAAATATGTGAGTCATGATCATCACACTTCAAATTGGAAGGTATCATATAACCTGGACTTAAGATTCATTGTGATCTCAAATATTTCTAAATTATTAGGTCCAACTCATGATGTGAATATATATCAAATATATTCCCATCGATTTTGAGAGCAAAAATAGGGAAAATAATTTAGTGTATTTTATCGAGTCCTCTTACAACTCCATCTATGGAGAAATTCAATTTCTCGATACCACATGATCAGAATCACACAACAATTTTTTATAACTGGTTGGATATTTAATTAGTGTTTTTTAAGTAATATTTTAAAGTATTATATGATTCAAAGAAATTCCACAATTATTTGCTATGATGTTTGATTGAAATCCAAGTATGCAAGTAGTTCAACATCGGAATCTTCACCCGAATGTCATGGGAAGTCTTTTGGGTATGAGTACATGCTTTTTAGATATAATAAGTTTCACAAATTTAATTTTTAAATAGGGACGCACAACATAAACATCATATATTGCTAAATCATTTGAAATATGAAAGTCATTGCAAAAATAATGTACAAAAAAAAGAGAATTTTGTTCATTGGACTTGGATGCAATCCGAATCATTTAGACCTGGCTCTGATGCCGTTGTAGGGAGACTTGACCTTGCACATCATGGAAATATAGATTAAACGAATCAAATTCGTAAAGAAATATGTTCATCGTCTGAAAACTGATGCAATTATATAACAAAAAAATGCAAATGCGAAGCCACATGATATAGGAAACACATTCCAAATAGCTTTGCATAATCAGAAGAATGTTTAGGTATCTTTTGAAGTATGTGTATATGATGAATCTGTGATTCATCACACTAAACGTTGAAAATAGAGCTTCGTTCCCGAGTAATTAGCTGTATTTCATCATTTATTCCGTATTTTAATCATTCATGCACTTAGAATTAATATCTGCATTTTAGCATGCATAATTGCATTTATAATCATCTTCACATTTTTCACTTAACTTCATGAATTTTTAATTAAATCACGCTAACTCCAATTGACATGAAACTGACTTCATTGTGTACATATTACTAACATTATCAAAGGAAAAATACAAAAAAATGTCTAACTCAAATAATTGGACTGTGAGACAAAACCTAATTTTAGAATAGACAGACTAAAATGCGCATGTCTTCCTCATACAATGTCTGATTTTGGTCTACTCACTTTTAAATATATATTCAAAGACCTTCAAAACAAGATCAATTTCATAAAAATCAGAGCTCATATGTGAAAGTTAGGTTTTGGACCTCTTTTACGCATGGTGAATTTTAGCAGTTTTTGACTTGATATTTTATGTACATCCTTAACCCCTTTTATTTTATTTCCTTTTCTTTTATATTCTTTGATGAAAGTTTTATTAAAATGCACACAAATCCAAATCCAAAACAAGGCTGAAATTAAAGAAATTGACCGAGTCTGAGTGTCTCTTGTGAGTTTGTACAGATATTCCATGTTTTTCATTTTATTTTATTTCCCCATTTTCTTATTTACTAAAAATCCAAAAAATTAGAATAATATTTAAATATGTGTCCTATATTTTTTCCTAATTTTTCTCGATTTTTATATTATTTAAAATGACCAAAAATACAAAACCCAAAAATCAAGGTATTCTATGTACATAGGGTACCGCCAAAAATATTTGCACAGGTGACCTCTTTTTCTCTTAGTCTCTTCATGAAAGTCGTAGATCTCGTCGAGACGAGTGATGTTTGTGAAGAATAATTTTTGATCCAAAGTCTCCTTCTATTTCTTTTTTATTTTTGATTGTATTTAAATTATGATTTTTTTAGAGTGACACGTGGTGCCTCCTAGGGCAGCCACGTGCCACCCCACCCTTCTCTCTCTCTAACGACCCATGTAACCCATGCAAACCGCACCCCTGTGTCACACCCCAGTCTCGCTCTCCCCTCCCCGATGATCACCTTCCTCGCGCCATAACCACTGACCCAACAGCCTACCGGCCACCTCCTTCCTCGGGCGGGCTTGCCCATCCGCCGCTACCTGCCTGCAACCACCCTATCCTATCCTCTCCTTCAACCAACCTCTGCACCCGCAGTCACCTATCATCTCGCACCTTCACCAACCATTACCTTATCTCCTCCACCTCTCATCGACACCCTCTCCCTATTTAAACCACAGCCATCCGTCAAGCATCTCCATTTGCCGTTCAAGAGGAGAGAGGCCCAACTCTGAGATCCTGTAGGTGATAGCTCCAAGGGTCCCCATCGAGCAACAATGAGTCATCCTTGGTAGGATCCAAGGTTCTCTTTGACCTTGTTGCAGATGCTCCTTACAGCCGCTAAGCTTGGTTTGCTGGAGCCTAGAGCGAGGACTTGTGGAGCTCAAAGCTTTCACACCCCCAGGCGAACTCCTCCAGGTGATACCAGTCTCCCTCTTTCTTCCTTTCCCCCCTTTGCATTTCTTCCGTTAGTATTCCTCCATTTTGCTCTTTCTCTTCCCCTGCTTCTCGATCAACTCCGACAATTCGCCCTTGTTCACCACATCCCCATCGCGAACCACCTACATCTCATGCCGATCGCTTGTTCACTGCCACCTTTTGGCCGCCACGTTGATCGCTCGTTCCAACGTCTGCGAGCATTGCCACTAGTCTCCACTGAGCTGCCCGTCACCCGCGAGCATCAACTCTGCCGGCTTGCCAAGCCGCTCCGCACCATACGCTGCTGGCCGCTCTAGCCGTCGACCGGAGAAGCCCCACGCCAACGGAGCTCCTCGCCAGCACAGCAGGACCACCGCCTCACTCCAGGCGCCTGTTGCACGCCATCAACTGTTGTACCATCACTGCACCTCCTCGCCGTAGCTATGCACGTGAGCCCCCTGCATCGATCGACCGCCGACAGCTCCTTTGGAGCACGTCTTCTCTGCCCTCTTGACACCGCATCGGAGGGCGTGTGTCGCCCCCTCACGTGCTCAGTGCCTGCCAAGACCCCTCCCCCATCACGTGAACAACACATGGGGAGGGGAGAAAATTACACCCCAGCCCCTAGAGTTCTGGAGAAATCGTGTCGAAATTCCTTTCAAGCAGGCACATGCTTTGCATGCACCCTGGTGGAGATCTTTCAACCAACCCCCTAGAGTTCCCTCAAATTACGCCGCCACCCCTGCCAACTATGCCCATGTTAGGAGTACGTGCTTCGCTGGAGATATTACACACATGACCCTAGAGGATCTAGAAATTAAAGAAGCACCATTGTGCGCTATTTTTTATTTTATTTCTATTTTACATACATACCCTTATGTTTGGACATTTATTTGAATAATCATTTCACTTCATTTTTAATTCCAAAAATATCGTGTTGTAGAGCAACTCATTTACTATCTAATGAGCATTTATTTACATTTTTGTGATCAATGGATTATTTTTTGAAATTAATTTGGTGGAAATTTGTGTAGTTTACCCATTTTATGCTCTGAAACTGATATTTATTTATTTACTAATCTAAAAATTCTAAAAAATTTAAAATAGGTAGATTTTAGACTGTTCTATATTATGCCTCAATTTCCTTTCATTTGCATGTGTATCGAGGTCACAATAAATGAAATGGTGATTCTAGTATTTGATTTTTAATTAATTCCATGCTTTATATTTTTATGAATTCAAAATTGTTCTGTATATCTTTCATATAAACCTATCTAGGATAAATTAATTTATGAAAAATATTGATGTTTGGTATTTAATTAAATTAATTTTCTTAAAATCATCTAGTCTGCATATTTTATTCATAATTAATTAATATTACTACCAAAAATTCCAAAAAAATACTATATCTTAATGTAATCATATTGCATATTCTGGCCAAGTTTGAGGATTTTTAGATTTAATTTAGTTGTAAATTATATTTTAGCCCCTGAACTTCGTTAAAATTGCATTTCACTCATTACCTGCATTTAAAAATACCAAAAATGCTGTTATGAAAATCTAATCTCTAGATCGACTTTAAATCAACTTAAGGAGACAGTGGCCTCCCTGAGTTAAAACTTGGGCTTGTCCAAGAAAAAATATGATCGCTCGCTTTAATTGGAAAAATAATTAATTTAACAGTTTTTTATTACTCCGAATTTGCCCAACCATAATGAACATTCAATGTTAATTCCACATTATTAGCGAGGGCTTTCGAGGGTTCTTCAAATGGCACCATTGCCGGGGAGGCACGACTTAGGTTATTTTTAGAAAATCAAGTTTTTAGGTTTTCTACCCCAAGCAGTCTGACCCCCGATTTCTTGTATTTAATTCTCTATTTATTTTCTCAGCATTTTCTCTTCTTTTTGTTTTGTATATCTTTCTGTGAATCTCTCTCTATTATTTAATCTTTTTATTTTTTATGCTAGGGAACTCGGTGGACTTGGTGCGACTTTCTTGTAAACCGATGCAACTCGAAGCTACTAGGACACACAAGGAATTAAATTTTCTGGAGAGAGAGAGTTTTTTTTTTATTTTTTTCATTAATTTCTCAGTTCTAGGGGTTCCCGACCAGGTTCTTACGTGTGTAAAGAGACTTGACTTTTTCTGTTGTGTGTCGGACCTATTTTACTCTCCGGTGAGGAAGGGACCCGACTTAAGTGGCGAAATTAGGATAGGTACACAATAGTGTAATTTCAAACTTATATGTACCCTTCGTAATTTAGGACCACACATTCACTTTAACCATACACACCGTAGATCATTTTAACTCAGTCAAATTCAATTCACTTCTTTCCGCTAATTAGAACTATCTGCTAGGTGCGGTTTCATTGCACGCATTTCATATAGTATAAATTTTCAATTCTATATTGCATCACGCATGTAGAGACGAGGACCATTGAAGTCTTCTGAACTGGGCATGCATCATTGATTTTATCGTTTCATCAACTTTTCTTGACTCTCTTCCCCTTAGTTTTATAACTTAGGATTAAAGGTAATCGGGACTATTTGTTACGCATGCCTTGTGTGGTGCATTAAATCCGATGAAAATTAAACTTAAAATCAAGACTACTAATACAATTTGAACCAAAAATTGCATTAAAACTAATTTTTTTTGGGATAGTAACCCGTCATTGTTTGACTTTACTTGCAAGTGAGAGAGGGATGAACACTAGGGTAAAGCCAAGCCATGATTTTCATATTGACTACTGATTCTACAAAAAATAATTAGCTACTTCTCAGTGAGGATCTACGGGTAGCCGATAAACGATCTGAATTTCCTTAGCAAAGTGGGGGTTTTAGAGGACACTGCGTATGACCCTATCATAAAGTAACGGGAAATCGTATTTATATGGTTTGTACTTATTCCCATACTTGCTGAAAGTGGGTGCAACTAGTCATCAGAGTCGGGCCAGTCTTTAGGGAAATATAAATACCTAACATCTCGTTAACTCTTTCAAAATTTGCATTTATCACCAACTAAAACAGATAATATAATTTGGTCGAACCTTTACGGCCTTCACAACATTGAGTTAGTGAATTTGGGGTTTGTTTTGTGTTCATATCAGTGGTGTGCATTTAGAGACTACACTTTCAGTGCTCTTCCTATCACTCCTTGTTTCATACCATGCTCTTGATCCAAACCTTTAGACATAGAGAATGGCGTTTACAGGTGATTATTGCTTGGACTCTGCGTGCCTCTCGCTGACCTCTCCTATCGACCATCCTCACAGGTTCAGGGACACTCTTCCCCTGAATCCCCTTGGTTTCATGGATACTCTTTCCGCGAGACTAAGGTCAATAATTCATTCTTCATTCTCGAGGTGGTCAGACCCATACCAACCCTCTCTTCTCTCACCATATCGAGGAAGACTCTCAGCTCGATGCTTCTAGTTCACCTTCTTACCATCCTATTAATTCGAATCCTTTGTATTTTAAAGGTGAAGAAGACCAAGATAGCAAGATGCCTCCTAAGAAAAGCATGGATGATGAGGGAGATCATGACACATTGAGGGACATCCTAGCCACACTTGCAAAGCTGAGAAGATAAAAGAATTACTCAAACAGGAGCTTGGAAAAATAAGAGATGAGGGGGGATCAATGAGAGATGCTTACAATCCCAGTGTCGCACAGAACGAGAACTTGCTTAGGCTGGTCATACTGTCAAATGTTGGAGAATTAAAGCCTCACTTATTAACACTCTTTCCAAAATTTTATGGCAATGCAATAGAGGAACCATACATGTTCCTGCAAGAGTTTGAAATGGTATGTGACAATCTAGGACGACTCGGTGTGGCAAAAGATTACATACGTCTTAGAGCCTTCCCCTTTGCTGTATCAGACAAAGCTGCCTATTAGCTAAAGAATTTAGGGAGGGTTGTCACTACATGGGCTGCATTGAAGGACCTGTTTTTTAAGAAGTTCTACCCATTGAGTAGAACTAATCAGATGAGGTCTCAGATATCAAGTTTCACGCAGATGTCCCATGAACCTTTCCCTGAGGCATGGGAGAGATTCAAGGACCTGATTCAGAAATGCCCATGTCATGATATTGATCAACCAATCATGATCCAGAACCTGTATAGTTGTCTGACTCCTGAGGTGTAAGGATTGCTAAAGGCTTCCTGTGGATGCAGCTAAATCTGAACAAAGGAGCCAATACGGTATGGATGGTTCTAGATCAGATGGCAGAAAACAACTGCACCAGATCATCAAACATGGCTTATGACTAGCCACCTCCCTCTCGCGTACCTCAGGAGGTGGTGAGAACATCTACCACCAATTTGGAAAATGACCTACTCCCCAACATGGGGATAATAAGTGATAAGTTAACTAAGGTTGACCGGATTGAGAAGAAGGTGAGCGAAATACATAAGCCCACCGAATGGGAGAACCTCGCCAAGCTCCCAAAACATATGGCTGAATTAGGTTCTAGGGTATCCAAGATCAAGATACCTACCTCGTCTGCACCTCCTGCTCCCATGTACCGAGTGCACTACATTCGGGAGCAACCCATGCAGGGGTCTTACAACACTTGGACTCTGGGTCAGCCTGAGGTCCATGAGAGCTAGTTTACAGAGATGACCATCAAGATAGTCATCGAAGAATCCCCGCAAGTATGGGAGGTGAATGGGATCTGGTACACCAATGATCCCAATGCTACTCATAAATAGCAGCTGCAACACCCACAATACCCCCCTCAGCCTCAATATTACCAGTTTCAACCCTGTTAGCGGCAACAATACCCTCATCAGCAGAGCCGGTATCGTCAGCAGCTCCATCAGGGACCTAATAGACCATGATAGGGTCAACAACAATAGTCCCAGAGGCAGGACCACGAAGCCTCATCTTTGGGTACCTCTTACTTATAGAGGATCCTCGATGAGCTCAAACTCATCCGCAATGAGCAACATGATCAAAAAGTTGACATTAATCGACTTTCACGTTGGCGTGACAAGTTCACTGCACCTAGGACCTCCATTCCAACACAGGTTCAGGTTAACCCCAACAATCTGAACCAAGGACAAAATCACCAGAAGGATCAGGTATACTAGTCTGATTTTTTAGAATCAGATCATGAGATCCTATCGTGTAGCGTTCACCATCTTATTCTCTTGAGCGGTAGGACTGTGCGGACCCCTGATCTGACACGGCAGAGTGGAGCGGAGGATACCAATGAGCCAACACCTGTGGATATCTTAGAGGAGGAAGATCATCATCACTAGCAGCACCTTCAGGATCACCTAGGGATTTGAATCCCAAAAACTCTAAAAAAAATAAAAAACCAAGAAAATCCAAAAAGAAGAATAAAGCGACATTTAGCACGATCGTGAGCATCAAGTCTTCGGGAGATGAGAAGACCACCTTGGATGCATCACCAGCAACTTTTCCAGCATTAGTTTCAGTTCCTTTTCACGCATGTCAGTCGAGTCTTGTATAGAGTCCGAGTCCAAGTCAGAGTCATGTGCATATGAATTTTGATTCCAATAAGAACTCAGATGATGACATTTCCATTTCACATTGTGGGCATCCTATAATACCTTTCCCTCAGGCTTTATCTAAGGTAAAGAAATTCTTAAAAAAATGATCTTACCATTTTAGCGATGGAAAGGATGGCAAATGTTGAAGTTGAGATACCTTTCCCTCAATTAGTGGAGCACACTTTGTCACTAATCAGATCACTGATTGATAAATCTCCACTTCATCACCTTTATTCTTTCATTTTGTCCTTTAAACCATAGCTAAATGCATGAATATATCATTAATTTGTCAAAATAAACACTCATTAATTTGAACAAAATACTGTATAAAATACAATACATTAATTGTATTTATTGCCAAAATAAAAGAATAACGGAAAGAAAAAAAGCGCAAAGTGTCAAGGACATTGATGTGACCTTGCCCCTAAGACTCAGTCATCCTGATGACTTAATCGACAAGGAATAAAGTAGGGGGAGATAGGGCGGTTGATTGTACAAAAATCACAGTCGGATCACTCTACAAAATAGGCCAATAATTACTATTTAGGACCTATTTTATTCTTTATTATTTACACCTCAAATAAATAAACTTTGTACATGAAAATTATAGATAAAAATATGTAGAAAAATATAAAAATTATTTCATATAAAAATAATATACAATGTACATTTTATACACAGAATAAAATCCCAAAATCCAAACTTCACAGACCCATATCTCCCAAATAAAAATTAAAAATGTAACAAAATCACTTTTATTGTATATAACTTTTAATAAGCTATTTAATAAAGGTAGTTTCATATTTTTTGGAGTTAAGGTGTGGAAGTTAGGTTTTGGACCCCTATTGTACAATATACATGAATAAAATATTCATTTTATTTATTCTTTAGTATTTTTATAATTTAATATTTTTATAATATTGTAAAAATTATTTATAACAAATATTCATATTAAAACTAGAATACATCCATAAATAACACATTAAAATAAAATAAGTATATAAAGTACATAGACAAAATACCTATACTTATACATATATTTTTATAACCCTATTTATTTAAGTGTAAATATTACATCTGAAAAATAAAATAAAAATATATAGAAGTATATTAAAATAAGTTATAAATATATAAAAAAATAAAATCAAAATTACACAATAAAACAATATACTTAAAACATAGGAAAATATACCTATGAATAAAGCCCTAAAAATTAACTTATAATAAAATACCTAAAAAAATAAATTAAAATAAGTATAAAATACTACCAAAAATTAGAATAATTTTCATTTTATAACCTAAAAATAATAAAACAATTATTATTTATTATTCATTTTCCAAGGCATTTTCTACCTTGGAATTTCCTGGTTGATCCATGTGGACCAACCAGGTGTCTCCATTAGCTGACCTGGGTCAACTATACTACCTCCCTCTGACTTCTATCAGAACATCACGAGCGCGCTACTTCATCGATTTATCATGCCTCTGTTCTTCGTCTATTACCCTTGAGACTTTTACTACACTATAGCCATCTCGTCCTGGATCAACGCCCTTCCTGGAATCTCCACCAACCCTCGATCAATTGCACGCAATCCATCCTTGAAACTTGCTGAAAATCTATCTATAAATTAAACTTCTGATCCTCTTTTGCTTTTTGATCGCCCTTCGGCATGTTTTAGCCCCTCAAATCCCTCTATGCACCTCTAGCTTGGTGACAGCAGGTTGAGGTGCAGGTTTGCAGCGAGGAGGACGGCCTGAGAGGCGCATCCACCCACCGCCGGCACTACTCTGATCGGTTCTGCTCCGGAGTCCCCATGCTCTGTCGAGCCCCTTTCCTGCTATTTTTAGGTAATATCCCTATCTTATATTTCATTCATGTTCTTAATTTAAAATTTAATTACTGGGTCTTAGCTTAAATCCAATCTGTTAGTGAACTTGGAGATTGAGTTTTAGGTTGGCTTCTTCGTAAAACACGACTAGTTCCGACCCATTTTCATCTCATCCTCATTCCCGGACGTTTTCTTCACCTTTCGCCCACGAATCCCCTCTAATTCTCACCCGAAATCAGAGCATTGAAGCTCCCTTCTGTCGCATAATCGGAGCTGCATCCCTTCATGCACTTACGAGGTATCCGACTTCACTTTTTGGAACAAGATGCTCGTCTTGAGTCGGCACTCCTTTTCATGAAGGTACATCAGAGGAAAGAGGACAACTGGTCCCTCTTCGTGTTCTTGAAGGATCTCAAGGTGGAGGAGTGTCCAGGTACCAATCACGGGGATCAAGAACGATTTTGGGAGCGCCGGTCAACGTGGAGTAGCTGCAGGAGCGAATCAAGATCGTTGGAGGATGTCTTAGTGCTCAGAAGCTCGTGCCTCGACCAATTCAAACTCGTCGGGAACGAGTTCTTTGAGTGTTCTTGTAGATCCTCTCCACGTCGTTGGATCCACCATAGTTCTTCTAAAGACATAGCAACCCGTTATATTTTGTTGTTCCTCCACCATTCGATCTTCCTTTTAGATTTAATTAAGACCGTCAGCCATGAAGCATCACTGCCACACCTGGGGGCGACGCGTGTCTAAGTGAGGCGCACCTAGCCGTACGATCGCTCCCCTTTAGTGGGTTAATTGCATAGTTTACCCTACATTTTTGTATATTAGTAATTAAATACCCAAACTTTCATCTGTTGTTATATAAGTTTGTAATATTTGCATAAAAACCCTCGAACTTTTACTAATTGCATTCGAGTCCAGGCCAACTCACCTCACGTTCCGTTATACGTGAGGTGGGCATTTTGCGTCTGTACCCCTGAAACTTTTTATATTTCATCCCTGTCTAGGAACTTTTTATTGTAGTTATATAACTTTAGACATTTTGCAACTTGGTCCCAGCACTTTATTTTATTTACATATATGCCCCTACTAGAACATGATTTTTTTTGTGTTTGTTGCATTTATTTAAAATATCTATTGTGCTCTAAAAATCACCAAAAAATACAAGTCCTGATTGCACACATTTCCACGCCACATTTTTTATTTTTTAATCTAGGACTTTAATTATTTTATAAAAATAAAAAAGAACACAAAAGGCCCTATTTGACTTAGAAAACCCATAAAAAAATAAAACATTTATAAATATTCCAAAACAATATATTTTATTTGTTTACATATTTTGAGCCTTCATACCAAAATCCGTAAAAATAGAAAAAGAAAGCTCTTAAAAATCAAAAACCCAAAAATACTTCATAAAAATCTAAAAAATTCTTAAAAATCTCAAAAAAAATGTTTTCAATTTTATAATTGTATTTATATTATTATCCACCTATTAAAATTGATTTGAAGAATTTTGGACCTATTTTGTTATTTTTAATCTTCATTTCAATTTCAATATTTCTAAAATCCATGATTTGAGATATTTTGACTTTAAAAATATATAAAAATTAGAAAAATTAACAAAAAAATCAAAAAATAGGAAAAAGTATTTAAAATCCAAAATATTTAACTGTCTATGTTTAATTATTTTTAGTTATATTTATATCTATATTATCTTGTATTAAGTACATAGCCTTATATATTAATATATATCTTCTATAAAAGAAAAGGAAACTAAAAAATAATAAAAATATAAAAAGAAAATAAAAATATAAATAAAAAAGAAAATATAAAATAAGAAAATAAAATAAAAAAACAAAAGTAGAAACCCACATTCTCAAGCTGATATTGTGCGCAGTTATATATATACATACCTATATTTTTTTTCATTATTTATTTATAAATAATATCAAGTGCTACATCGTTTTGTTTCCTGTGTTTGACACCCTACTCTGCTTGACACTATACACACATTTATTTGTAGGGTTTATAATAAATTTTGATTCACACATTCTCTTTCAGTGATTAATATATTGTGTGGGTTGATTGTTGAACTGGGGTCGAGATTCTCATCGGCCGCTTCGACGACTATTCTCCTGCCTTGTGTGGAGTACACGACCGATAAGGATCTTTGCCCCCTTTTTTAAATGGCGTTGTTGTCGAGGAGCAATGGATTGTAGCATATTTTTGTTGTATATATTGTGGCACATTATTTGCCTTTATTTTTCTTGCTATTTATTGATAATTATGCGACTGTTCTAATCCCATTTCGGAGATAATGAGAAGATTAACCTTATCCCCTAAAAGGGAGAACATTCTATCTCCTCAATATCTCATGAGATCTCATTATCTTACGAGATCTCATTATCTCATGATATCTTCAAGATTTACAACAACACTTGTTGTAAATTATTTCACAAAAATAATTCATAATTATCTTATGAATATTGCAATCATGCCATTGGAAAAATGTGAATCACATTCACATTCCAAAATAAAATATAAAATATATTTTCAATTAATTATCCAATGTGAATCTAATTCACATCAATAAGTAATCAACAAATAAAAATAACAATAGGCTCTCTCTGATATATTATAAATCACATTATAATATATCTGATTAATATTGATAGTGTTATCCACATTATTCGTATCCATGATAATTAAATCACATTTAATCATTTTAGATCTCTATTCTCTTGTGCCAAATGATATGAATCACATTCATATTATTCACATCTTTTGATAATTAAATCACATTTAATTATCTCAGATAACTCTCCTTATAATATGAATCAAATTCGTATTATTCTTGATAATTAAATCACATTTAATTATTTATTTTCTCAATGCTGGGATACCTATATCAACAATGAAATTATTCTTGAACTCTTTCAAGAACAATGCGCTTTCTCCGCGGATACTTGGAGATATGGCATGGCGATTGTATTGTTCCATGTATAGTGACTTGGATATTTAGATCACATCTCAAATCCAGATCTTGCGGATCTCCCACAGTTGTTTGATTAAATCAAATCCATATATCTAATCTTCTCATTATATCTGAATCACATTCAGATCAAGGTCCTACATTTGGACTAAGATCAGATCACTTATCTATTAGAGGAGTCACTAAAATACATACCTATTTCATCACTCCCTCGGAATGGAAGCGTAATAGTTATACAATCTTTTATGATCACATCACCCTCAAGTATTCCTAATACCCGTACATCCTGTATACTAGAAGACCTATAATAAACCCGAAGTATTAGATCAATTTTACACTACCTACTTCAAGGTCTTATCGTTAAGTTTCTCATTTGACTATTAGGAGTTGGTTTCGTTCATATACTTTCCAAAAGCATATATCATACTTAGGTGTTGATCATATACTTTCCAAAAGCATATATCAAACCTACAAATTCAGTCAAGCTTCCAAAATGAGATGACCGTGCATGGAATGTGATCCTTCCCAATATCTCATGAGTGAGCTCATGTCTTCTAGTTCAACAATGAACTTGTATGATCCCTTTAAGAGATTGTATTACTCATATGCCCTTGCATGCACACGGTGTATAGACATTGGTTAGGTCATCAACCTATTGGTCTGCCAAATGTACATAGTCAGACATATAGTAACACATCTGTCTTTGGTCAGAGAATGTGTGTCTATATCGTGACAACATATGACACATGCCTTTGGTTATATCGATCTTGTTAAGTCAACTCTTTGACCTAAATTATCTAACACCTCTGAATCTCTATTCCTATACAGAGGACCTGCATCAAGAGGTCAGTTAGATATCAACCTTTAGAGAAAGGATTGCCATCTCCTTCTCAGGCTGGAGATCATCTCTTAGTAATCATTTGATGGTACTTGATGAGTCCTCAATCTAACTCTTTAGATATTCATCCATGCACTGGCCTCTATGATTCAATAATTAAATCAACAACGGTATGATCAATAAGATAGCTATGGTACATATCCCTAATTGTTCTAAGAGACCTATTATGCAAATTAGTTATTCTTCATTTCAGATCAAGGAATGATATTTGCAATAATATTTACTGCATAATGGCTTGTCGTGGGCTCGCATGTCCGACAATCTCTCACTAGCCCAAAGAGCAATTAATGGGCTAATCTTTAAACCCACACTCATGTGACAATCATAGACTATTTAGAAAAATAGCTAGGTAAGTTGATCAGTCACTCTATTCCCAAGAGACTACACCAAGTCCTTTTACGACACTTGCATATCTCCTAGTAATAGTGCTCGCATCCAATGCGAATGTTGCATTTTATGCAACCAATACTCAATTTTGTTAGCTATAGTGTCCTTAACACTATAGCTCAATAATTATTATAACCGGTATTTCCATTATCCTTATCAGAACACCCTTATTCCTGAAGATCTCTATCTCCTAACGTATCCACAATTAAGACCTTTTAGATCTCTATCTATAAAGTCTTAATTTCTTGAAGATAAGACTTTGAGATCACTAGCTCTAAGTCTTGTCATCTTTTGAAGATATTGTTATTACTGTAAGTAAGTATTTTTATCTCCATAGTAGGATTAGCAACAGTTTACTACTCCTACTACATGGCATACATCTGGTTTTTGCACACATCTAGCATACACCCGGCTTCTCATAACTGATGCACAAGGTCAAGTAGTTCTAGCATTCACTTCCTCAACTCTTTGAGGTGCTATCCCTTTAGATAGGTCAGTACCATATCTTAGGGAAGGAAGCCTTTGTTGAGATTTTTCTAAAAAAAATGGAACATGTCCAAGGTGTACTACTATTGTGACGGTTCCATTGCCCTCTTCTCTTTTCTTCTAAACAACTTAATAGTACAGAATAGCCTTGAGATCATATCTCAAGGTCTAGAATAGACAGTCAATAAAACACATATTATTATCCTTAATAAATGATTAGGATATTATCTACATTATGTATGATGAACACAATGGCACTCCCACTAAGATTCACACGGTTCATCAAGATTCTATCTAAAATGATAACATTTATGATTTCATCAAATCTAATGTTCCCACTACAAGAAGCTTATTTGAGTCCATAGATGGAGTTTCTTAAGCTTGCACACTTTTCGTTCCTCAACTACGAAACCTTGGGGCTACTTCATATGAATATCCTCGGAGAGGTATTCATAGATGAATGCAATATTGACTCACATCTTGTAGATGCCATAGTCAAGTTGTCTAGCTACAGTTAGCAATAATCTGATGGGTTTAAGCATGGTCACTGGAGACCAAGTCTCACCGCAAGTGATGTCTTCTCTTCGGTGTGTAGCTCATGGCTACGAGCCGTGCTTTGAAGGTCTCTATCTTCTCATTAGGTTCCCTCTTTCCCGGAAGATCCATTTACATGTAACATGTCCTACCAAAATAGGTGGATCCTCGAGGGTCCATATACAACATTTGTATATGAAGCATACTTTAAACTTTATTGCTAACATCCATCTTTCCATGACATGATCTTCAGAAGCTTCACCACATGAAGTTCGATCATTGTTAGATTTCTCTGACACATGGAATCCATCCTCAAACTCATTTGAAGAGGTATCGGGGTTTCAGCTGTAATTGTCCTTTTAGTTTCTAATTTTAGGAGCCTCATTATCTTAACAATATTAAATGAGTTCCTTCACTTCATTTTCATCTTGATTCTCAAGAGAGTCCTCCTTTAAGAACTATATCCTTAGAGATGATATCTTTTAAGAATCTCAAGGTCATAAAGTAGGTATCCAATAACATCCTTTATTTTCCTAATGAATTCGCACTCTATGGTGCCAGATTCCAGCGTAGTTGCATCCAACCCTAAATCCTCAAGTGTCCAACACAAGGATAGGTTACAAATCTTATCTTATGAGGATGTTCAAGTTCAGATATGCATGGAATCTTAGTAAGGATATATATTGTAGTCATTACTACAATATACACCTGGAAACTAAGAGGTAATTATGTTAAGATTCATCATTGATCAAATCATGTCACACATGATCCAAATGTATCTCCCTATAACTCTCCTGAGTTTAGGTATATTAGGAGGAGTGAGATATAGGAATGACATTCCTATCTCCATAAGATATTCCTTGAATTCATTTAACAGTAAGCTACCTTGATTAGATATTCCTTCAAACTTTGGTTCTAAATCAAAATTATGAAATCTTTGAACATTTCAAAGGTTTCTAGGGTGAAGGGAAGAAATCTCATATCACAAATAATCATTGAATGATATCACATATCATCAATGTTTATTATGTTAAAGATAATCAATGTACATCAATATGTATGAGATCTTGAATACCTTGGCATCTAACACCATTCTCAGAGAAGGGTGAATTGGACATTTTCTGCTTTCAATACAATATTCAAAAGTATGTAAGATTTGAAATTTCAGATATTCTAAAGGTTCATCTCTTACTAGTCTATTGATGTCATCAATAGACATATGTCCAAGGCTTGATGCCAGATTATTATCAAATGATCTTCATCTCCATATTGATTATTTAAGGTCCAATTTTTAGTATTAGAAAGATTTAATGAACCATTCATTAATTTTCTAATTTAGTAGAGTCCTTCAGATATTAGATTACTATTTGAAATATATCTATCATAACTCTTTATGATAGGTCTATTCCAGAATTCATGTTTATTCCCAACGTTTAGATATAAACAATGAGTGTATTCTAGTACAAAGGTCATAGAGACATTATCTAAGACTAGGGGCTCACCCACTAAAAATATGAAAGTCTATCTATTCAATAGAGATTGTTGCAACAATTGCATCAATATCCATGTGGATGACTATTAATCATTAAGATCAAATTTTCAGTCTTCTAAAACATATGCAACCAATTGCAATTGTTATTAAAAGAATGAGATACAATTATTAGACTTTTATTCTCATCCAATAAGTAAGTCAATTTCAATGATTAAATGTATATTATTCCGATGCACTGTCTGAGTCCTTCTCTAAGGATCCTAGATAGACTTTATAGTCATACTATCAACACATCAACTTGTTGCAGTATTGACATTTATCCAACTCTTTGGATGTCATATAAATGTCAAAGAAGTACAATTAACTCTTTGACTTTCCTCTTTACTTGGGTCAGACCCATGCTTCTACTACACTCCTTTCATCTATAAACAACCATTGCTTAAGACAAAGGATCTCTTATGTTGAATTCAAAAGATTTCAATATAAGAGTATTTCAACATTTATACATGCTTCATTTAATTCCTACAATATGAATATTATGAAGTTTCATGAATGACTAGAGTATAGATAGTAGAATGATGACACTCATCATATCTACATACATCTGAACTCTTAAAGACTTAGTTCAGGTAGGTACTCAAACATTTTGAATACATCATCTCTTATAGAGCTATCATTCTGCACAATGCAGTGAAGCACATCATTCATGATTAAATATTGAGAGCATATATGTATGGCAGAACATCTTCTTAGATTTTATAAGGATTATTTGACAATTACGATCATCATCAACAAGTCACTTCCAAAGTACATTCGATGAGAAATCAGGACTATAAATACATACAAATCCTAGGACTGTAGTCTAATTGTCTATTTAATTATCATTCCTCATTATTATGAGGAAAAACTTGCACATTGCAACCACATACATTATGTGACCAACTGCAAGTACAATATCTTGATCATGGATCCAATCCATGATATTTTACTGGTTATTATTGAGTATAGTATTTAGTGGGTTTAATGAAGGATTATCTGAAATAAGAAATTTACATAAATATATAAATACATATTTTACTTTGATCTAGGAATTTTATATCAAAGTTATCTTACCTTGTCAACATTGAAAGTTCATTCCCTTAATCACTTTCAATGTAAGAGATATACTTACCGTTATATTCAAGCAAGATCTGGGATCTCCTTTCTTATCTTTAGTCACATCCCAATAATATGATAACCTATAACTCGGATAAAAAGAAACATGAACACATTCCGCCTTGTAAGTCCAACTTGCATTCCCGATTCGGTCTTTAACACCCGAGCCCACCACCGCTAAGGTGATGTTGACCCGTCATTAATTGAACCAACCATCAACATGATTACAACTCGCTATGCACAATCCAATATGACCCCAATAATATGAGGACTCCATATTGGATCACTACGCATACGTCCTTACTCTTTCGAGAAGCAAAAAGCCCGATCCAGATGCGCTTTTATGCAGGAGCTGTCAGTTCAGACAGGAATCTCCTACATACAATCTCTAGCAACGGAACCCTTCGCCTTGACGGAAGACCATGGATGTCATTTATGTGATCCTCCATATCATGTTCAAATTTTAATTAACTATTATGAATCATGTTCGCATAATTAATTCTTCCAAGGGAAATAACAACTCTATTCATAACAGAGTGTTTTAATTTTGGATATAATTTATTTAATCACATTAAATCAATTATCAATCCAATTCAATCAACCAACAAACTTGGTTGTTAATGGAAAGGATGGTATTATCTCAAAAATACGTATTATTTTGATTTTTAATCATTAGAAAAATACATCATGATCACTCAAGCATCATCCCTTCCCTACCCGCTGTCATGGTCAATACCGATAGGAGTGGGACAGACTGCTCACATAGTAACCTGCTACCGCAACGCTCCTCGACTAGACACCATATCTGCCTAGGGAAAGGATAATGCCAAATTGATCACTTTGTACTTGAGATGATAATCATTTTTTCAACCGAAGTTATACCATATAATAATAATCAAAACATTTTTTTATTAACATTACTTGAGGAGATTTGCTAAATAAATCCCTAATTCTATTCAAGCATCAATGTTTGTTGGAAGGTTCATGTAACCAATTGTGATCTAGATCATATCTAATCAAGTTGGTTATGGTCAGTGCCATTTAAAGGAATAATCATCATCTTTAAATATTTCAAAAAATATTTATCAATATTTATATCAGAAAATTAATCATTAATTTTTATTAATTTAATTGAATGCCAATCACAATGTTCATGATCTAGTATGTAATTTCCAGCAGTGACCCCTACTTACTGAAATTAACATATCTCAATCAATTTAAATCCAAATCAAGAAAAATAAGTTTCCAAAGTTTGTTAATTTGATTTATAACATAACCTAAGTGATTAGTATGCATTTTTAGGTGTTTCAAAACAGTAACTAAGTCTTTAATTACGTCAAGATTCGCCATCCCTGAAACAATGGATATATGTTCATTAAAAAGATCATATCTAGAGCAATCAGATTCCAAATCACACAAACTCAAATCCCACGGTTTCCTTAATTAATTAGGAACATTATACAAGTGATAATTTCACGTTTAAATATTTTAAAAATGGACGAAAATAATCACAAAATATGGCTGTGAGAATGACTTGCGATAAAATTTCCACAAACCCTTATGCGCCCAAGTCTTCCTAAGTTATGGATCACATCCAAAACCTCTGACCTAAGGCTCTGATACCACTTGAAGGATATGGTAAGATCCTTAAGCACATCATAAAAGCGTGAGGATCACATCGTATGCAATCGGGAGCGACTAGTCGCACTAGTTGCTCGAGGCAATGAAATTTAAAACTTTTCAATCGATGAAATCACATGATCCAAGAACACTTCTCAGATCATTTCATCTAAACCACAAATAAGTATTAGGATTACTTCTTGAAACGTGGTTGCGATCGAGTCTCTAAACGAAGAGATCTCCTGTCTCAAGTCCGATCCAACGGAGGAGACAGTGCGAGCGCATTGATGAGACGCGCGCTCCTCGCAATTCATGTTGATGATCCAAGTGACAAATATCCTGATCTTGTCACATGAGATCTGATGTCTTCTTCACGAGAGAGGCGCTCCAAAGGAGATGGAGATACATGAATAGATGATCTTGCAGCATAACGACGATGCTGCGGTGATGACGACTCTCTCTTGAGCTCCATGGTGGAAGACCATGAGAGAGAGAGAGGGAGAGAGTCTTGTCATGTAGAGAGAGGGAGGGAGGGAGAGAGTAATTACTTGATGTTACTTGAAGAGCACGTGATGCCTCTTCTTATATAGTATTTTGGGATCCATGGATCTCAATCCATGGGCAACACCAAATCAATGGATGAGATTGATTTGCGTTTATTTCAACGGCTATGATCTTGTTGTAAAACCACAACAACAATTAACTTAATTCAAATTAATATATATCGATAAATCAATATAATTAATTTCAAATCAATTCATTAATTAATCTTAGAGATAATGAGAAGATTGACCTTACCCCCTAAAGGGGAATGATCTATCTCCTCAATATCTCATGAGATCTCATTATCATTATCTCTTGATATCTCCATGATTTACAACAACACTTGTTGTAAATTATTCCACAAAATAATTCATAATTATCTTGTGAATATCGCAATCATGGCATTAAAAAATGTGAATCACATTCACACCCTAAAATAAAATGTAAATTATATTTTCAATTAATTATCCAATGTGAATCCAATTCACATCACTAATTAATCAACAAATATAATAATAATATGCTCTCTCTGATATATTATAAATCACATTTATAATATATCTGATTGATATGGATAGTGCTATCTACATTATTCATATCCATGATAATTAAATCACATTTGATCATCTTTGATCTCTATTCTCTTATGCCAAAATAATATGAATCACATTCATATCATTCACATCTTTTGATAATTGAATCACATTTAATTATCTCAGATAACTCTCTTTATAATATGAATCAAATTCATATTATTCATGATAATTAAATCACATTTAATTATCTATGTTCTTAATGCTCATATACCTATATCAATAATGAAATTATTCTTGAACTCTTTCAAGAACAATGCGCTCTCCGCAGATACTTGGAGGTAAGGACATGGTGATTGTATTGTTCCACGTATAATGACTTGGACATTGAGATCACATCTCAAATCCATATCTTGCGGACCTCCCACAGATGTTTGATTAAATCAAAGCCATATATCTAATCTTCTCATTGTATCTGAATCACATTCAGATCAAGGTCCTACATTTGGACTAAGATCAGATCACTTCTCTATCAGAGGAGTCACTAAAATCCAGACCTATTTCGTCACTCCCTCGGAATGGAAGCGTCATGGTTTTACAATCTTTTATGATCACATCACCCTCAGGTATTCCTAATACCTGTACATCCTGCATACTAGAAGATCTACAATAAACCCGAAGTATTAGATCAATTTTACACTGTCTACTTCAGGGTCTTATCATTAAGTTTCTCATTTGACTATTGGGAGTTGGTCTCGATCATATACTTTCCAAAAGCATATATCATACCTAGGTGTTGATCATATACTGTCCAAAAGCGTATATCAATCCTACAAATTCAGTCATGCTTCTAAAGCGAGATGACCGTGCACGGAATTTGATCCTTCCCAATATCTCATGAGTGAGCTCATGTCTTCTGATTTAGATATGAAACTGTATGATCCCTTTGAGAGATCATATTTCTCATATGCCCTTGCATGCACACCAACGTGCCGATGTATAGACCTTGATTGGGTCATCAACCTATTGGTCTGCTAAATGTACATACTCAAACATATAGTAGCTCACCTGTCTCTGGTCAGAGGATGCGTGCTTATATTGTGACAACATATTACATAGGTCTTTGGTTATCTCGATCTCGTTAAGTCAACTCTTTGACGTAACTTATCTAACACCTCATAATCTCTATTCCTATGTAGAGGACCTGCATCAAGAGGTCGGTTAGATATTAGCCTTTAGAGAAAGGATTGCCATCTCCTTCTCAGACTGGAGATCATCTCTTAATCATCATTTGTTGGTGCTTGATGAGTCCTCAATTTAAGTCTTTAGATATTCATCCAAGCACCAGCCTCTGATTCAATAATTGAATCAATAACGGTATGATCATTAAGATGGCCATGGTACATAAACCTAATTGTACTAAGGGACTTATTATGCAAATTAGTTATTCTTCATTTCAGATCAGCGAATGATATTTTCAATAACATTTGTTGCATAATGGCTCGACGTGGGCTCGCATGTCCAACAACCATCTCTTAGGAGGCGAGCGTACCCGAGGCGAGCGGAGGTTGGCTTTCTCTTTTTAGCCAATCAGGAGAGAGCATGAGAAAGAACCAAGGAAAAGGAGAGGAGCAAACCAGACTTAGATTTTATTTTTACTTTTTGTGAGAGAGACTGTCATTTTATTATAAAATTAATTTATAATAATTTGGACACTGCCACACTTAGTGAGGTCCAGTGCCCGGGTGTCTATTCACCTAGGGGCCTTGCCTCGGTTTTTCGTATTTTATCGCCTTTATTTATTTTGTTTCACGTAATTTGATCTTTCTGCCTCTATTTCTATTTGTTTTCTATGAGTGACACCTTAGACAGTAGGTTGCTTAACTTGGTAGCGAGGTCCAAATCCCTAATAATATTACATGCACCTATAGTGAAACGTGCTTGGACTTAGTAAAAATTAATTGTTGGTTATTTGGACTTCAGATCGAGCAACGAGAGAAGTGCTATACATCGCTTGCAGGATCCATTGTGGCGGACACCGATGCACTTCAGAGATCGGACTTTTGGATCTCATTTTCTGAGTGATCAGCATTTGGTTCTTCCTGATAATAGCATCTATTGTTTAGGACATTTTCTCACTTTTGCATATCGCCATATAGTGTAAATATTTCAATTCTGCCTTGCACCTCACATGGAGAGAGCTGGGAAGCATTGTAAGTAATTCTATCCTTGCATGCATCATTAGTCACTAAGGTGAGATTTCCATCTTAGTGATGACTTGCACGGTTTTTCCGCCCTCGCCCCCCTGCATTTATATCACTTAGGACATAAAAAATCGTTAGACGGCTTGATCTGAAAGATACTCAAATAAAGTGAAAACCCAAAAATTTAAAAAGGGTCTGCTAAATAAACTTGACCTTGATTAAAATTCACAACAAATAATTCATTGTTTGGGGTTCATAAAGCCCATTATTTTCAAGTACATTCCAGATAGAGTGAGGCACGAGCCGCTAAGGATAAGAGCCTAAATCCCGATATGTGGCACCTTGATTATCACCTGGGTTGGAGAAGTATTGGCACTTCTATCATACGTTACTGAGTAGGGCCTTATCGAGCACGGTGCTCCCACCTTGTTTGGAGCATCCAACTTAGTCTGAAGTACTGAGCTTAGGCCATGCCCTCACGGGTGTGTCTGTCTCATTGGTTTGCATCTGAGTAGGTCTTTGCACGCGCACGGGTGATTACGTTGCGAGCAAGGTCTGAAGTATTGGTTTTGCCTATTGGCTTCCCCTCTCTATTTCTTTGGCTGAGTAGCCGCCCAGGCACGAGATCAAGGACCTTTAAGTACATAGATCACATGTTATAATGGGGTTGGAAGAAGTATGTAGAGCATGCCTGGCAGTACACACGCTCCATAGGGTTAGCATACTTAAGGACTTGTTATAAGATTGCCTGAAAACAACAATAAAATTGAAAAGATAAAAATAGTCAAACTCTCGTGGCTTCACATGTGTTGAGTGGGTGAACCTATCCTTGTTTTGTGTTTGCTTGAATTAGATTATGGTTTAAAGATCAGTCCTACACGATGTGTGCCTTTTTCACTCTATTCTATTTAAATCCTTCTTTGACCTCCTGCTCATTTGGAGCCATCTATTGTTTTAAACTCCCTTTATTCCTTGTTTGACCTCCGTAACTCCATTCTCAATCTCCTCTTGACCTTTGAAATGGCGACACATGGTTGGCTTAGTTGGGACCCCACCGATACCAACATCGATTCCATATGCTCGTTACCTCCAATACTTCATGACGATTCCAGAGAAGCCGGTTCAGTCTCTGTGAACCGATCTTCAGACTTCCCATCTTCTCCAATAACCGGGATCACTCTTGTTCCGAAATCTGCCCATTTTGGATGGCAATTGATTTCACTCCATACACATCGCCATCCTTAATGAAGTTCTTTGTTGACCTTGACACAGACCTATTTGTTACTTATGGTGCCTCCATACAGACTGATCGGGACATTATTCCCTTTGCAGATCAAGATCCCAATTTTGAGCCAGAAATTATGAAAGAATCAGACTCAAGATTATAAAAATAGATGGCTCTCGGAGGAAAAGGGAAAGGACCTCATCAACCACCTCAGCCAGATCAGAACCAGTAGCTGAATCAAAACGTTGTGAATGCCTGGATCCTAGCCTCTATCCAGGCAATCCAGCTACAACTCACAGACCATGCTTTCATAGGTCGCATTACAAGACATGCTCAATGACTTAAGGAGAAGGAGAGAAAACCAGGGAGGAGGATTTCGAGAGGAGCCCGGAGGTGGAGGCGGTGGAGGCCCAACGGATGAGCCTAGAGTAGAGCGACCCAAACCGACTCTCAAAGAGATGTACAATCCTGGGGAAGGACAAATCAGTGAATGGTTCCAGATTCCCGCAATCCACGCACATTTTGAATTAAAGCCTCAACTATTGTCACTCCTACCCACCTTCCACGAAAATGCCAACGAAGAATCTTATATACATCTACAACGATTCAAGTGCATCTACGGTACAACTTAATACCCTGGTAAACCACTAGGCCTAGTCAAGATGATGACATTTCCCTTCAGCCTTCAGGATAAGGCCCTTCATTGGATCAACCACTTGGGGAAGGCCGCCACTACCTGGGAAGAATTGAAGTCGGCCTTTTTGCACAAGTACTATCCTTCGGGGAGACTCAATCAGATGCGAGCATGAATAACAAACTTCACCCAAGCCACGCACGAGTCCATTCATGAGGCTCGGGAAAGATTTATAGAGTTACAAGAAAAATGTCCCCATCATGACATTCCACAGACCTGTTTGGTCCAACACTTCTTTGGGTGACTCACAATAGAGAGTCAGAAGCTTGTGGATGTCGCGTGTGGCGGCTTGCATTTCAACAAAGATGAGGATATTGTCTGGCAGATCTTTGAAGACATGGATGAAGGAGAGGCCTCTTTATCTTTGTCCCGTGCCTATCAGTGCCAACTCCAGAGTATTCAGAAGCCTGTGCATATGGCAGCATCCCACGAGACAGATAGGGATGAGAGCTCCAATCTAAGCATTATTGGGAGCCACATGTCCAAAGTAGACATATTCGAGAAGCGATCATAATACTTGGAAAAACTTGCTATGATCGAACAGAGGACACAAATCCTGGACAAACTAGATCAAATCACCAAGCAGCTAGAGACACCGATGAGCATAATCAGCTCCTGCAACTCCGTGTCTGCATTGACTCCCACTCCAGCTGAGAGGAAGGAACAAGCGCTGTCACAAGCTCCTTAGCTGAGTCAGCCCCTGCCAGCGGTTCACCACATCTACTACGTGCAAGCCCCAGAGCCATTCACTCTACAACAATCACAACAACATCTAGTCATCTACCAGCCGGAGCCTCAGCAGATTCCTGATCGATTCTCCCCTCCATAACCTCTCATTCAAGAAGTGGACGGCGTATGGTCAATTGATGCATAGTCGACCAATCCAGGAAGACCTCAGCAGGGTCAGGGTGCTAACTCCCTCCAGTTCCCTCAACAGCAAGGAGGGAGATTTCTCCAGAACTGCCAGCCTCAACACCAGAAATACTTGCAGTCTCTACAATTCTATGGTAATTGGAGACCTAACCAGTACCAACAACTGCAGTACCGATAGTACCAACAAAACTAGTAGTAAGCGGTTGTACCGTATCAACAACCCCCTCTTCAACAGTAACAACATCACCCTTCTCCTCAGTATCATTCTTAGTACCCCAACCAACAGTCTCAACACCAACAACAATATCGATGTGGCCAGCACACCGAAGTGTCCGGTGCTGCATCTCATGTGAACCCCGCTTGGACTACCTGGCCCAACTTGTCAAGGGCCTTGCAGATCTCAGTCAAAAGTTGGATGATTTCACCACAGCTAAGACCTCCATTCCTGCACAAGTGGAGGCAAACCCCAATAATTTTAAGAAGAAAGTGTAGGTAGTCTGTGAAGTTCCCTCCAGTATTATAGAGTCAGATATGACTGATTTGTTTTTATCTAATGTTGTCACTCTCAGGAGCGGTAGGGACTTGTAGCCATCAACCACTTACAAGGAGAAGAATAAAGCAACCACATGCAAGTCATCATCTTTTCTGCATCAACCATGCTAGGTGAGCAAGAAGAAGGAGAAGCACCGCCAAAAATAAAAAAATAGCAAAATCAAAAATGCCAAAAAGATAGCACCAACAACAGCCGAAGCATTAGCCAACTAGCCTTGGAGGAGACTGTACCTGCAGTTAATCCGACACCAGCCGAAGGAGCATCGCTTGAAGATTTTGGATGCCCACCTTTCCTGGATGACACTGCTCATTTTATTCATCCACATGTACAACCTGATGTGGACATGGATTTTGTTGTAAATAAGAACACTATTCCTACTGTTTTTTTGATTCTGTATATATTTCATTTCTTGATGCAATGAGAAAATCCAAAAAAAATAAAAATTTGAAAATTGCCTTATTTGACCCTGATGTGGTGGAAATAATTTAGAATCTTATTCTTCAAATGTCTCTTCTCAAAGCCATCAAGTACATGCCTAATATGAAGAAAGGTCTAAAGGAGGCGTGTACCTCAAAGAGATAGCCGCACAAAACTTGTAAAAGAAATGTGAAGCATATCCTCACCGTGGCTACAGTAAACGCAATCAGCAATCACCTGATGAAAAAGAAGGGCATGGGAGCTCCTCTAGTCAGATGTCAGATGTTTGATTAAGAGTTCGACCGAACTTTACTTGACAGTGGATCCTCAATCAGCCTGATGCCCACTTCACTGCTCAAAGAATTTGGTTAGGACCGCTCAAGTCCATTAGACTGATTTTGCAGTTGGTAGACACATCTATTAAGCAACCACGAGGAATGTTGGAAGATGTCGTCTTCACCATCCAAGGAATGCAATTCCCTGTGGACTTCATAGTTCTGGATATGGGCACTTCAGTTCCTCTTCTGCATACCCTGATAATCGTTGGATGGCTGTTCCTTCGAACAACCAAGGCAGTGGTGAACTATGGCACAGGGCATATAACATTCCATACAAACAATGATAAAGTGTCGATTGAGACGATCCAAGGTCCTAAATCTTCAGCATATACATCTGACAAGAGTGAGCCGGCAGAGCAGCAAATAGAAGACTGTGACTTTTTAATTGAAATCCGTAATACAAATCTGTTTATGGATGATATTGAGACTCATGCATTCCTCTCCACCGAGGAGGTCATGGACAACAAGGTAGAATTCCCAGATATCTTTGAAGATGAGATTTTTGTTGACTTACCTGATGAACGCATTCATGGCCACCCGTCCTTCGCAGAGAAAGAGGACATCATTGAAAATTTTTGTGAACAAGATTCAATCATCGAAGAATTCTGTGAAACACTTCACTCGGATCCTACAATGCCAATGGTTGATACAATACATATAATGATCCGACACCATCGCCCTGCACAGTGCTGAAGTCATCACCCGACTTAACCAAACCCCGCCGGAGTTCAAGCCACTTCCGGAAAATATGAAGTATTGTGGGAGCGCCAAACATGTTCCCCGTAATCATCAACTCACAGCTAACCGAGGAACAAGAATCTCGTCTACTCGAGGTTCTAGAAAGAAACCACAAATCCATAGGCTGGGAAGTTTCAGAGCTTCATGGGATAAATCCCTCACTCTGCTCGATCACCTATACATGGAAGACGACAAAAAACCTTCCTGTGAGTTCCAACGCAAATTGAATCCAAACCTTCGGGAGGTTGTGATGAATGAGATCACGAATGGTGTGATGCGGGATTTATATATCCCATGTCCGACTCAAAGTGGGGGAGTCCCCTACATGTTGTGCCAAAGAAGTCATGGATCACCATGATAAAAAATGACAAAGGTTCAGAGTTCCAATATCCTGCTATGTCTATGTGGATTACAGACGACTGAATTTAGCGATTAAGAAGGACCATTTCCCACTTCCCTTCATCGACCAGATAGTTGAAAGACTGGCTGCGAAGGAATACTTCTGTTTCTTGGATGGATACTCTGGTTATAATCAAGTCACGGTTGCTCCTGAAGATCAAGAGAAGACAACCTTCACCTCTCCATTCGGGACATATGCCTTCCGCAGATTACCATTCGAGTTATGCAACGCTCCAGCGATATATGTTGGTAGTATTCACAGATATGGTTGGAAGTTTTCTCGAGGTCTTTATGGATGAATTATCGGTCTACGGAGACAACTTTGATCAATGTTTATCTTCTTTAGACCGAGTTCTGAAAAGATGTTATGAAGTGAACCTTGTGCTCTCGTGGGAGAAGAGCCATTTCATGGTGACCAAAGGTATCGTGCTTGGCCATGTCATCACGAAGCATGGCATGAAGGTTGATCCTATGAAGGTGGAAGTGATTTTGAAGCTAGAGCCACCTACAAACTTGAAGCGAGTTCAATCATTCTTAGGGCACATTAATTTCTACCGACGCTTCATCAATGATTTCAGTGAAATTGCCCGACCCCTGATTGAGATTCTGGGGAAGGAGGCTGACTTTATTCTAGATGATAGAGTCCTCCAAGCCTTTTCTCAACTGAAAGAAATAATCACTTAGGCCCCCATCCTCCAATCGCCAGATTGGTCTCTACCATTTGAGATCATGACGAGCGCTTCTGATTATGCCATTGGGGAAGTTTTAGGACAGAGGAGGATCATATCCCATTTGCTATTCACTATGCCAACAAAACTCTCGATGAAGCCTAAAGAAACTAAACTATCACTGAAAAAGTGCTGCTGGTAGTGGTATTTGCCCTGGAAAAATTCAGATCACATTTGCTTGGATCCAAGGTTATAGTGTTTACAGACCATACGACCATCAAGTACTTACAATCCAAGAAGGATGTCAAACCACAGTTAATCAGATGGATCCTTTTACTTCATGAATTTGACCTTGAAATTTACGATAAACCTGGAGTCAAAAATGTGATGGCCAATCACTTGTCAAGATTGCCAGAGCCAGGCACTCCTGAGCAAAGCCTATTGCCGATCAGAGAAACTTTTCTAGACAAAGCCATCTTGTAAGTCACCTCGCTTCCTAGTTCATCGATATTGTGAACTACCTTGTATCCAAGAAAACTCCACAAGATTGGCCTAAGCTGAAGAGAGACAAGTTCTTGTTGGAAATCCATTTCTACCAATGGGAGGATCCCTATCTCTTTCTTAAGGGGGCAGACTACATCTGGAGAAGATGCATTCCTTAGGAGGAAGTCCACAGTGTCCTCGAGCATTGCCTCTCCAAAGAAGCAAGAGGACATCACTCTGGAAGGAGAACAACAATGAAAGTTTTACAATACGACCGTTGGTGGCCAACTTTATTCAAGGATGCAGAAGACTTTGTCAAGCGTTGCACTAATTGTCAGATTCTGGGCAGTAATGATGGATTGAGAGACATAATACCCCTGAAATACATTTAGATTTCAGACGTGTTTGATGCGTAGGGCATTGACTTCATGAGCTGGTTCCCTAATATCCAGGGATTTGAGTATATTCTACTCACTATCAATTATGTAAGCTATTGAGTGGAGGCTATCCCAACCCGAACTGTTGACAGTCTCACCATTTGTCAATTTCTAAGAGATCACATCATTGTTATGTTTAGGATCCCTAAATTCTTATATCTGATGGGGGTAGCCACTTCATCAAAGAGAGGTGAAGAAGCTGGCATAGGAATTATGTATAGAACATCGTCTCTTCTCTCCGTATCACCCACAATCCAATGACCTGGCCGAATGTTCAAACAGGGAGATAAAAACAAATTTGTAGAAGCTTGTACGCCCCGACATGAAAAATTGATCACAGTTGATGGATTCAGTACTTTGGGCCTATCGGACCACGTACAAGTCACCATTATCAATGTCTCCCTATCGCCTAGCATACGACAAGCCATGCCATTTTCCTGTAGAACTCATTCACAAATCTTTTTTTGGCAATTAATATCTGTAACTTGGATTCAAAGAAGGTCGGACAGAACATAAATGTGGATCTGAATCAACTCATTGAATTCCGCGAGTACGCATATGACGACAACCTAATGTATAAGGAAAAGGTCAAAAAGTGGCACGACAAGCACATCCGCCAAAAGAACTTTGAACTAGAGCAAAAAAAATGGCTATTTGATTCAAAGCTCAAACTATTTTCAGGGAAGTTGAAAAGCAAGTGGATAGGGCCTTTCACAGTAAAACTTGTGTGTGACAATGGAAGCATCGTCATATCTGGTTTGTCAGCTGATGCACAACCATTCGTGATCAATGGACAACTTCTGAAGCCTTATCTCGAACATGACACATTTCTGTTCGTGGTTGACTCAATTCAGGTGGTCCACAATGAAGAACTCACAACCACAACATCAAATAATCAGATGATGCCAACAAAAATATTTTTGAGTAGTTAATCATTTTCTACTTTTCTTCTTTTCGTTCTTTCTTTTATTCTTCCGCAAAGCCACATTCACCCCATCGTTCTTTCTTTTATTCTTTCGCAAAGCCACATTCACCCCACACATCATTGCTATACTTAGGATATACTTCATCCTAAGTATAAGGGAGATGAGTGCATTTGAGTGCTCATTCTTTGATCCCTCGCCCGTCTCCTCAACTCTTGACATTCTTTCTATACTTAGGGATATTTTACCCCAAGTACATAGGGAGACATGTCGAGCCATTGATTTACTCATTTATTTATTCCCACCCTCGACCCTCCCTACATAGTCTGTTGCACATAGGATTAATTGATCTTAAGTATAGGGGAACGACTAACTTTCTATTCTTTAGTCGTTATAGTATAGACTTTTTTCTACTTCATACGAGTTATGTCTTCCTTTCTCTTCAATCTATGAGGACATAACTCAAGTTAAGAATGGGGGGGTTAATATATACTCTATATATATTTTAGCCATAACTCGTACTTTCGTATTTTCAATAAATATGGCTAAAAAAGTTTTTATATACCATAAAATTAATTAAAACCACCTAATAAAAAGATGAGTATTCCTCGATATATACTTATTAATAAATCAACTAAAATTGTTTTGAAAAATTATTTGAAAAATGGTTGAAAATTATTTTGAATAATATTTAAAAAATATAATGTAAAACATTTTCAACTTTGTAAAAATATTTTGGTTGTATTTGTGTGAAACAAAATTTTATGGAAATCGATTTGCAAATGGTTTGGAAAATGGTTGCAGAAATATTTGAAAAATCAATATCTACTATTTGAAAAATCTTTGCAAATAGTTTTCAAATGTTTATCAATATTTATAAAAAATTTTCAAATTTTTTTGGGCTATAGTCTTGAAAATTGTTTGAAAAATCATTTTCAAATAAATTTGAGGAATATGTACATCTTTCTAACAAAAACTTTTCACCAGTTGAATATAATTACCTGTATAAATAATAACACACCCCTTGTAAATTCTTTAAAACCCAAATCTTGTAAATATAAGATGCATCCCTGTGTAAATAATTGTACCTATTTATATCCAAAATATTTTGTTTTCAAAAATCACAAAAAAATTTGCAAAATAAAAAAAAGAAAGCATAAAATTTTGCAAAAACTTTTTCAAAAATGCATAAAAAGTCAAAAGTTTGAAAATTGCATCACAAAAATATTTTCTGTATTGCACATAACACTTGCATATCATTTACATTTTTCAGAGTAATCCAGGAAATTAAACAAGTCCAAATAAAATCTAAAGATTGGAGCTCAAAATAGGCCTTGATATACTTAATTTCAGAGGAACCCATTGAGGATTGGAATTGGAGGTACTTCAGGTCATCCTGACTTAATTCTTTAGGTTCCATGAGACTATATTCATGATCCAATTCTATGTGTCTAAATAGAGCCCTTCATATCATCCGTAATATTCTCGAGATAATAACTTGATTGTAAACCACTCACCTAAAACTTAGATTGACTCAAATGGATTGTCGAAAAATATTGGAGTCTAAGTCAGGACGATGCAAGGCCGCTTCATCAAGGGTGCTCAGGAACCTTTCTTGGGGATTGGCGACACCGATACTCTAACCACTTCTTCTAGTAACCTTGATATCTAAAGACTAGAGATGGATTGAAATAATGCTTTAGATGAGGAATGGTTGACCGACACAACTTTTTCCAAGACCCCTAAAAATGGGCAGAACAAAAAATGTTATATCCATCGGGGCACAAACAAGAATGTAGAAGCTATGCAAAGTCAAAGAAAATATCCAAAGAAGCCAACACCAAAAATTCGATAAAAATTCGAGCCTCAGAAAAGGCCTGCTTCTTGGTAAAGATCCTATTACACTGATCGACTTCACAAGGAAATGAAGACTACATTGGTACATTCCCACTTCTATTCTCAATTCTTACTTCCTTCCCCCATTCGGTTGTAAAGATCGGGAGTACCTGACCTTAGAAAGGAATATCTGTCTCCATGAGGACAAGTTACCAGAAGAGCAGAATCCTTGGTTGTTCAGCAGTTTTGTTTGGGGAGAGCTAGTACAATTCACACACATGGTTCTATCACGTCAAGGTAGCAAGAATATGTGACTGAAAGGATGATTCTGACCTGAATGTGACTTGGACTAAATGTAGGATTATGGAACATATGGGTTGTTGTGTCACAAATCCTAACCTCAAAGTGGTTCCGAATACACCATTAATCCAAAAGTATTCTCTGAGCTCCAAACTGTGACATTATTAAGACAAGATTAAAAAGCCGAAAATTATTCCAAGGTATTTCTTTTCCTTTTCTTTGTTTTCTTCTCCGCACTTATATGCATAATTGTTTGCTAGGGACTAGCAAAGGAAAGTATAGGGGGGGTGATTAATCTCCATTTCATCACCTTTATTCTTTCATTTTGGCCTTTAAACCCTTGCTAAATGCATTAATATATCATTAATTTATCAAAATAAACATTCATTAATTTGTACAAAATACTGTGTAAAATACAATACATTTATTACATTATTGCCAAAATAAAAGAATAAAGGAAAGAAAAAAAAGAGCCAAGTGTCAAGGACACTGAAATGACCCTAGCCTTCGAGACTCAGTCATCATGATGACTTAATCGACAAGGAATAAAGTAGGGGGAGATAGGGCGGCTGATTGTACAGAAATCACAGTCGGATCACTCTACAAAGTAGGCCAATAATTAATTTTTAGGACCTATTTTATTATTTATTATTTACAACTCAAATAAATAAACTTTGTACATGAAAATTGTAGATAAAAAAATATATAAAAATACAAAATTCATTTCATATAAAAATAATATACACTGTACATTTTATACTCAGAATAAAATCCTAAAATCCAAACTTCACAGACCCATATCTCCCAAATAAAAACTCAAAATTTATCAAAATCACCTTTAATTTTATATAACTTTTAATAAGCTATTTAATAGAGGTAGTTTCATATTTTTTGGAGTTAAGGTGTAGAAGTTAGGTTTTAGACCCCTATTGTACAATATACCCAAATAAAATATTCATTTTATTTATTATTTAGTATTTTTATAGTTTTATATTTTTATAATGTTGTAAATATTTTTTATAACATATATGCATATTAAAACTATAATAAATCCATAAATAACACATTGATATAAAATACGTATATAAATACATAGACAAAATACCTATACTTATACCTATATATTTACAACCCTATTTATTTAAGTATAAATATTACATCAGCACATAAAACAAAAATATATTTATTATATAAAAATAAGTTGTAAATATATAAAATAAGAAATAAAATAATAAAATCAAACTTACACAATAAAACAATATACTCAAAACATAGGCGAATATACTAATGAATAAAGCCCTAAAAATTGACTTATAATAAAACACCTCAAAAAATAAATAAAAATAAGTATAAAATACTACCTAAAAATAGAAACACTTTCTATTTTATAACCTAAAAATAATAAAATCAATTATTATATATTTTTCATTTTCCAAGGCATTTTTGCCTTGGAATTTCCTGGTTGGTCCACGTGGACCAACCTGGCATCTCCATTCGTTGAACTCGGTCAACTATATTGCATCCCTTTAACTTATGTCAGAACATCATGAGGGTGCTACTTCATCGATTTATCACGCCTCCGTTCTTTGTCAATTACCCTCGAGACTTTCACTACCCTATAGCCATCTCATCCTAGATCCACACCCTTCCTAGAATCTCCACCAACCCTCGATCGATTGCACACAATCGATCCTCGAAACTTGCTTAAAATCCATCTATAAATAAAACCCCTGATCCTCTTTTTCTTTTTGATCGCCCTTCGGCTTGTTTTAGCCTCTCAAATCCCACTACGCACCTCTAGCTTTGTGACAACAGCTTCGGGTGCGGGTATGCAGTGTGGAGGATGACCCGAGAGGCGCATCCACCCACTGCCGGAGCTGCTCCAGCCGGTTCTGCTTCGGAGTCCCTAGGCTTTGTTGAGCCCCTTTCTTGCTATTTTTAGGTAATATTCCTATCTTATATTTCATTCTCGTTCTTAGTTTTAGGTTTAATTATTTGGTCTTAGCTTAAATCCAATCTGTTTGTGAACCTGAAGCTTGAGCTCTAGGTTGGCTTCATCATAAAACACGACTAGTTCCGACCCATTTTCATCTCATCCTCATTCTCAGGCATTTTCTTTGCCATTCACCCACGAATCCCCTCTGATTCTTGCCCGAAATCAGAGCATCGAAGCTCCCTTCTGTCGCATCACCAGAGCTGCATCCTTTTCGCACCCACGAAGTCTCCGATCTCACTTTTTGGATCGAGATGCTCGTCTCGAGTCAGCGCTCCTTTTCATGCAGGGTACAGTAGAGGAAAGAGGTCATCTGGCCCCTCTTCGTGTTCTTGAAGGATCTCCAGGCAGAGGAGTGTTCATGTCCCAGTAACGAGGATCAGGAATGATTTTGAGAGTGCTGGTCAATGCAAAGTAGCTACAAGAGCGAATCGAGATCGTTGGAGGAGGTCCTGATGCTCAGAAGCTCGTGCCTCGAACAATTCAAACTTACCGGGCACAAGTTCTTTGAGTGTTCTTGCAGATCCTCTCTACACCGTTAGATCCACCGCAGTTCTTCCAAAGACACAACAACCGTCGGATTTTGTTATGCCTCCACCATTCGATCATCCTTTTAGATCTAATCAAGAGCATCGACCACGAAGCGTCATCGTCGCACTTGGTTGCGGCGCGTGTCCAAGTGAGGCGTGCCTCTTTAGTGGGGAAATTGCATAGTTTACCCTATGTTTTTGTATGTTAGTAATCAAATACCCAAACTTTCATCTGCTGTTATATATGTTTTGTAATATTTGCATAAAAACCCTCGTACTTTTGATAATTACATTTGAGTCCACACCAGCTCACCTCACGTGCCGTCCCACGTGAGGTGGATATTTTGCACCTGTACCACTGAAACTTTTTATATTTTGTCTTGGTCTGGGAACATTTTATTGCAGTTATATAACTTTATACATTTTGCAACTTGGCCCCTGCACTTTATTATATTTACATACGTGCCCTACCATAATATAATTTTTTGTGTTTATTGCATTTATTTAAAATAGCTATTGTGCTCAAAAAATCACAAAAAAATACGTGTAGACTCTTGCTTTCACACACTCCCACATCACAGTTTTGTTTTTGCAATCTAGACTTCAACTATTTTATAAAAATAAAAAAGAGCACAAAAAGCCCTTGTTTAACTTAGAAAACCCATAAAAAATATAAAAATGTTTTGAAAAAATCCCCCTAAAATTATATTTTATTTGTTTACATATTTTGAGCCTTCAGACCAAAAATCCATAAAATAGAAAAAAACTTTTAATAATCAAATGCTTCAAAATCCTTCATAAAAATTCCAAAAAATTCTTAAAAACCCCAAAAATAGTGTTTTCAATTTATAATTTTATTTATATTATATCCACCTATTAAAATTTATTTGAAGACATTCAGACCTATTGTGCTATTTTTAATCATCATTTCAATGTATGTATTTATTAAATCCTTGATTTGGGATATTTTTAACTTTAAAAATATATAAAAATTTACAAATTTTTAATAAAAAATCACAAAAATAGTAAAAATATTTAAAATCCAAAAATATTTCTCTTTTAAATTTTTAGTTATTTTAGTTATATTTATTTCTATATTATCCTATATCATATACATAGCCTTATATATTAATATATATCTTCTGTAAAAATAAAAAGAAACTAAAAATAAAAGATATAAAAAGAAAAGAAAAATATAAAATAAAAAAGAAAATAAAAAATCTAAAACAAAAATAAAATAGAAAATACAAAATTTAAAACCCACATTCTTGGGCTGATATTGTGCATAGTTGGATTTATACATGCCTACATTATTTATTCATTATTTATTTATAAATAATATTAAGTGCTACATCGTGTGTTCCTTGTGTTTGATATCCTACTCTGCTGGTCACTATACATGCATTTATTTGTAGTGTTTATAAAAATTTTGATTCACAACTGCTTTTTCAGTGATCAATATTTTGTGTGGGTTGATTGTTGAACTAGGGCCAAGATTCTCATCAACCGCTTCGACAACTGTTCTCCCGCCTTATGTGGAGTACATGATCTATTAGGATCTTTCCCTTTTTTTACTAGCACATCATTTGCCTTAGTCTACTCGATAATGGATCCTCGATCAATTTACTAGCATATTCCCACATAGATCATCTAAAATTTAGGACCTCTGAGGAGATCAAGAGCACTCTTACAATTCGCAGATCGATCTTTTAAGAGGCCCAAGGGGATGTTGAAGGACATTATCCTTAACATAGAGGGGAAGCAGTTTAAGGTAGCCTTCACAGTCCTAGACGTGGAGTGTTGTTGAGTCGAGCTCTTCGAGGAGTGATATAAATTTGATATAAAGTCATTGCGATCCCCAAAATTCACGGCTCAAACAAACAATCTTTTTCGTTCTCAAGCCAATAATTAATTACAAGAATAACAAAGCAAGAGAAATTTTTCTACTTATTTACATGTATAGCAAAAAGATCGAACTCAAGGAGGCTACAATTCTCGAGGGTTATTCAATTAATGAAAAAAATCAATTAACAGAAAAAGGGAATCTCAAATGCAAAATATCCTTGATTTTTTGTGAAATTTTTATCATTTTATTTTTTATTTTTTATTTCCATTTTTTATTTTCTGCTTTTCAATTTTTTAATGATTTTTATTTTTGCAGTTTTTTTAATTTTCTAAAATATGATTTTCAAAACAAATTCATGCACAAAAGAAATGCAAAATATTTTTCGATTATTCAAATATAACAATAATGCTAAAAAATATTCAAAGAAAATATTTTTGTGTTTTTATGAATTTTTTTACTGTTTTTGTTATTTTTAGAGATTTTTAATTTTTTTAGGATTTTTAAAATGAATAAAAATAGGGGAAAAAGCAAACAACAAGAAAATAGGATTATTTTTCGATTTAAAAATTGCAAAAAGATGCAAAAAATATGAAAATGATTTTTCTTAAAAACTACAGGAAATATATACAAATAGGAACTAAAATCACATTTTTTTTATTTTTCAACAATTTTATTTGATTTTTTTTAAATTTTTAGTATTTTGCAATTTTTTCGGGTTTATAAATAATCATAGATGAAGTTTGGAAAGGAAAATAAACACACAAAAACAAAACTACTCTATTTTTTTGGAATTTTTAACATAATATTTGAGTTTTTAAATGAAATTTTCAAGTTCAGACAGAGAAAATGATACAATTTTTGATTTTTTAAATATTAAATAAAAATAAAATGCGATAAAATTTACAAACAAGATAGAACATGCAAACAAGAGCGTTGCATAATTTTCTAGGAATTTTTTGAACAAAGTCAATAATTATTTCAATGAGAAAAGCACAAGAAAAGAATAGTCTGGATCACATGGATTGAAATGCAATTTTTAAAGTTTTGAATCAAAAAAATAATTAGAAATAAATACATGGATAGAAGGTCACAAATTACCCAGGAAGGATGGTCCTGCATGTGACTTAAAGGGCTGGTAGGGGTCTTTTTCAAATTTATAATAACTATAGGGACAAATTCGGTATTTACTAAAAAAATAGGGCTTCTCTTTTCTTGCATTCAAAACCAAATGGGGTACAAGGGTAGCGTCGCCCCTCCTCTTCTTTCTCTCAAGCTGTGGGGGCGGTGGACGTTGGAGGGAGGTCGGTTGACGGTGGGAGGTCGGTGGCGAGCACGACTTCAACGGCGGATGGGGCGTGTTCCTGCGATGGATCCGCGCGTGAATGAGTGGCGGTAGGGTGCGTGTGAGACGCGACCCTCGGACTGTGATGGCGGTGAAGCTTGGAGAAGTGGAGTAAGTGGTTGTCAATGGCGCGGCCTTGTGCAGGTGTGCGGGTGGCTAGCGCCTGCTGCGATTGATGCGCTCATACACGGGTGGATCTAATGAATACGACTGGTGAGAAAGAGGTCATCGATGTCACAACCTCGCTAGGCGGAGGTGAGGCCGAGGCGGCGAGCATCACCTGTGGGCTGGAGGGCAGCGCCTGCTGCCAGATATTTTTATTTTTTATTTTTTTTGTAAAACAGAAATATATATTTTTATTTTTTATTTGAATTGCAAAATAAATGTTATAAAGAAAAAAACTATGTATTTTTTATTTTTATTTATAAACAAATTAGGATGCGACCACGACGGCTCAATCCCAAAATCAAAACAAAATACGTGAATGAGGATCCGAAGTAAAATAAGGAATGGATCTGGATCTCTAGCCACCAGTACGTGGTCGGAGTTGAAAGATAGTGTGAGGTAGAATAAGAACGGGAATAGATCGAGATGTGAAGATGAAAAATCAGATTGGGCAAATAAAATCATGGTGATGGATTCTAAGATCTAGAAAAATGACAATGAAATAATGATACGAAAAATTAAAATACGATTAACCTAGGTTAAAAATAAGAGAAGAAAAATGTGGATCTCTGATGAGCCGTAAATTTAACCATTTAATAGTGTAGGATTAACACTCAGATCATCATTGCAGTCGGGCTAAATTTGGTTCGTCAAAAAAACCATTTAATTGATATATCAATAAAATCAAATGGTCGTAATTATAATTTTTACTTGGGCAAGCCCAAGGTCGAACTCAGGGACATGAGCCTCTGTCGTGATATTTGGACTCAAATCAATTTAACTAAATGTTGGATAAATGTAGGTCAAAAAAACATATGGAGACTAGACAACAACATGTATTGAGTAATCATGAAACATGCATTTTTACTTGATTTTTTAATCACGCAAGGAGACGTGAAGAAATGCAAAAATATGCCCTGATTATAAAAATACTTAAGCCATTTAATCACAAGTCAAATCAGAATCAAGTTCATGAAGCTACTTTCATTTATGTAAAAATGAGGCATGAGAAGCATTACACAAAGGACACTTAATCAACAAAATATGACATCAAAACTCATAGTGTCAAATCTGAAATACAAGCATGCCATCAAGAAGACAATGAAAAGAGCTTTAAACCACCACTTAAATCGACTCAATCGGAGTTAGTATGCTCAAGATATGCACGAGTGAAGCCAGGGGCATAAATGCAAGAAAACATGAAAGATAAATAGCAAACAGGTCCCTGGGAAGGACTGAAATGAAAATAAAATAAAGAGTAAGACCTTCCCTGTAAATAGCGCATATGCACGGGGGTATTTTTGTAATTATTAAAACCCGTGAGGATATGAATGCAAAATACCCCAGGCGCACATGGTTGACCTGGTTGCAATTTGAAGAAGGTGGTTGGGCCTCCCTGCAGCCGCACGTGACCTGCACATGTACTTCAGGCTCTGTGAAGATCCATGCTCGGATGAGGATTGAGGCAACTTTGGCTAGGCTCGGAAGGTACGAGCCTCCAGGCTTGGGCTCAGATGAGGCTTGGATCTCTAGGGAGGCTCGATATAGGCTCGGGGCACCCAAGCCTGCTGGTCTGGCGTAGAGGCTCGGCGAAGATCCATGCTAGGACATGTGGACGATCGAAGACCGTCCGATCATCAAGATCGGACGGTAGCTGGAAGCGGCACTATATGTCGACGTGGCTGCATTTAGACCGTCAGATCTCGAGGATCCGACGGTACCTGTACAGTAGGCTGAAGGAGGCGTGGCTGAAGATAGGCCGTTGGATGGACACCGAGGGGTGCCATCCAATGGCATCTGTACGTTCTCGATCATCTCCCTCCTCTACAGGGATGGCGGCGTGTGTGGAGCTCCGACGAGGTACCTGGAGCGCCTCCCCCGTCCTCCTTGCTTACTGAAGGTCTGAAAAGACTCCTAAGAGCCTCGCGAAGTCGACTAAAGCTCGAAGGAGACGTGGAAGGGACTGGCGGCTCCTGTCGATGAGGCGTCATCGACGACGGAGGAGTTGATCGGAGATGGGCTTTGCTCTCCGACCATTGACGAACCTATAGAGTTAACGTATAGCCGAAGCGAGGAAATACATGCATGGATGAAATGGAGGTCCTGTGTGCGATGGGAGGTGGAGGCCCGGTGCTCTTCATCTCCGACGAAAGGGGATGAAGGTGGAGGAGGTGTTCAGATGGTGGAGAAAAGGGGAAGGCGATCGGAGAGCTGCGCGAAGGAGATGGTTGTACGATGAAGATCCTATGATGGATGGTGGAGGGTGATCAGGCGTAGAGCGACCTAATTAATTCAGAGAAAAAGAGATGAAAATTACAAAGAGGATTGGAGGAGCTTACCTGGGGAGAAGGCGATCGTCGGCGGCTTGGGATGAGTGTCGATGGCACTCCGGTCATCGCTGAACTCCCCCAGCCATGGGGAGCAGCTCGGCGAGGCAAAATCACCGCAAACCTGGCCGTGATGGGCCATGGGTCAACATCAGAGAAGATTGTCGTCATCACTCTCCATGCCGCCACCTCGCTGTCACCGAGGGGCGGAGGCGTGTTGGGCAACTCCCCACGTAAAGGTGGACAACTTGATCGTGGCTGGAGATGAGGTATTTGAAGGGGAAGATCTTGGTCTCAGGTGGTGGCTGACGTGTGTTGAATTGTGGTTCTGGAGCTAGTGGGGGAGTTAGATGACATCCCACGATATGCGCGAAGTTTGATATTAGGGCTTCATCGTGGGCTGTTCAAGTGACGGAGAAGATGGTGGGAGGTGTGGAGGAAATGGAAAGGGCGAGGAGGCCCCACGAGGTGGTGATCGTGGGAGAGAGGGCGGCTAGAGGTTGACGACAGGTTCTTGGCCGTTGGATCTCGTGATCCAATAACCACAATCGGAGCGCTGGGGAAAGACTAGGATTAGACCTGAGCTGCGGGATCGAAGGGTGTAGGAATCGCCCCGTGTCGTGCTTGGGCAAGGCGCTAGGGGATGGTCGAGATTTGATCTGGGACAGATCAGATGGTCGAGATAAGATGTGGGAAGAACGGTGGCGATGAGGAGAGAAGGAAGGCCATCGAACGACGGAGAGGAAGCGACGCATGGCGCGCAATGAAGCGGGCTGCGTGGCGCAACAAGAAGGCTCCACGTGGCCCAATCAGTTTATTGGGACAAAGATTTAAGGAATGAAGGGGAAAACGATCGAATTTGAAAACATGAAAGTTGTAGATCTCGATGAGATCTACAAGTTTCATGTTAACCAAAAACGAAGATGAGGTCAAATAAAGGCAGAAAATGTTTTTGAGTACGTTTTTAAGGGTAAAAACACCACGAATTTTAATTTTGCTATTTTTTTTGTATTTTTAATTTATTCAAAGACTGATATTTACAGGGAATTGCCTGGTTCTTATTGACACCTAGTCTAAGATAGAGGTTAATTTCAGTGAATTAGAAGCATGAAACATGGTTTCATCAATCTCATCGTGTGAGTGGATGGAAACCTTGATCGCCTCGACGAAGGCCGACTCGCTGTCACTGGACAGCTCAGAGGCTAAGAATCCTTCTGTAACAAGATGGCTCTCAGAGAATAGGCTCCTCCCACCAAAGATTGATCAAGTTGAAATGAGGGAGAGAAAGCCATATTAATAGATAAAAGAATGAAGTTTGAATTTCAAAATTTGAATGAAGATAAGAGATAAGAGAAAAAATTGAAATGAGATAAAGATAAGAAAGGATTAGTTTTAAAATTATTCACAAAAAATAAATTTTTTAGTATTTTCGTCACTTTATTAAATTGAATAATAAATGTTAATTTTTATTGGTTTTCTAAGAATATCAACTATATACATATACTATATACATATGGTACACTATATACATAGTTAAATAAGGAAATTAGTTTTTTATTTTAAATTGTTTATTATTTTTATATTATTATTATTTTATTTTAAATAATTATTAAAATATTTACAATGCAATATGTACAAATAAATGTTAAAATTGCACAAACCACCCAGAACATTGATTTTCAACCATAACTCCAAAAAATTATGAAAATCACAGTCATTTTAAAGATAATTTAATTTAGAATACAATGGAAGTGAGTTTGGTTCAATTTGAGTTCATATGTAGCCGGGATTGGTCTTTCAATTAACGTTTTATGGCTTTCTTCGGGATGTGGTCACTTTTATCTTATACATGATTTTATTTTTGCAAACATTTTTATTATTAAGGAAATATTTTTATTTACAACTTTTTTTCAAAATTATTTAATTTGAGGTCAATGTATATACAAATAAAATAGTGTAAGTATGCAAATATACACAACACATTTTATTGGATTTTCTGATTAAGGACCCTATCTCCCCTACTATATTCCTGGTCGACCATGTCAAGTCTTGACCTTCTCTTAGGGTTCGGGTCAGCCTGTTATCTATTACACATATACAATCTCTTTTTTTCTTTTCTTTAATTTTCCTTTTCTTTATTTTTTCCTTTCCTTCTTTCTTTATTTATTTTAGGTTAAAATAGTAATAAGTGTACAATATTTACACACAGATGCAAGTCATAAGAATATGGAGTTAGTATTATATACATGTGTTTTATAAGGGATTTTAAGCTAAAATAAATGAATAAAGATGATGAAATGCAGATTCATCATCCCCCTATGCTTTACCTTTGTTAGTCCTTTAGTAAACACTTATTTGAAAGAATAAGTGAACAAAAATAAAAAAAGAAAGGGAAAATAAAGAAATTAGGACCATAATGAGTATTAAACATATCTTCATAAAGTTGTAGTATGGAGATCTGTCAGACCTTTGGATTATTAGTGTGGGCGAAACCTTATTGGAAAATGGATTTAAAACCTAAACAGCCTCTAAGTTCCACAAGACTCCTATTCAGATCTCCTCAACAGTCAGGTCAGAACAAGTCTACATACACAAATTCTTATGACTATGAATCTTTACTTATATGGTGTAAGTGAAATATAGCTCCCCATCTCAAAAGTAGCAAATAAATAGCCTCCCTCAACAAGGTAACTCTAGTCCCCCGGTCTAGCTACTCTTTCATCGAAGAGCAGGGATATTCCCTTCTAAGTTCAAGTACAACTAGCTCAAGAAGAGGAGATGGAGAAAGGAATGGACGGTAACCAGTGTAGCTACTTATCCTTGGATGCATGACCAGTGTAGCCAAGTCATCCGGCTGCTAGCTTACAAAAATTTGACATTGAAGCTTTTATTATTTTCTTTCTTCTTTATCCTTGTATATACACTCCAGCAGACATTCTACTTTTCGATCAGGCTTGTCCACTTTTAGAGATTATGCCATTTTTTCTCTTCTTCTTTTTGAAAATATATACAAGGTGCAACATGTACATAAGGAGTTTTTCCTCTTGAGCTAGTAAACTATCCTCTTTTGAAGCATTATTGCAACCCCACAACATCCTGTCTTTAGACCTCAATGCTACTATATCATGTTGAGATGCACAACCCTCCCTAGAGGAAGACGAGAGGCTCCTCTTAGAAGTACTACCCTCGTACGCTACTCCAAGCCAAAAGATTCTGCCTACTCACTACCTCCTTTATGATTCTGTGATTCATCACTCTTGAAGTTGAAAATAGAGCTTTGCTCCCGAGTATATGAGGCATATTTCCACCTATATTGCATAATTAGCATTCAGGCATGCATTGATAACATTGACATTTTAGCATTTACATCCGCATTAAATAAGAAGCCAAAGTCACTTGTAAAAATCACTCACTTATATGTATTATACTACAAGACCCTTAAATTCAACTTTATACTATATATACTACTAACAATAATACCAGAAAAATACCAAAAAAAATGCTAACTTGTATAATTGACCAATAAAACTCCAATTAAAGTTTGTGACCATGGACCTTAAAATACACATATCTCTCTCATACAACCTCTGATCTAGGTATACTCACTTTTAAAATAATATACATTCAGAGACCTTCAAAATGAGAACAATTTCATTTAAATTGAGCTCGTATGCAAAACTTGGGTTTTGGGCCTCCATTGTATATTATATGTGTATATATATATATATTTGTACCTTTGTATTTTATCATTTTATTCGACCTCGTCTCCATTTTTGGTCAACATGAAACTTGTAGATCTCATTGAGATCTACAACTTTCATGTTTTGAGTTTTTCTAAATTCATCCATTTCCCCCTCTTATTTCATATTCTTCCTCAGCCAATCTGATTGGGCCATGTGGCGTCCTCTACTGGTACGCCAATATCGTGAATTATCTTGTCTCCAAGAAAGTTTCCAAAGATTAGCACAAGTACCACATAGACCGACTCAAGTCGGATGCAAGCATTACCATTGGGAGGATCCGATTCTTTTCTTTGAAGGATCGGATTGTGTTTGGAGATGGTGTATTCCTCAGGAGGAATATCAGAGTGTCCTTACTTTATGCCACAGTTTGGAGGCAGGAGGACACCACTCTAGGAGAGGACCGCATGGAAGGTACTTCAATGTGGCTTATACTGGCCGACTCTGTTTCGCGATGCACACACCTTTGCGAAGTCGTGCCCAGTATGCCAGCGAATGGGAGAAACCATTAGTTCGAAGGATGAGATGCGGATGCAGCCTGTCATCATTTGTGATGTCTTAGACGCCTGGGGCATTGACTTCATGGTCCCATTCCCTGATCAGCCATGGATTCGAATATATCCTTCTTGCGGTAGATTATATGTCAAGGTGGGTGGAGGCTATCCCAACCCGAGCTGCAGACAAGAAGACTGTCTGTAAATTCATTAGAGATCATATCATTTCTAGGTTCAGGATCCCCAAAGTGTTGATATCTGATGGGGGTATCCATTTTTGTGACCAGAGATGCGAAGAAACTCTTGAAGGATTATGACATCGAACACCGTGTCGCTAGTCCTTACCACCCACAAACCAATGGCATGGCAGAGGTGTCGAATAAGGAGTGAAGACTATATTGCAGAAGCTTGTCTGCCCAGACAGGATGGACTGGTCTCAGATTTTGGATCAAGTCCTTTGGGCTTATAGGACATCTTACAAGACACCTTTAGTAACCTCCTCATTAAGAATGGTATTTGGAAAGCCGTGCCATTGGCCCGCAAAATTAGTGCATAAATCCGAATGGGCAATCAAGAAGGTCAACTGGGACACACACCTAGGGTAGAAACATAGAGAGATGGATCTTTATGAGCTTTTGGAAGTCAGAAACCGACCATATGACAACAGTTTGGTGTACAAGGACAAGGTAAAGTGTTGGCATGATAGATATATCAGACGAAAGACCATTGTTCCTGGACAGAAGGTATGGTTGTTCAATGTGAGGCTAAAGGTTTTCCATGGGTAAGCTGAAATTCAAGGTGACATGTCCATTCATAGTCCGTGCTGTGCATGATAGTGGATGCGTAGAGATCTCAGATCTTACAGATGGAGCACAAACATCCCTAGTTAATGGACAACTTCTGAATCACTTTGTCAAACCCAATGAACAGTTAGTCCATGTTGAGGAGATTGTATTCGTGCGCGAGACAGACTCAATAGACACATATAGAGCCGCACAGGAGACCTTGCAACAGTGAGCTCTCGCCATCAACAGCATCGAAAAGAATTCAGATCGCGATCTTTGTATATACTCACCCTTCCTGTTCATTCTTTCCCTCCCTCCCGTGACTCTAATCACTCGCCCCGTCTTCATATCTTTTCATTTTACGACTATACTTAGGATGACCAGATCCTAAGTATAGGGGAGAGTGACCCGGGGTCTATTCACCATTCATTGTACATCCTCCATATCCCATCGTCCTCATACTCACTCTTGTCCTATACTTAGACTGATCAGAGCATAAGTATAGGGGAAACCGATGCCCATCATGTGTATATTTATCCATTTCCCTCTTGACCTCGTCCGCCCCATTTTTGTTCTTCTTCTACACTTGGCTGTCGGAGCCTAAATATAGGGGGGCAAGATGACTTCTATACTTCTAATTTTTTTAGCTCTCCTATGCTTAGCATGAGCTATGTCTTTTCCTCGATTTCGTGCTCTGAGGACATAGCACCCTCTAAGTATAGGGGGGCATGTATATATTGCATATATACTTACCCATAGCTCGTACTTTCGTGTATTTTTGTATATACTATACAATAATTACTGGGTAGGTAAAAATTGGAAACTTTTTTGTATACTCTTGTATTTTTGTGAAAAAAATAATTAAAAAAATAAAAATCAAAGGCTTCTTATTTACTCTTGCATATCTGCATCTAAAAAGAAAGAAAAAAAGAGTCTTGCATTTCATTCATCTACATAGCATGTCATCTAAATCTCATCTGCAAATTGCATATGCAAAGTGAAAAATAGTGGGTTCTGAACCAAGTTATGCATAGATGTTGAGGAGGGACTTGATTTGACCTTAATTTACCTAATTTCAAAGGAACCTTATAGGAACTGGAGTTAAGATTTCTCAGGTCAAGTGACTTAATTCTTTGAGTCCGCAAGTTTATGTTCACATGTCATCTTGATTAGTCAGATGGTGTCGTTGCCAGGGAGGCAAATGACTTAGGGATTAATTTGAAAATTAGATTTAGATTTTCATTCACTTGGGTAGTCTGACCCTCGAGCCACCTTGTATTTATCCCATTTTTTCTCTCAATTTTTTCTGCTCATTTTTTGTATATATTTTGTTTTTGAACTCTCTAACATAAATTTTATTTTCCTTACGAGGGTTCGGTGAACTTGGAGTGCATCAGAGGTCGACGAACGTGACGCGTGACAACGGTTGAAGAGCAAGAAAATCCATTTTATTTTCGAGAGCATTTTTGTAAATTTTTGTAATTATTATGTTGTAATAATTTAGGTAATTTGCTCCTTTATAGCGGCTCTTGTTTGAGAGCTCGTGCTTGTAAAAAGATTTGGACATTATTTTTGTGGTGTGTTGAGACCTGTTTCACTCTCCGGTGAGAGTGGAGCTCGACTTGAGTGGAGAAATTAAGGTTAGGCACACTGTAGTATAGCATCAGATTTGTTTGTGCCCATCGTAATCTAGGCCACATATATCTTATAAGATTCATACATCTAATAAGATTCATAATAAGACGCACATAGACATGTACTATTTAGCTCAAATTAAATTGATTCTTCCCGCTAATAGTATATTATTTTGGTGCAGTTTTCTTGATCTGCATGTATTTAGTGTAAAATTTACAAATTCAGTATATTGTTTTGGTGTAGTTTTCTTGATCTGCATGTATTTAGTGTAAAATTTACAAATTCAGTTTTGCATAACGCATGGAGAGTGCTGGAAGTCACTGTAAGTATACCTTCTTCTGAGCATGTATCATCATTTCACATTTGCATTCCGATTTTCGATTCCCCTCTTGTTTTATAACTTAAGGTCAAAAAGGAAATTAGGACTGAACAGTAGACATGCTTTTGTGTTCAGATTAATTTTCAATTGATAACCTAATTCTAAAAATTAGGACTGAATTGAGCAGGTCGATTAAAAATTGAAATAAAAAGAACCCTATTCACGGGTGCATAAAACCCTCATTGTTTGATTTACTTGCAAGTGAGAGAGAGAGAGACGACCTTAGGATAGAGCCAAGCCAGGATTTCTTACATAATACTGGTTCTTTTTTAGACGATTAGCTACTTTTCAGTGAGGATCTACGGGTAGCCGGTAAACAGTACATATTTCATTAGCAGAGTGGGAGGTTTAGAGGATGCTTAGTCCTTAAGGAATGGGTGACCATATTTATACGGTCCGTACTTACTCCTATACTGGCTGAAAGTAGGTTCAACTAGTCGTAAGAACCAGACTAGTCTGTAGGAAAATACAGGCACCTAAAAGCTCATTAATCTTTCCAAGATTGCATTTATCACTAATTAAAATTGACCAGATAACTCAGCCGAACCTTCACAGCCATAACGTGTTGAGTTGGTGAAATTATGGGTTTGAATTGTGTTTGTATTCTGTGAGTTTACTCCGCACATTTACGTGGACCGTAGAACTAGTGCCTCATTGAATATCTTGTTCTAATTGGTTCTTTTGAAATCGAAGATGACTAATTGGGGGGATATTTATTCGGATTTTGCGAATCTCTCGTTAAAACCTCCAAAAAGTACGTCTTCAAAGGTCCAAGCGCAACTTGAGCCAACCTGGACTCATGACCCTCTTGAGCCCAGGATCACTCACTCTCAGGATGGTTACCCTCAAACCATTCCCTTTCTCTCTTCCCACCTCACCGAGGAAGACCTTCTCCTTGGTGAGAATATCTTGATTCATATGTCCTCTTTTAATCAAGAACACATTACTAATTCAGGCCATAAAGAAGATTCAAGTAAAATGCCTCAAAAGAAGAAAGAAGAGGAAGAAGAACGCCCTGAAGACCTGATGAGAATGGTACTAGCCTGATTAGCTGCATCTGAGCAACAACACACACTTCTCATAGCTCAGTTAGGACAACTCAATGTTGGGGTCAAACCACCAATGGATGCGGCATTAACCCCGGACAGTACAGAATTCAGAATTACTTGAGTCCGACCGAACCTACAATTGATTTTGAGTTGAAGCTGCATTTTTTGAACCTACTGCCACACTTTGATGGGAATGCTTCTGAGGAGTCATATGCATTCCTAAAGGACTTCGAGCTTGTCTGCGCTAACCTTATACATCCTAATGTTAGCCAAGATTATATTAGGCTCACAACCCTTCCATTTGCCTTGGGTGGGAAAGCCGACTACTAGGTAAAGAACTTGGGAATTACCGTCACCACTTATACCTAGTTCAAGGACTATTTCTGAAGAAGTTCTACCCCTTGAGTAGGACTAACATGATGAGGACGCACATTACGAGTTTTTCCCAATTACCCCAAGAAGCCTTTTGTGATGCTTGGGAAAGATTCAAGGAAATCCTGCAGAAGTGTCCCTGTCATGGAATAGATGACAATATCTTGGTCCAATAGTTCTTCACTGATCTCAACCCTGAGATGCTGGGTTTAGTGAGCGTTGCCTGTGGAGGCAGCTATACATCACGAGGATCGGATAAAGTCTGGAAGGTATTCGAGCAGATGGCCTAAACTAGCGGCCCAATGATGGCCAACATTGCCTATACATCGTCCCCCAATCTACCCTACCTGCAGGGACTGAATTGTATATTGAAAACTTGTAGGGCCTTGGTGCAAATACCCAGACCTCACTTGAGAGACACATGAGATGCTGGGCTCGGGAGGCTTCGGTGGCTCAGACTGATGCTCGGGTGATCTGGAGGCGCGAACGTGCTTCGGGTCTTGCTTCGGGTGCTCCAAGCCTAAGGGTTGGGGAAGAGGCTCAGAGAGTGCTACATGACGCACGATTGACCATTCGATCTATGAGGATCAAACGGCTGCTGGAGCTAGATACGTGGCGTGCCTTGGACCGTTAGATCAAGGTCGATCCAACAGTGGTAGCTGACTTCGTGGCGTGATGCTGGCCGTCAGATCAAGATTGATCCTATGGTATATGGAGCTGGGTTGGCGATGGCGACGTGGGAGAATGAAGACCTTTAGATCCTCCTGATCCAACGGAGGCTAGTGCGGGCAACATGGCTAGATCTAGACCGTCTGATAAAGACGATCGGATGGTGGCTGCTTGTCATGTTCTTTCAGTCTACCGCCTCTTGCGATGGACTTGGCGGGGCTCCGGCGAAGCCCTCCTGGCTCTGCCGCCTTCCCCCATGGTCGGTGTATATTGCTGGAGGCTCCTGGGTAGCTCAGGATGGTCATGGAGGCCTGGCAGAGCGACCAGCATGTCTGGACAAAGCTAGGGAGGTCTGTAGGTCGGAGATGATGAAGCTCAAAGGAGCTCCGACTACGCTTCTGACCAATGAAGATAGCAACTCCCTACAAGGTTAGCTGATGCCAAAAGATGGTGCTCATGTTCGCATTAAGTGCAAGGAGTGGTGCAAGGACTGTGGCGTGAAGCGGTGGCCGGGTGGAGGTGTTCTTCCGCCGTGACCGGCGGAGCGATGGTCAGAGATGGTGCGACATGTCGTGAAGGTGATCTGAAGGTGTCGCGAAGATGAAAGATCTAAGGCGGAGCTCGGGAGATGGTTGGTGAGGTGTGTTGTCGATCGAAGAAGGCGGAAAAAAGGCAAGAAAATCAAAGGGGACAAAGAAGAAGATCGGAGAAGGAATGGAGGAGGCTACCTGGGACCTGAGGCTTGCGGTGGAGACTCTGGTCGTCGCTCGAGGGCCTGTAACAACCCGAGCTCAAGCAGCTCGTCGGAGGAGCTGCTACACGGTGAAGATACGCTGCAGATCTCGTCGGAGGTGGATCACAGTCATCGCTCGATTTCGTGCCTAATCACTGTCATCGATGGGTAGAGGAGAGCTCTAGGGTACCTCGTGCTAGAATGGATAGCGTCGAAGGTGGCCGAAGGCGGGGTATTTATGGGGAAAAGATGGAGATCCAGGTGATGGAGGCGTGGTGTTCGTGGGGTTTGTGGAGCACAGGAGAAGCGATCATGGTGATCGTGGGCTCTGGAGAGGATGAGGGATGTTAGGGTTACATCGTGGATCGACCAATGAGTGGAGATGGTGGCTGTAGTGGTGCCAAAAATAGAAAGGGGGAGGAGATTACGAGAGGTGGGCGATGTGCGCGAGGTAGACGACCGGAGGTGGAAGACGATGTCGTGGCCGTTGGATCTCGTGATCCAACGACTAGGAGATGGGCGCGAGGGAGCGGGTAGGATTAGATCCGGGTGATGGAATCGAAGGGTAGAGGTCGGGCCACGTGGTAGAATGTGGAGGCGACATAGAAGGATGGTGAGGATCGAATCTGAAGTGGGGATTGAAGGGTGAAGGACACACCATGTGGCGGCTGTAGGTGCGTGCAAAAAGGAATGACTGTGATGAGATCTGGAGGTGGAGTCACAGCTACGGGCGCTCTAAGGTTAAGGCAGAGATGAACGGCGTGGATGAGATCTGCCTTGATCGAAGGGGCAAGAATTGAAGCAACAATGGGTGGCTGAGATGTGATTAGGAGGAAGATCAAACGACTGAAATGGATTGCGGAATGGATGGCCGAGATCCGAGGGAAGAGGAAGCCATCGCGTGGCTATGGGTGTGACACGTGGCGCTAGGAGGTAGAGGCGCTGGAGAACGACCCAGATGCGATCTAGGCCTCAATCAGATGGCTGCAAGGTGATGCGGCCATGGACGGCTGAGATATGGAGGGCATGGGACCAATCCAACGACCAAGAGGGGAGCGCGTGGCAGGTGAATGAGTGGGTCACATGGCGCAACCAGAGGGATCCACGTGGCCCAATCAGATTGGCTGAGGAAAAATGTGAAATAAGAGGGAGAAAATGGCCGAATCTGAAAAAAAATCAAAACATGAAAGTTGTAGATCTCAATGAGATCTACAAGTTTCATGTTGACCAAAAATGGAGACGAGGTCGAATATAGTGATAAAATGCAAAGGTACAAATATACATACATATAGTATACAATGGAGGCCTAAAACCCAAGTTTTGCATACGAGCTCCAATTTAAATGAAATGGTTCTCATTTTGAAGGTCTCTGAATGTATATTATTTTAAAAGTGAGTAGACCTAGATCAGAGGATGTATGAGAGAGATATGTGTATTTTAAGGTCCATGGTCTCAAACTTTGATTGGGGTTTTATTAGTCAATTATACAAGTTAGCATTTTTTTTTGGTATTTTTCAGGTATTATTGTTAGTAATATATATAGTATAAAATTGAATTTAAGGGTTTTGTAGTATAATACATATAAGTGAGTGATTTTTACAAGTGACTTTGGCTTCTTATTTAATGCAGATGTAAATGCTAAAAATGCCAATGTTATCAATGCATGCCTGAATGCTAATTATGCTATATAGGTGGAAATATGCCTTTAATTACTTGGGAAAAAAGCTCTATTTCAACTTCAAGAGTGCGTCCATGAAGAGCTACGTGTAGAGTGCTTGTCCAAGATAAGCCACAGTCTGAAAGAATCATGCATGTGTTGTTAAATATTCTACTTAGACTAATCAAGATGATATGTGAACATAGTCTTATGGACTCAAAGAATTAAGTCTCTAGGACCTGAAAAGTCTCTACTCCATTTCTTATAAGGTTCCTCTGAAATTAAGTGGATTAAGGCCCAACTGAGCTCCATTCTCCAACTTTATTCCAGACTTAGTTTAAATGTCAATACTATCATGAAAATACACATGCAGATGCAAGAAATATGTACAATGCAAAAAGAAAGCAAATTTTTTTGAAACGATTTTATAATTTTGAACTTTATGTGGATTTTTGGAAAAGAAGGGAAAAATGATGCACATGTCAAAAGAGTTTTTTTTGATTTTTTTTAATTATGCAAAATTTTATATACTTTTGGTTTTGTAGTTTTTAAGTTTCTTTTAAAGGAAAAAGGGTTAATAAAATATATACAAGTATATACAAGGGTTTTTTGTTTTTATTTTTTTGGTTTTTGTGTTTCTTTTTTCATTTTATTTGATTTCTTTGTTTTGTTTTTTTGTTTATGTTTTTGTTTGTTTTTGTTTTTTTGTTTTGTATTTTTTATTGAAAGGTGATAAAAGTCTACACACACATGTGGATTTTACGAATTTATATGCATATCCCCAAAAATAATCATATCTAAAAGTACAAGTTATGTCTAAAGTATATATACGAAACCCCCTATACTTAGCTCGAACTATGTCCTCATAGTGATCATAGAGCGACAAAGGAAGACATAACTCGTGCTAAGTATAGAAAAGTGGAAAGACTCCTATGCTACAACGACTCAAAGAGAAGATGAAAAGAATAGAAGTCGGTGATCCCCCCTATACTTAAGATAAAGTAATCCTAAGTATAGAAGACAGTACAAAAGGTAAACATCGATGAAGAGAATGTACGGACTCAACGGAAAAACACAAAAAAGATGATATGAACAACATCACTCCCCCTATACTTAGGGTAGAGTATCTTTAAGTATAGGCAACAATAGGAGTGATGAACATGATGAATATGAGCAACACACATCATTCACCCCCTATACTTAGGATAAAGCACATCCTAAATATAACATATATATATATATATAAACGGAAAAGGGGTGAATGATGAAAAAGAAGAAGAAAGAATGAAACGAAAGGATATACAAAAGGTTGTCACCTCATGTATCAGACACAGAAGATGGAATCAAAAGATCATCATCTAATACCACAGATACAGAATCAATGACGAACATGAATGTATCATGATCTAGATATGACTTCAGCAACTGTCCGTTCACAACAAATGGCTGTGCGTCAGATGACAACCCAAACATGACAATACTCCCATTGTCACGCATAACTCTCACGATGAACGGTCATGACCATTTGCTTTTCAATTTCCTGGAAACAAATCAAACTTTCTGATCAGGAGAGAAAGTCTTCCTTCGAATGTGTTTATCATGCCAACACTTGACTTTCTCCTTATACATGAGTGAGTTATCTTATGCAAAGTCTCAGAATTCCAATAATCTATTCAAATCCAACTTCGTGTTCTTTCCTGCCTTCTCATAATCTAGATTGCATACACGGAGTGTCCATAAAGTTTTGTAAATTAACTCCACTGGTAGGTGGCAAGGCTTTCCATACACCAATATGTAGGGAGACATACCCAAAGGAAACTTGCACGTCGCCCGATAAGCCCATAGAACTGAATCAAGCATCTGAGACCAGTTCTTCCTATCTGGACATACAAGTTTTTGCAATATCGTCTTGATCTCCCTATTTGAAATTTCTTCCAAGCCATTAGTCTGAGGGTGATAAGGAGACACAACTCTGTGCTCAATGGCATACTCCTTCACAAGCTTCTTTACTTCTCTATTAATGAAATGGCTTCCCCCACCTTAAATCAGTATTTTGGGAATCCCGAACCGCGCAATAATGTGGTCCTTGAGAAAGGAACACGATGTATGACTTTCTGTAGCTCGGGTGGGGATAACCTCCACCCATCAGCTAACATAATCCAGGTGAGCAGGATGTACTGAAATCCCAGACTGATAGGAAATGGGCCCATGAAGTCTATGCCCCAAGCATAAAAAACATTAGAAATTTGTATGTATCTTGGGGGCATGGTATCTTTGGAACCAACGGTTCCTCCCATTTTCTGACAGTCAGTACAACCTTGAACATACTTTGTAGCATCCTTAAACAATGTGGGCCACCATAGGCCACTCTGTAAAACCTTTGCTGCCATGCATTTCCACGAATGATGCCCACCTGATTCTAATTTGTGACAGTGCTCAAGTACACCGGTGTGTTCCTCCTGAGGAATGCACCTTCTCCAGATACAATCCTCACCCTTGTGAAATAGGTACAGATCCTCCCACTGGTAATAATGAATCTCTGATAGAAATCTGTCTACCTTGTACTTTGGCCAATCTTGTGGAACTTTCTTGGAGACAAGATAGTTCACATTATCAACATACCATGGGAGTGAGTCTACAGACAAAATGGCCTCATCTGGAAAGGTTTCGGAAATAGAGATCATGTTCTGCTCAGAGGTCTCTACATCTGTGATACGGGAAAGGTGATCTGCCACAACATTTTTCACTCCAGGTTTATCTCAAATCTCTAAATCAAATCCCGAAGAAGAAGGATCCATCTGATAAGGCATTGTTTGGCATCCTTCTACGCCTGCAAGTATCGTATGGCAGTGTGATCCGTGTATATAATAACGTGTGCATCGATGAGGTAAGATCTGAACTTCTCTAGCCTTACACAACTGCTAACATCTCCTTCTCTATAACTGTATAATTTCGTTGTGCTTCATCCAGAGTCTTGCTAGCACAGTGTATATCAAATGGTATCCTATCCCTTCTCTATCCTAAAATAGCTCCAACTGCGAAATCTGAGGCATTCGTCATAATCTGGAAAGGAAGGGCCCAATCAGGTGGCTGTAAGATAGGAGCACTAGTAACCATTTCTTTCATCATATTGGATGCAAGGAGGACTTTCTCATCGACAACAAACTCAATCTCCTTAGACAGAAGCTTAGTCAAAGGTTTGGCAATCTTGTTGAGGTCCTTTATGAGTCGCCTATAGAATCCTACATGTCCCAGAAATGATCTCAATTACTTAAATTCTGTGGTGGCTTTAACGTGGAAATCACATCAATCTTAGCAGGGTCAACCTCCATACCATGCTTGGAGATGACATGGCCCAATACAATCCCATTAATCACCATAAATTGACTCTTCTCCCACAGGAGCACTAGGTTTAACTCATAGCAACGTTGAAGAACTCGGTCTAAATGAGCAAGACATGTGTCAAAACTATCCCCGTAGATCGAGAAATCGTCCATGAAGACCTCAAGGAAACTACCCACCACGTCGGCAAAAACGGCCAACATACACCTTTGGAATGTAGTGGGGGCATTATACAATCCAAAGGGCATCCGTCTAAAGGCGTAGGTGCCAAATAGACAAGTGAATGTAGTTTTCTCCTGATCCTCAGGAGCGATAGCAACTTGGTTATATCCCTAATACCCATCCAAGGAACAAAAGAACTCTTTCCCTACCGACCTCTCAATAATCTGAAAATAAAGGGCAGCGGAAAGTGATCCTTCTTGGTAGCCGAGTTCAGGTGTCAATAATCTACACAGACACACCATGAAGTAGGTACCCGGATCGGAATCTTCTCACCATGGTCATTCTTTAGGATCTAATCTCGGATTTCTTCAGGACCACATGTAAAGGGCTGACCCATTTGGAATCCGAAATGGGATATATAAATCCAGCATCACACCATTTTCTGATCTCCTTCATGACAACCTCCCTTAGATTTGGATTTAGAAATCGCTGACATACGCGGGAGGGTTTACAGTCATCCTCTAGGTAGATATGATGCGAGCACAAAGCTGGGTTAATCCCATAGAGATCCAAGATATTCCATCCTATGGCCTCGCGTCTTCTCTCAGGAACCTCTAGCACACGAGATTCTTGTTCAATGATCAACTGCAAGCTGAGGATGGCCGGAAACATTTGGGGGTGGGGGGATCTACAAGGACGGCATATTTCAACGTTGATGGTAAAACCTTGAGCTCAGATGAGGTATGAATAGACTCTACAATAACTTGTCCGACTATACTGGTAGACGGTAAATTATCTATACTCTGTGGACTGTCCACCTTGGCTACTAACGACTCATCAAATATAATCTTTGATAGATCAACAATGAATGATATATGCTCAGAAAGGAGGGGCTCATCATGGTGTTCATCACTCTTATCAATTAACGGCTCAAATATCTCAGCAATAATCTGAAAAAGATGTCTCTCATCTATGCATAAATCAGGAAATTCAACAAATGGCTCAGATATATGTACCTCAGAACACCCAGTTTAACAAATGGCTCAGATATCTGTACCTCAAAACACTCAGAAGGAGGCATTGAAAGATATGGGATAATCCTCAAGCACATCATGGAAGCGTGAGCATCGTATCAAATACGACGAGGAACGACTAGTCAGACTAGTTATTCTATGCAGCAGAAATTAAATTTTTTTTCATGTGATGAAACCACATGATCCAAGAACACTTCTCGGATCATTTCATATAAACCACAAATAAGTATTAGGGTTACCTCTTGAAGCGTGGTTGCGATCGAGTCTCTAAACGAAGAGACCTCCTGTCTCAAGTCTGATCTGACGGAGGAGACGCTTGCGAGCGCGGGGATGAATCGCGTGCTTCTCCCAATCTACGTTGATGATCCAAGCGGCGGATCTCCTGATCTCAACACACAAGATCCAACGTCTTCTTCACGAGCGAGGCGCACTGAAGGAGACGGAAATCCACGAGCAAACGATCGCGCAGCATAACGACGATGCTGCGGCGATGGAGACTCTCTCTAGGGCATCCATGGTAGACGACCATGAGAGAGGAAGAGAGATGGCTAACGTGTAGATAGAACTAGAGAGAGAGAGACTTATGTTCTCTTGTGTGTAGAGAAGAGTAAAGGGGTGCCCTTCTATTTATAATATTTTGGGATTCATGGATCTCACTCCATGGACAACACAAATCCAATGGCTCTCATTGATTTGTGTTTCTTTTAATGGTCAAGATTTGTGTTGGTAAAAACCAACAATAATTAATTTAATAAAATCAAATATATATTGAATGTAATTTGATTTACAATAAATCAATCTTCATTGGAGAAATAGAAAGGAGGCAAGCCTCCTTCCATAATAGGGGTCGACGGCTACCATATTCCATAGTGGGATTGTAGCCGTCCACCCTCTATATGAGGAAGATGGCTCTCCTTTCTATATTACATGAGATTACATTATCTCATGATTATCTCCAATATTTACAACAACTTTTGTTGCAAATTATTTCACAAAAATAAATCTAATTTATTTTTTGAACATTGCAATCTTGCCATTAGAAATTTGTGAATCACATTCACAACCCAACATAAAATGTAAATTACATTTTCAATTTAATATCCAATGTGAATCCAATTCACATCAACATTTAATTAATAAATGTAAATTACAAATAGCTCTCTCTCTTATATATTATAAATCACATTTATAATATATATGATTAATATGGATAGTGCTATCCACATTATTCATATCCATGACAATTAAATCACATTTAATCATCTTGGATCTCTATTCTCATGTTCCCAAATAATATGAATTACATTTACATTATTCACATCTTTGATAATCAATCACATTTAATTATCTTAGATAACTCTCCTTATAATATGAATCAAACTCATATTATCATGATAATTAAATCACATTAATTATCCATTTTCCTAATGCTCGGATACATATATCAACGGCAGAATTATCCATGAACTCTTTCAAGGATAATGCGCTTTCTCTGCGAATACTTGGAGATAAGGACATGGCGATTGTATTGTTCCACGTATAGTAACTCGGATATTGAGATCACATCTCAAATCCAGATTTCGGGCCTCCCATAGATGCTTGATTAAATCAAGACTGCAAATCTAATCTTCTCATTGCATCTGAATCACATTCAGATCAATATCCAACATTTGGACTAAGATTATATTACTTCTCTACTGAGAGGAGTCACTAAAATCCATACCCGTTTCATCACTCCCTAGGATTGGAAGCGTCATGGTTAAACAACCGTTATGATCACATCACCCTTAGGTATTCCCAATACCTGTACATCCTGCAAACTGGAAGACTCATAATAAACCTGAAGTATAAGATCAATTTTACATTGTCTATTTCAGAGTTTTATCATTAAGTTTCTCATTCGATCATTGGGAGTCGGTATCGATCATATACTTTCCAAAAGAATATATCATACCTAGGTCTTGATCATATACTTTCCAAAAGTATATATCAAACCTACAAATTCAGTCAAGCTTCCAAAGGGAGATGATCGTGCACGGAATTTGATTCTTCCCAATATCTCATGAGCGAGCTCATGTCTTCTGGTTCGGTTATTGAACCTGTATGATCCCTTTGAGAGATCATATTACTCATATGCCCTTATATGCACACCAGCGCGCCGGTGTATAAACCTTGATTAGGTCATCAACCGATTGGTCTACCAAATGTACATACTCAGACATATAGTAACATATCTGTCTCCGGTCAGAGGATGCGTGCCTATATCATGACAACATACGATATAGGACTTTGGTTATCTCGATCTCGTTAAGTCAACTCTTTGACCTAACTAATCTGACACCTCCGAATCTATATTCCTATGTAAAGGACCTGCATCAAGAAGTCAGTCAGATATCAGCCTAACTGAGAAAGGATTGCTATCTCCTACTCAGGCTGGAGATCATCTCTTAATAATCACTTGTCGGTGCTTGATGAGTCCTCAATCTAACTCTTTAGATATTCATCCAAGCACTAACCTCTATGATTCAATAATTGAATCAACAGCTGTATGATCATTAAGATGGCCATGGTACATAACCCTAATTGTACTAAGGGACCTATTATGCAAATTATTTGTTCTTCATTTCAGATCAGGGAATGATATTTGCAATAACATTTATTACATAATGGCTCGCCGTGGGCTCACATGTCCAACAATCTCCCACTAGCCCAAAGAGTCATTAATGGGCTTAATCATTTAAACCCACACTCATGTGACAAACATAGCCTATTTAGAAAATAGCCAGGTAAGTTGATCAGTCACTCAGTTCCCAAAAGACCATGCCTTGTCCTTTTACGGTACTTGCATATCCCTTAGTAACATTGCTCGCATTCAATGCGAATGTTGCATCTTATGCAACCAATACTCAATTTTGTTATAGTGTCCTTGACACTATAGCTCGAATTATTATAACCAGTATGCCTATAATCCTTATCAGAATACCTTTATTCCTAGGCATCTCTATCTCCTAAGGTATCTAGAGTTAGACCCTTACAGATCACTGTCTACAAGGTCTTAAACTTTTGAAGATAAGACTTTGAGATCAATATCTCTAAGTTTCATCATCTTTGAAGATATTGTTATTACTGCAATCAAGTGTTTTATCACCATAGTAAGATTAGTAACAGTTTACTACTCTCACTGCACGGTAGACATCTGGCTTTTGTACACATCTAGCACACACCTGGTTTCTTGGAACTGATGCACAAGGGTAAGCAGTTTGCATTCACATCCTCAACTCTTTGAGGTGCAATCCCTTTAGATAGGTTAGTACCATATCTTTGAGGAAATGAAACCTTTCTTGGAATTTTCCACAAAATGGAAATGTCCAAGGTGTACTATTAGTGTGACTGTCCCAATACCATCTTCTCTTTGCTTCTGAACAACTTCTGAACTAAGATCTAAGAGGTATCCTTGAGATCACATCTCGAGGTATTGAACAACCAAATTATAAAACACTTATTATTATACTTATATCATTCCAAATGATTAGGATAATATCTACATTTAGCAAGATGAAATGGCACTCCCACTAAGCTTCACATGGTTCATCAAGATTTTATCTGAAATCATAAAATTTATAATTTCATCAAATCTTATGTTCCAACTACAAGAAACTTATTGGAGTCCAAAGATGGAGTTCTTTAGCTAGCACACCTTTCTTTCCTCAACCATGAAACCCTGGGGCTACTTCATGTGAATATCCTCAGAGAGGTATTCATAGAGAATTGCAATCTTGACTCACATCATGAAGATGTCATAGTCAAGTTGTGTAGCTATGGTTAACAATATTCTGATGGGTTAAAGTAAGGTCACTAGAGAAAAAGTCTCATCGCAAGCGATGTCTTCTCTTCGGTGTACAACTCATGGCTACGAACCATGCTTTGAAGGTCTCTACCTTCCTATCAGGTTCCCTCTTTCTATTGAAGATCCATTTACACCTTAATGGGTCTTACCCATATAGGTGGATCCTCGAGGGTCCATATACAACACTTGTATATCAAGTCCACATTAGACTTTTATTGCTAACATCCATCTTTCCATGTCATGATCCTCAGGAGCTTCATCACATGAAGTCCGATCATTTTCAGACTTAACTGACACATGGAATACATCCTCAAACTTATTTGAAGAAGTATTAGTGTTTCATCTTCAATTATTCTTTTAGTTTCCAATTCCAGGAGCCTCATTGTCTTCTCAAGATTAAATGAGTTCCTTTACTTCATCTTCATCTTGATTCTTGAGAGTCTCATCATCTAAGAATCACATTCTCAGAGATGAGATCTTTTTAAGAATCCCAAGGTCATAAAGTTAGTATCCAATACCATCCTTCATTTTCCTAATGAAGTAGCACTCTCTGATGCTAGATTCCAGCTTACATGCATGGAACCATATTAAGGATATATATTGCAGTCTCTACTATATATATACCTGGAAACTAAAAGGTAATTATGCTAAAATACATCATTGATCAAATCATGTCATACATGATCAATTGTATCTCCCTACAACTCTCTTGAGTTTATGTTTATCAGGAGGAGTGAGATAAGACATATCTCCATAAGGTATTCTACGAATTCATCTAATAGGTACAAGCTACCTTGGTTAGATCAAATTCATTTCATCTTTCTTCAAACTTTGGTTCTAAACCAAAATTGTGAAATCTTTGAACATTTCAAAGGTTTCTTAGTGAAGAGAAGAAACCTCATATCACAAATAATCATCAATAGATATGACATATCCATAATGTTTATTATGATATAGATGATTCACATACATCAATATGTATGAGATCTTGATTACCTTGACATCTTTCACCATTCCAAGGAAGGATGTATTGGACATTTTACTTTGAATACAATATTCATAAGTATGCAAGTTTTGAAATTTTAGACATTCTAAAGTTTCATCTCTTACTTGTCCATTGATCTCATCAAAAGATATATGTCCAAAACATTATGCCAGATCATTGTCAAATGATCTTCATCCTCCTATTGATCTTTTAAGGTTTAATTTCAGTATTAGAAATGCTAATGAACCATTCATTAATTTTCTAATTTAGTAGAGTCCACAAGAATTTAGATTACTATCTGAAATATCTCCATCATAACTCTTTATGATAGGTGTATTACAGAATTCATGTTTATTTCCAACATTTGGAAACAAAGAATGAGTGTATTCTAATATCTAGGTCATAGAGACATTCTCTATGACTATGGACTCTCCCACTGAAATTATGAAGCCTATCAATCCAATAGAGATTGTTGCAACAATTGCATCAATATCCATGTGGATGACTATTAAACCTTTATGATCAAATTTGTAATCTTCTAATACATATGCAACCAGCAAGTGTCATTAGAAAATTAAGATACAATTATTAGACTTTATCTTATCAAATAAGTAAGTCAATTTCAATGAAAATATGTAGATTATTCTGATGTACTATCCGATTCCTTCTCTAAAGATTCTAGATAGATTTTATAGTCATGCTATTAACACATCAACTTATTGCACTATTGGCATTCATCCAACCTTTTGGATGTCATATGGAAGTCACAGAAGTACAGTCAACTCTTTGACTTTTCTTCTTACTTGGGTCCAACCCATGCTTCCATTGCGCTCCCTTTATTTATAAGCAACCATTGCTCAAGACAAAGGATCTCTTATGTTGAAAACAAATATTTCAATATAGGAGTATTTCAACATTTATACATGCTTCATTCAATTCATACAATATGAATAATATGAAGCATCATGAATGACTAGAGTATAGATAGTAGAATGATGACACTCATCGTATCTACATCCATTCAAACTCTTAGAATTTAGGTTCAGGTATGTACTCAAACAATTTGAATACATCATCTCCTATAGAGTTACCATTCTGCATAATGCAGAGAACCATGTCATTCATGATTATATGTTGAGATCATATATGTATGCCAGAACATCTTCTTAGATTTTAAAAGGATTATTTGATAATTATGATCATTATCGACATGTCACTTCAAAAGTACATTCGATGAGATCAAGACTTATAGAGACATACAATCCTTAGGGTTTTCGTCCTATTGTCTATTTAATTATCATTCCTCATTATTACGAGGAAACTTGCACATTGCAACCATATACATTATGTGCCCAATTACAAGTACAATATCTGGATCATGGGTCCAATCCATGATATTCTACTAGTTATTATTGAGTATAACATTGAGTGGGATTAAAGAAGGATTATCTGAAATAAGAAATTTGCATAAACATATATAAATATATATAATTTACTTTGATTTAGGAATTTTCATATCAAAGTTGTCTTGCCTTGTCAACATTGAAAGTTCATTCCCTTAATCACTTTCAATGTAAGAGATATACTTACCATCATATTTCAGCAAGATCTGGGATCTCCTTCCTTATCTTTATTACATCCCAATAATATGAGAATCTGTAACTCGGATAAAAAGAAGCGGGAACACATTCCTTGCAAGTCCAACTTGCATTCCCAATTCGGTCTTTAACACTCGGGCCCTCCAACCCTATGGTGATGTTGACCCGTCGTTAATTGAACCAACTGTGAACATGAATAGTACTCGCTATGCGCAATCCAATATCGCTCCAATAATATGAGGATCCGATATTGGGGTCACTATGCATACAGCCTTACTCTTTCGAGAAGCAAAGAGCCCGATCCAGATGCGCTTGCATATAAGAGCTGTCACTTCGGACAAGCATCTCCTACATACAATCCCTGGCGACGGAACCCTTCGCCTTGACGGGAGACCATGGAAGTCACTTGTGTGATCCTCCATATCATATTCAAATTCTAATTAATTATCATGAATCATATTCACATAATTAATTCTTCCAAGGGAAATAACATATCTATTACAATAGAGTGTTTTTAATTGGATATAATTAACTTAATCACATTAAATTAATTATCAATCCAATTCAATCAACAAACTTTATTTTACTTGAATACATGGTATTATCTCAAAGTACATATTAATTCGAATTTTAATAATTAGAAAATACATACATCATGATCTCTCAGGCATCATTCGTTCCCTATCCGCTGTCATGGCCAGTACCGGCGGGAGTGGGACGGACCGCAACCGGTGCGACCCGCTACCCCAACGATCCCCGACTAGACACCATATCCTCCTCGGGAAAAAATAATGCCTAGTCAATCACTTTGTACTTGAGATGATCATCGGTTCTTCAACCAAAATTATACCATATAGTAATAATCAAAACATTTTGGATTATAAGGAAATTTGCTAGACAAATTCCCAATCCTATTTAAGCAAGGAGTTTGATGCTTGTGTTTTCAATTATGATCTAGATCAAATCTAATCAATTTATTGGTTGAGGATAAGTCAATTAAGGAAATAATCATCATTCAATATTTCTCAAATATTTTTCCATAATTATTTCATGGAATTAACAATTAATTTCACTAATTGACAATCACATGGTTATTGATTAGGACTGTAATTTCAATAGTGACCCCTACTTACTAAAAGTAACATATCTCAATTAATTTAAATCCAAATTAGACAAAATCAATTTTCAAACATTTCTAATTTGATTTAGGACAGAACCTACGTAATATTTCATGCATTTTGAGGTGAATCAAAACAGTAATTAACTCATTAATCACGTTAAGATTCGCAGTTCCCGCAACAATGAATACATGTTCATTAAAACAACCATATCTCGAGCAAACGGAATCCAAATTACATAAACTCAGATCCTATGGTTTCCTTATTTAATGGGGAAAAAAAGATAAGTTTTATTTTCGTGTTTAAACAATTTAAACAGGGCCGAAAATAATCACTTAACAGAGATGCGAAAATGAAATGCGATAAAACTTTCGCAACCCTAACGAACCCAAGTCGCCTTCGGTTTTATGGGTCGTATCCAAAACCTCTGACCTAAGGCTTTGATAACACTTGAAGTATATGGGATAATCCTTAAGTTCATCACGGAAGCGTGAGAGTCGTATCGAATACGACGAGGAACGACTAGTTAGACTAGTTGTTCTATGCAGCGGATATTAAACTTTTTTCATGTGATGAAACCACATGATCCAAGAACACTTCTCGGATCATTTCATCTAAACCACAAATAAGTATTAGGGTCACCTCTTGAAGCATGGTTGCGAACGAGTCTCTAAACGAAGAGACCTCCCGTCTCAAGTCCGATCCGACGGAGGAGACGCTTGCGAGCGCGAGGATGAATCACGTGCTTCTCGCAGTCCACGTTGATTATCCAAGCGACGGATCTCCTGATCTCGACACACGAGATCCAATGGCTTCTTCACGAGCGAGTCGCACCGAAGGAGACAGAAATCCACGAGCTAACGATCGGGCAGCATAATGACGACGCTGCAGCGATGGAGGCTCTCTCTAGGGCATCCATGGTGGACGACTATGAGAGAGGAAGAGAGAGGGCTGACATGTAGAGAGAAATAGAGAGAGAGAGACATGTTCTCTTGTGGGTAGAGAAGAGCAAATGGGTGCCCTTCTATTTATAATATTTTGGGATCCATGGATCTTAATCGATGGACAACACAAATCCAATGGCTCTCATTAATTTGTGTTTCTTTTAATGGTCAAGATTTATGTTGGTAAAAATCAACAACAATTAATTTAATAAAATCAAATATATATTGAATATAATTTGATTTACATTAAATCAATCTTCATTCGAGGAATAGAAAGGAGGCAAGCCTCCTTCCAAAATAGGGGTGGACAGATACCATATTCCATAGTGGGATTGTAGCCGTCCACCCTCTATATGAGGAAGATGGCTCTCCTTTCTATATTACATGAGATTACATTATCTCATGATTATCTCCAATATTTGCAACAACTTTTGTTGCAAATTATTTCACAAAAATAAATCCAATTTATTTTGTGAACATTGCAATCATGCCATTAGAAATTTGTGAATCACTTTCACAACCCAAAATAAAATGTAAATTACATTTTCAATTTAATGTCCAATGTGAATCCAATTCACATCAACATTTAATTAATAAATGTAAATTACAAATAGCTCTCTCTCTTATATATTATAAATCATATTTATAATATATATGATTAATATGGATAGTGCTATCCACATTATTCATATCCATGATAATTAAATCACATTTAATTATCTTAGATAACTCTTCTTATAATATGAATCAAATTCATATTATCATGATGATTAAATCACATTTAATTATCCATTTTCTCAATGCTCGGATACATATATCAATGATAGAATTATCCATGAACTCTTTCAAGGATAATGCGCTTTCTCCACGAATACTTGGAGATAAGGACAGGGAGATTGTATTGTTCCACATATAGTGACTCGGATATTGAGATCACATCTCAAATCCATATCTCGGGCCTCCCATAGATACTTGATTAAATCAAGACTGCAAATCTAATCTTCTCATTGCATCTGAATCACATTCAGATCAATATCCAACATTTGGACTAATATTAGATTACTTCTCTACTGAGAGGAGTCACTAAAATCCATACCCATTTCATCACTCCCTAGGAATGGAAGCGTCATGGTTATACAAACGTTTATGATCACATCACCCTTAGGTATTCCCAATACCTGTACATGCTGTATATTGGAAGACTCAAAGTAAACCTGAAGTATAAGATCAATTTTACACTGTCTACTTCAGAGTTTTATCATTAAGTTTCTCATTTTATCATTGGGAGTCGGTATCGATCATATACTTTCCAAAAGAATATATCATACCTAGGTCTTGATCATATACTTTCCAAAAGTATATATCAAACCTACAAATTCAGTCAAGCTTCCAAAGCGAGACGACCGTGCACAGAATTTGATTCTTCCCGATATCTCATGAGTGAGCTCATGTCTTCCGGTTCGGTAATTGAACCTGTATGATCCCTTTGAGAGATCGTATTACTCATATGCCCTTATATGCACACCATCGCGCCGGTGTATAGACCTTGATTAGGTCATCAACCTATTGGTCTACCAAATGTACATACTCAGACATATAGTAATACACCTGTCTCCGGTCAGAGGATGCGTGTCTATATCATGACAGCATACGATATAGGACTTTGGTTATCTCGATCTCATTAAGTCAACTCTTTGACCTAACTAATTTGACACTCCGAATCTCTATTCCTATGTAGAGGACCTGCATCAAGAGGTCAGTCAGATATCAACCTAACTGAGAAAGGATTTCCATCTCCTACTCATGCTGGAGATCATCTCTTAACAATCATTTGACGGTGCTTGATGAGTCCTCAATCTAACTCTTTAGATATTCATCCAAGCACCAACCTCTATGATTCAATAATTGAATCAACAGTTGTATGATCATTAAGATGGCCATGGTACATAACCCTAATTGTACTAAGGGACCTATTATGCAAATTATTTGTTCTTCATTTCAGATCAGGGAATGATATTTGCAATAACATTTATTGCATAATGGCTCGTCGTGGGCTTGCATGTCCAACAGGTATATCATCAGTAATATCAGAAAAGTGTGTCAAAGGAATATCAGAAGGTGCGTCTAAAAACCCATATTGATCCCCATAAATCAACTCAAATTGCCCATTGACAACTATCTTAATTGAACTACCAAGGGAACTCATGTTGACTGTGCTTTCCATAGAGTCCTTTTGGGAAAGGAACTCCTGGGTATCTATAAATCTAGTGAAAGATTGTCTCTTGGAATTCAGCAAGAAAATGATATAACTTTCTCTCTCTCATCTGCTGCTGGTGGCGGTGATGGTCTAGGATTAGAGATCATCCCAATTTTCACCTTGTCACTGCGAGAGTGTAAGATGATCTCTCTAATACCATAATCAACTGCTTCTTCGACCGTTCGGAGGAATGTTGACCTATTATGATGGGGATATGGAGTAATGGTGCAGGTGTGTCCATATCCATGACAACAAAATCAACAGGGAATTTCATTCCCTGCACCATTACAATAACGTCCTCTAAAATACTCTTGGCCTCTTAATCCATCTATCAGCAAGCTGAAGGATCATCCTGGTTGTTTTAAGAGGTTCTAATAGGAATTCAGTTAGTAAAGGGTAAGGTATGAGATTAATAGAGGAACCACTATCGAGAAGAGTACGATAAAATTCTTGATCAAAGATGTGGCAACAGATGTAAGGTGCTCCCTTGTCTTTCCTTTTAGCTGGGAGGTTACTGATGGCAAGAACTATGGCCATGGTCAAGATGTGCTTCTCTTTTTCCTTTCGTCTGTTCTGCCTTGGTTGACGCTTTTGTGTACATGCCTCTTTCATTCCCTTTTTTTACTGTAGGCATGTATTCCATGGCTTTGAGGAGTGGCATATTTAAAAAGATGTTCTGTAAGATCTCAACCACTCCAAGATCAGATAGGGCTGTCTTTGATTTTTGAATTTTCTTAGATTTAAGAGCAGAAGGAAATGGCTCGGAATCAGAATAAACATTCAAACGTTCATTTCCATTATTCAAAATAGAATCCTCATGTACAAAAGGACAACCAGAATCAGTCTGTACAGTGTTATCCAAACTAGGTGAAGGAAAAACATAATCTAGAACAGAACGGGATGTTGTTGATGGCGAAGAGGAAGAATCCACGACTGGTATATTCTACCTTGTTGATGGTGATCTACATTTGCCTGGTGAAGGTGGTGGTGAAGGCAGTGAAACTCCAGACTTGGGTGCTGCTACACTGGTCCTCTCGAGTGCTGGTGAAGGAGATGATGTGGAAGATGATGCTCTCTCAGTGGTTCGATCTCCCAACCCCAACTGGTGCATAGGTGGCTGCAATCTCCTACCACTCCTGAGATGAATGGCGTTAGATAAACATGTAAAATCAAGGGACATACCTGTCTCGGGGGTGGGTGGGCTATTGGCGATATGCTCCTTGCGTCTGAAGTTGTTGGGGTTGGCTTCGACCTGTGCTGGAATCAGTGTCTTGGTGGTGGTCAGGTCGTTGATCTGCCGAGTCAGTTCGTTCATGTTCTTCGTGAGCAATGCGAGTTGGTCCAATGCTGGGTTGACTGAAGGGGCCTCAGTGTGCTCATTGATTGGCTGTCGCTAAGACTGATAGTACGGAGGCTGTTGGTAACCATACGTATTCTGATAATGATGAGGAGGAGGAGGATACTATCCATGATATGCAGTCTGCTGCTGGTTAGGATGAGGAAAATACTAGACTGCTGATGTGGCTGGCCTTGTCTCCAATTTTGGAACTATAGTAGAGACTGATAGAAAGGATGAAACTGCTGGTGCTGGTATTGCTGCTGTCTACCTCCCTGAACTGGTGGGTGGGTCTCTGATCCTGCTGTGAATCCAACTGGCCTTGCCCTGACAGGCGGGGCTAGTTTCGCTCACGGTCGAACCAGATACCGTTCACCTCCTGAATGATAGGTGGAGGTGGAGACTACTGCTCAGGAATGTAGGCTACTTCCTATTGGTATGGAACTATCTGATGTGAATGCTGCTGAACCTGATCAGGTTTCTGCACGTAGTAAACATGCTGAACTGTGGATGGCCCTCTGCTACTCTGTTGGGTGGAAGAAATCTGCTCCCTAGTAGAGGTATCGGCCACTGCATTCACACTGTGAACTGCACTGATCTTACTCACAAGAAGCTTCAGGTGCTTTGTTATCTCATACAGCTTATCGAGGTTCTTCATCCTCTTCTTGATCACTTGAAGCTTCTCAAGCTCCTTGGATCATTTCTCAATAATGTCCACTTTGGATAGGTGGTTTCCAATGATGGTCAGGTCAGAGCTGTCCACCGTATCCACTTCATGTGCTGTCGTCATATTGACAACCTTGTGGGGTACTGTAGGGAAGGTGACGGGGTGCTTCTGAAAAGCACGTAAAGAAGAAAGAGTTGCCGAACTCTCCGCAATCTCTTCAAAAATTTGATAAAGGACATCCCCGTCCTTGTTGAAGTGGCTCCCCCTACAAGCGGTATCTACCAGCTTCTGATTCTCTATGCTTAAAACCCCAAAGAAATTTTGCATAAGGCTTGTCTTCGGAATATCATGATGGGGGAACTGATGAATCTCCGTTTCATCATCTTTATTCTATTATTTTGGCTTTAAAAACCCTAGTAAATGCGTGTAAATAGGCTTAGTTCATGCATTTTAGCATCCATGCATATTTGTGCAAATATTGTATAAAATAATATTTTTAAAGCCCAAATTATAGAATAAAGAAAAGAAAAGAAAAAGAATAAAATATTGCAAATATTTTATGACCCAAAACCCTGAAACCTAGGCATCTCAATGACTAGGTCGACAAGGAATAAAGTAGGGGGAGATAAGGGCCAAAAACCAATAAAAATACCTTTTATTTAATTCATTTTTTATTCATTTTGGGACCTATTTTTAGTTTCACCTTTTATACTTCAAATGAGGAAACTTTGTACATGAAAGTTGTAGATAATTAAATATAAAAAATACAAAATTGATTTCACATAAAAATAATGTACAGATAAAAAGTTATGATCTGAATAAGATTCCAAAATACCAACTTCCCAGACTTGTATCTCTCAAATAAAAACTTGAAATGTATCAAAATCACCTTTAATTGTATATAATTTTCAATAACCTATTTAATGAAGGTGTTTCATATTTTTCGGAGTTACGGTTTGAAAGTTGAGTTTTGGACCCCTATTGTATACTTGTATCGATGAAAATATTCATTTTATTTATTATTCATTATTTTTATAATTTTATAATTTTATAATTTTATAAATATTATTTATAATATATGTATACATTAAAACTAGAATAAAAACATCATTAAAACACAAAATTTAAATACTTGTATAAAATACATAGGTATAATACCTATATCTATACCTATAAAGAATATACTTCTATTTCTTTAATTGTATAAAATAGAACAGAAAAATAAAATAAAAATATACTTAAGTGTATAAAATTAAGTTGTAAATATATAAAATAATAAATAAAATTAATAAAACTAAAGATACAAAATAAAAATATATAGATAAATATACCTATACATAGCCTTAAAAGGTTACTTGTAATTACAAACCTCAAAAAAATAAATAAAATCATAATAAAATAATTCAGAAAATAATAAACATTTTTATTTAATAATCTAAAATTAATAAATTTGTTTATTATTTTTAATCGAATTAACAAAACTTTTTGTCAAGGACTTTTCTGGTTGGTCCACGTAGACCAACCAGTATCATCCATTGGTTGACCTCATTCAACTCTCTGACCGAGGTCTAGCCCTTGTCAGAACTATTGTTTTGACCCTTGTTCGACCATTTTTGAAGGGCACTCCTTTCACCAAATATCCCCACGCCCTTCTTGACTTTTTATCCCCTATTATCGAGGATGCACGCCCAGGTGTAACCTTGGGAATTGGATCAGCGATTCGCGAGATACGCCTCATCCTTTGGGACTGCCCGTCAACCTGCATAAGACCAACCCAAGACTTCCCTTGGAATTTTGATCACTCTTCCAACCGTGAAACCCAACCCTTGGAGCTTGCGAACCTTCCTGGTGACAACAGGAGTGGGTTGCACTCGTCAGGAGGAAGCGCGGGCATTGAATAGAGCGGGTCCAGCTCACCGGAGTGAGTCGCCGGAGCTGGCAGCTGGCGTCACTTTGGTGAGTTCTTTCTTTCTTCTTTCATGCTCTTTTCGACCCTTAGGACAACCGTAGTCTATTATCGTACATCCCTCTCATCGAATCTATCCAAATCTTCGTAAAATCCCTTAGTTTCACATCTGGCTGAGCTTCGGGTTCCGTCGGCCGACGTTGAACATCGCCAGACCGTTTCCAGCCCATTCTACTCCACTACGGAGTCGAGGCACTTTTCCCTTGACTCCTTCACTCTTTCTTGTAGGTATCGATGTCAAAGCAACACTTGGAGCAAATTTTGGTCAACCGCTGGAGATCTCTCATCCTTCCAACTCCGCCACCTCCGTGCGAGCACGCCGACCCACCCTGGTGACTTTTGTTGCTTCCAGCATCTAGAGGAAGCCTGCAGGAACTTCCGCATCCATTTTGGAGCCATCAAGAGCCACGGAGGAGGAGGATCGGAGGTGGGGAAGCTCGGTTCGCCAGAGTTCTTCCCCGTTCTTCCCGATCCTCTCTCTGTCGTTCGATCAAGGTCGGCGCCCTAGATCAAGCCGCCACCGTCAGATCACGTAGCACCTCAACCATCTGATCTTCTCTGGAAGATCTAATCTCCGTCGTCGGCTACCGAACCGTCGTCGTGGGATCATGTGCTGACACGTGGCAAGTGAAGGATCGACCACCATCGGATCGCGCTAGACGTGGGTAAATTGCACTCGAGCCCCCGTCATTTTTGTAATATTTATTTAATACTAAATCTTTCTTTCTCGTTTTATATTTTTTGTAAAATTTATAAAAAACCCCTACCGTTCACGTATTTGCCATTGGGTCCGCGCCATGTCATGGTACGTGCCTCGTTCACGTGAGGTTGGCCTTTTTGTAGCAGACCCCCTGTGGGTTTGCATATTTCACTTTCATCCTGAAACTTTTTAATTTAGTCATAAACTTTTTGGTTAAGTTACAAGTTCACCCTCGGGTTTTTGTTATTCATGATTAGGTCCCTGCTTGGCACGTGCTTGTCACATGCGATTTTGGTTATTTTACAGCGATACCCTTGGTTATTTGGTTATTTCTAATTGGCCCATGGATTTGAGTAATTAGTTATATATTTTGTGGAAAATTTACACGCAGGCTCCTGAACTTTCGCATAATTACAAAAATACCCATGATAGTATGTATTTTATTTTTATTTTCTCTATTTATTTCATGCATCTATAAAATCCTAAAAAATACCCCAAAATAGATTTAGTTCCTGTTTCATTGCACATCCACGCCATATTTTTTATCTAAATTTTTGCATCATTTCAATGTTTATACAAAATAAAAAACATGCATTTTCATCTCTGTGTGCATTAGAAAATTCATAAAAATTATAAAAACTTCTCGAAAAATTCCCAAAAATATATTTTGTGTTTTTTTTGCATCCTACCAAAAATCACTAAAAAATACAAAAGAAAACTCATAAAAATTACAAAACCCCTAAAACTTTATAAAAATATAAAAAATCCATAAAAAATCCTAAAAATCTATTTTCTATTTCTAATTTTTCTCTATTGTATTATCTTTATTTTAAAATTAAATTGGAGAATTTTAATTACTGTTTGATATTTTTTTATCTCCAATTTCATCTCGGATATTTATTTTATTCCCTATTTTGAGTATTTTTGACCTTAAAAATATCGAAAAAATAGAAAAATACAGAAAAATCATAAAAATAGTAAAAAATTATATAAAACCCAAAAAGATTTATTTCATGTATTTTTGATTATTTTTACCTATTTTTATATATAGATTGTCTCTTTTTACCTATATTATATATATAATTTATTTCATAACTCAAAAGAAAAAGAAATTAAAAAATATAAAATATAATAAAGGAAATAAAAAATCAGAAATGAAAAATCCAAATATAAAAAAATAAAAATTAAAAATTGAATAAAAAATATAAATTAGAAACCCACAAAAAGCTTCTATTTGGCTAAATATTTGAAAGGATATTGGGTGCTTGATTCCTATCTTGCCTGCTTGACACACCGTTGCTTCCCATATTCGATACTTGCTTACCACTATACAATTTTAGTAGGGTATACTAAATTTTAACTCTTGCTCTTAATTGCTCAATTATTTATGTCGATTAATTGTTGAGCAACGAAAGGATTTGAGTAGTCACCTCATCGATAGTGAGCCTGATTTGTCAGGCCATTACTTAGCGACTCCCATCTTTCCGTTTTTCAGGCACTTCTCCATCAGATCTTTGAATCTTTCCTACAACTCGTGAATAGGCTCCTGGGGCATCTGGGAGAAATTAGCAATCAAGGATTGCATTTGATTGAGTCGTCCGAGCGGGTAATATTTGTTCAGAAATGCATACCTCACTTAAGTAGTAACAACCTTCCCCAAGTGATTCAACCAATATAAATCTTTGTCCATCAGACTGAATGGGAAGGTGGTCATCTGCACTACCTCTAATGGGACATTTGCGTAGTGTACTGTCCCACAAATGCGATCGAACGGTTGGAGGTGTATATAAGGTTCTTGATTAATATTTCCATGGAATATTGGGAGAATAGGTAAAATAGGGGGCTTAAGCTCGAAATACCCATGAATCGCATGGATTTGTATCCAAGAATTTGTCTGTCCTACCCATGGATTATAAGCATCTTTTAATGTAGGCTTAGCCCCAGGTTCTATGTTAGGGTCTTCTCCCCATTCCCACCTCTAGGGTTTCTGTTATCCTCCTCTCTCCTATCTTCTCTTTCCTATCTCATCTCAAGAATCATATCTCTCAATGTCTTCTGAAAATTAGCCTGCTATGTTAACTGGGCTTGAATTGACTGAATGGAGGCTAACATTATGCTTTTGATCTCACTCTGCTCCGACATGCTTCCCTTTACCTTTGGTGGCATCAAGTGTCCGTTGTCTGACTCTAAAAGTGTGCATGACCCTCGATTAGTGCTCAGAAATGATGGAGTCTCATATATTAATTTGAGATTAAAGCCAATCTCAAATAGTAGGTTGATGGTTGTTGTGAAGGGTGAAGTGGAGGAAAGAGGAATATTCAGGAAGTGAGTCTCCCCGAATAGATGTAGAATGAGTTCGCAAAGTTCGAATGAGAAATACTCCGGTTCAACTTCTTCAAAATCAATAGGTAAGATGCGAGAGCACGAAGGTCAATGCAAGAGTGAAAGTGAGTGAAGGCGCAAATTATGCGGAAGGATCTCTATCACTAGCAATCAAACACAATGCAAACCCCTAGTTCACCAACTTAATGCATTGTGAAGACAGTGAAGGTTTGGTCAATTATCTTGTCAATTTTTAGAGTTTGGTGAGAATACAATCTATCAGAGCGGTTTAAGCGATCTATTAGGAACACAATCCTCTCATGAGACTGTCCCAATCTCACAACTAGTTTTTCCCAGCCAGTATAGGTGTGGACCATTTACCGGCTACCTGATCTGCCCACTCTGCTAAGGAAATCCCGGACCGATTACCGGCTACCCGGTGAAGTCCACAGTGGAGAACAACTAATAAAAAGACAGTAGTCTGAAGAGAATTCGGGCGTGGTTCTATCCTAGTGTGCCAGCCGCTCTCTCACTGCAGATAAATCAAACAAGGTGGGGGTTACTCTCCCCAAAATAATCATTTTCCTTATGTTTATTCTAGGGTCAAGTTTTCTTTAGCTGTCCCGAATTTCAGGTAGTTATCACTTGGTTTGAATATTTTCAAAGAATCACCTACCGAGTGTCCAATTTCCTTTTTAACTTATATGAGTGAAAACAATGAAGAAGACCAGAAATATCAATGCGCGATTAAAGACAATGATGCATACATGAGTTAGGGATGCGTACGTTGTCGCCTTCACTCTACACGCAGGGTGATCCGTGCAGAATTTAAATACAGAAAAATAAACTAGCCTATACAAATACAAGCGAACCGTCCTAAAAATAACTTCTATTAACGAGCAAGAACCAATTAAATTTGACTAAGTCCAATTACGCTCTATTCTATAGGTACAAAAATTCTTGTTTAGGGTGTTTGGACCTAATTAATTACCTGGCTCAACCAAATTAATTAAAGCAATCAATAGGTAGCTCACGAAATCCGTGTGAAACAAAGAAAAATAAGGCGATGAAAACAAAATCAGTGAGGTCCGAAGTGCACCGGCACTTGGCGAAATAGACCCCTCAACAAATGAATGTCATTTTTACAAGAGTTCAAATGCTAGAAATAAATAAAAGAGAGTTTAATTGTTTTACTTGGTCTCCTTTAAAGCTACCTCCGCGTCGCTTGGGTGCATCGGCTCTCTTAGGATCGCCTCCTTCGCTCTACGGGCCCTTGAGAGAGAATGTGTAAGAAACAAAATTATAAAATATGAGCAGGAAAAATGAAATAAAAACAGTGAGTATGAACAATGGAATAAATGTGGAAAATATAAACAAATATATACAATCAACAATAGTAGGTCAAAAGAGAAACCTAACTACCCTCGCCGTGCCTCCTCGACAACGACGCCATTTTGTTGAGTCGATCTCTTCGTGGAGTGATATAGAGTTGATATAAAGTCGTTGCGATCCCCAAAATTCCCGGCTCAAACAAGTATTTTTTTTCTTTCTCAAGCCAATAATTAATTACAAGAACAATGAAGCAAGATAAATTTTGCCACTTATTTACCTATAAAGCAATATGATTGAACTAAGGAAGGCTACAATTCCCGAGGGTAATTCAATTAATCAAAAAAATAAATTAAAATAAAAAGGGAATCTTAAATGCAAAATACCCTTAGTTTCTTGTGAAATTTTTACCGTTTTATTTTTTTAATTTTTTTATTTCAATTTTTTGATTTTCTAATTTTCAATTTTTTAATGATTTTTATTTTTGCATTTTTTAATATTAAAAAAATGATTTTCAAAACAAATTCATGTATAAAAGAAATGCAAAATATTTTTTTGATTATTCAAATATAACTATAATACTAAAAATATCCAAAGAAAATTGTTTTGTGTTTTTATGAATTTTTAACTGTTTTCGTAATTTTTTAGAGGTTTTTAGTTTTTTTAGGATTTTTAAAATGAATAAAAATAGGGGAAAATGGAAATAATTAGAAAACATGATTATTTTTCAATTTAAAAATAGCAAATAGATGCAAAAATTATGAAAATGGTTTTCTTGACAACTAGAAGAAATTATCTACAAACATTAACTAAAATCACATTTTTTGATTTTTCAACAACTTTATATTTTTTAAGATTTTTAATGTTTTTCCATTTTTTTGACATTTATGAACATTTATGCATGAAATTTGGATGGGAAATTATACACACAAAAATAAAACTATAAATTTTTTGGATTTTTTTACGCAATACTTGAATTTATTTATGAATTTTTCAAGTTTAGACAGAGAAAATAATACAGTTTTTGAATTTTTTAAAATATCAAATAAAAATAAAATGTGTTGAAATTTACATATGAGATAGAACATGTAAACACAAGCATGGCATAATTTTCTAAGATTTTTTGAACAAAGTCAATAATTATTTCTTTGAGAAAAGCATATAAAAAAATAGTTTGGATGACAAGGACTGGAATGCAATTTTTAAATTTTTTGAATCAAAAAAATAATAAGAAATAAATACAGGGATAGGAGGTCGCAAATTACCTAGGAAGGATGGTCCTACACGTGACTCAGAGGGACGGTAGGGGTCTTTTTGAAATTTGCAATAACTCTAGTGGCAAAATCGATATTTGCCAAAAAATTAGGGCTTCTCTTTTCTTGTATTCAAAACCAAATGGGATACAAGGAGGGCGTTGTCCCTCCTCTTCTTTCTCTCAAGCTGCGGGGGTGGCAGACGTTGGTGGGAGGTCGGTTGACGGCGAGAAGTCGGTGGCGAGCACAGCTTCTAAGGCAGATGGGGCATGTTCCAGCAGTGGATCCGCATGTGCAGGGGTGGGGGCGGTGTGCGCGTGCGATATAGTCGTCGGACTGTGATGGCGGTGAAGCTTCACAAAGTGGAGAGGAGGTCGTCGGTGGTGCGGCCCCTCGCGCGGGAACGTAGGTGGCTGGCCCCTACTGCGGTGGATGCGCTCGTGCGCGGGTGGATATGATGAAGACGACTGTGGAGCAGGAGGTCGTCGGTGGTGCGACCTTGCTAGGCTGAGGGGAGGCCGGGGCGATGGGCGCCTCCTGTGGGCTGGAGGGCAGCGCCTGCTGCCAGATATTTTATTATTTATTATTTATTTATAAAATAGAAATAAAAAAAACTTTATTTTTTATTTTTTATTTTTATTTGATCCTACAAAACAAATGTTAGAAAGAAAAAAATATGTATTTTTTTATTTTTTATATATAAACAAATTAGGATGTGAGCACGAAGGCTCAATCCCAAAATCAAAATAAAATACATGAACGAGGATCCTACATAAAATTAGGAATGGATCCAAATCTCCGGCCACCGTATGTGGTCGGAGTTGAAAGATCGTGTGAGGTAGAATAACAATGCGAATAGATCGAAATGTGAAGGTAAAAAATCGGATCGGGCAAATCGAATCGTGGTGATGGATTCTAAGAGCTAGAAAAATAACGATGAAATAAAGATGCGAAAAATTAAAATATGATTAACATAGGTTAAAAACAAGAAAAGAAAAATGTGGATCTCACCGTGGGAGTGGATGGAAACCGTGATCACCTCGACGAAGGCCGACTCACTGTCACTGGACGGCTCGAAGGCTAGGCACCCTTCTGCGACAAGATAGCTCTCAGAGAATAGGCTCCTCTCACCAAAGACTGATTAAGTTGAAATGAGGTAGAAGGAGCCATATTAATAGATAAAAGAATGGAGTTTAAATTTCAAAAATTTGAATGAAGATATATATAAGAGTAAAATTTGAAATGAGATAAAGATAAGAAAGGATTAGTGTTAAAATTATTTACACAAATTATTTTTTTGGTATTTTCGTCACTTTATTAAATTGAATAATAAATGTTATTTTTTTGGTGTTGGTTACTTAAGAATATCAACTATATACATATACTATACACATATGGTACATTATATACACAGTTAAATACGGAAAAGAGTTTTTTTGCTTTAAATTTTTTATTATATTTTTATATTATTATTTTTTATTTTTTCTTTTAAATAATTTTTAAAATCTTTACAAATACAATTTGTACAAATAAATGGGAAAATTGCACAAAACACTAAGAAAACTGATTTTTCAATCGTAACTCCAAAAATTATGAAATTACAGCCATTTTAAAGATAATTTAATTTAGAATACAATGGAAATGAGTTTGCTTCAATTTGAGTTCATATGGAGCCGGAATTGGCCTTTCAATTATCGCTTTATGAATTTTTCGGATATTATTACTTTTATCTTGTACATGATTTTATTTTGCAAATACTTTTATTATTTAGGAAATATTTTTATTTACAACTTTTGTTTTGAAAATTATTTAATTTGAGATCAATGTATATACAAATAAAATAGTGTAAGTATACAAATATACGTAGAACATTTTTTTGGATTTTTTGATTAAGGACCCTATCTCCTCCTACTTTATTCCTGGTCGATCAGGTCATGTCTTGACCTTCTCTCGGGGTTTAGGTCAGCATGTACTATTACTTATATACATTCTCTTTTTTTATTTTTCCTTTTCTTTATTTTAGGTTAAAAATAGTAATAAGTGTACAATATTTACACACAAGAGTAAGTTAGTAAGAATATGGAATTAGTATTATATACATGTATTTTATAAGGGATTTCAAGCTAAAATAAATGAATAAATATGATGAAATGCAGATTCATCAAGTGTCCTCGAAGATGGAAAGATTCCCAGATCGTACTTGGTCGCCCTTTTCTGAGGACGACTGAAGCTATCTTTGATTATACTCTAGGAAAGATATGCTTTCATGCACACGATGAAAGTGTAGAGTTAGAGATGAAGAAAATGAAATGGCAAAGACCTGATTCAGAGAGCAGTACAAAGTATCTCTCGTCGGAAGCCGAGTGCTATAGAGTTGACACAGTTGATCACTGACAATAGCAGTCAGCTTGGGTTGATAAGTCCCTCTCACCAGGAGAGGACGGTGTAAATGAGGCAGTTAGATAGATCCTATAGAATCAAACCTTGTCCACAGAAGAATTTTCTCATGCATCTCCCTATATCCTCGATGACTCAGAAGCTGACTTAGGCTTGCCAGACCTATTCCCTTCAGGTCAATCAGAGGATGAGGATGATGAGTCAGACAAGGCTTTTACCGATTGCTTAGACACTTCTGACGATCCGACTCCAGAGCCAAATCAGTTGGTGGCCACTACTTCAATGACAGATCCAACCATTATCAGCACAAAGCCAGAGTTGATTGAGACATATTTTCTTGATGACCATACTTTAGCTGAGCTCAAACATTACCCAAAACACTCAAATACGCCTTCCTTGCGATCCCACCATGGAAGTTCCCAATCATTATCCATTCTATCTTGACTGGAGAACAAGAATCTTGCTTTCTAGAGATTCTTGAAAAGAACTGCAAGGCTATAGGATGGAGTGTGTCCGATCTTTGAGGGATTAACCCTACTTTGTGCTCATGCCATATTTACCTTGATGAAGGTGTTAGACCTTCTCATGAATTCCAGCGCAAGCTGAATCCAAACTTACAAGATGTGGTAAAGAAGGAGATTGAAAAATGGTGTGATGTAGGATTTATATATCCCATCTCTAATTCCAAGTGGGGAGCACCACTTCATGTAGTCCCTAAGAAGGCGGGACTCCATACAATCACCAACTCGGATGAAGCAATAATAGTCTTTATATCATTCATTAGCGCAACTAACTCTCTGTGGGGTCACTCTATCCATTTCCAAGGTCAAAGGGTGCCTGGCCAGTTAGAAAGAAAAATCAATAGGAATATCCTTCCGGAACCCAAGGACCATATTCTTCCCCAATCAGAGTTTTGCTTCAGTCTCGAATTCATTCAAGGATATATTCGAAGACATTTTGACCATTAGGTTTGTGGATTCCGAACAACTATAGTGACCGAACCTAATAAGATAACAATTACGACCCATGAAGTGATAAGTACTTGAGCATGTACTTGTAAACCCCCTATTTTCCAATAGAAATGTTGGCAAACTTCTACACCCGATATCTCGTATCATCTTTTGAGTGTGTTAATGGAACATGGTATAAATTCAAGGAGATTGTGACACGAGTACCTACGTCGTGGCGTGTCTGTGTGGATTACAGACGCTTGAATGCCTTGACGAAGAAGGATCATTTTCCCTTGACATTCATAGACCAGATCCTAGAGAGACTTGTGAGGAAAGAATTCTTCTGCTTTCTAGATGGGTACTCATGCTATAACCAAGTGTCCATCGCTCCAGAGGACCAAGCAAAGCCCATCTTTACATGTCCATTCTGTACGTATGCATTCAGGAGATGAAGGATATGGTGAGATCCTTAAGAGCATCACGGAAGCGTGAAGATCACAACATATGCGATCGAGAGAGACTAGTCGCACTAGTTGCTCGTGGCAGCGGAATTTAAAAAATTTCATGTGATGAGACCACATGATCCAAGAACACTTCTCGGATTGTTTCATCTAAACCACAAACAAGTATTAGGGTTACCTCTTGAAGCGCGGTTGCGATCGAGTATCTAAATGAAGAGACCTACTGTCTCAAGTCCAATCCGACGGAGGAGACGCTTGCGAGCGTCTAGACGAAACACGTGCTCCTCGCAATCCATGTTGATGATCCAAGCAATGAATCTCCTGATCTCGTCACACAAGATCCGATGTCTTCTTCACGAGCGAGGCACGTCGAAGGAGACGGAGATCCACGAGCAAACAATCCGACAACATGACGACGACGCTGCGACGATGGAGACCTCTCTAGGGCTCCATGGTGGGTGGCCACAATGAGAGAGAGAGAGAGAGGGCATGTAGAGAATGAGAGAGAGAGAGAGAAGTTGTTGTTCACAACTTGTGTGTTATGTTTGTAACTTTGAAGAGCAAGGGGTTCCCTTCTATTTATAATATTTTAGATGTCCATGGATCACAATCCACGGACTACACAAAATCAATGGATGAGATTGATTTGTGTTTCTTTCAATGGCCAAGATTTTGTTATAAAAAGACAACAATAATTAATTTAATTTAGATTAAATATATATTGAAAAATCAAAACAAATTAATCCAAATTTAATTAATCAAGCATGGAGATTATGGAATGAAGATTGCCTCCTTCCATAATATGGGAGTTGGTGGCAATCTCATGTAATCTCATGAGATCTTATTTACATTATTCCAAGGAAATCTCCAAGATTTACAACAACACTTGTTGTAAATTATTCTACAAAAATAATTCATAATTATTTTGTGAATATTACAATCTTGCCATTGGAAATTTGTGAATCAAATTCACAACCCAAGATAAAATGTATTTTATATTTTCAATTAATTGTCCAATGTGAAACCAATTCAAATCAACATTTAATTAACAAATGTAAGTTACAAATAGCTCTCTCTTATATATTATAAATCATATTTATAATATATATGATTAATATGCATAGTGCTATCCACATTATTCATATCCATGATAATTAAATCACATTTAATCATCTTTGATCTTTATTCTCATGTGCCCAAATAATATGAATCACATTCACATTATTTACATCTTTGATAATTAAATTCATTTAATTATCTTAGATAACTCGTCATATAATATGAATCAAATTCATATTATTCATGATAATTAAATAACATTTAATTATCCATTTTCTCAATGCTTGGATACATATATCAACAATGAAATTATCCTGAATTCTTTCAAGGATAATGCGCTTTCTCCATGGATACTTGGAGATAACGACAGGGCGATTGTATTGTTCCACATATAGTGACTTCGATATTGAGATCACATCTCAAATCCAGATCTTGCAGACCTCCCATAGATGTTTGATTAAATCAAAGCTGTAGATCTAATCTTCTCATTGCATATGAATCACATTCAGATCAATGTCCAACATTTGGACCAAGATCAGATCATTTCTCCACTGAAAGGAGTCAGTAAAATCTAGACTTGTTTCATCGCTCCCTAGGAATGGAAGCGTCATAGTTATACGATCGTTTATGATCACATCACCCTCAGGTATTCCTAATACCTATACATCCTGCATATTGGAAGGCCCATAATAAACCTGAAGTATAAGATCAATTTTACATTGTCTACTTCAGGGATTTATCATTAAGTTTCTCATTTGACTATTCGGAGTTGGTATCGATCATATATGTTCCAAAAGCATATATCATAATCAGGTGTTGCTTATATACTTTCCGAAAGCATATATCAAACCTACAAATTCAGTCAAGCTTCCAAAGCGAGACGATCGTGCACGGAATTTGATTCTTCCCAATATCTCATGAGTGAGTTCATGTCTTCCAGTTCAGTAATGAACCTGTATAATCCCTTTGAGAGATCGTATTACTCATATGCCCTTACATGCACACCAGTACATCGGTGTATAGACCTTGGTTAGGTCATCAACCTATTGGTCTGCTAAATGTACATACTCAGATATATAGCAACACATCTGTCTCCGGTAAGAAGATGCATACCTATATCATAATAGCATACGACATGGGACTTTGATTATCTCGATCTCGCTAACTCAACTCTTTAACCTAACTTATCTAACACCTCCAAATCTCTATTCCTATGTAGAGGACCTGCATCAAGAGGTCGATTAGATATCAACTTATCGAGAAAGGATTGCCATCTCCTTCTCAAGCTGGAGATCCTCTCTTAATAATCATTTGACGGTGCTTGATGAGTCCTCAATCTAACTCTTTTGATATTCATCCAAGCACCAGCCTCTATGATTCAATATCTGAATCAACAGCTGTATGATCATTAAGATGGCCATGGTACATAACCCTAATTGTATTAAGGGACCTATTATGCAAATAAGTTATTCTTCATTTCAGATCTGGGAATGATATTTGCAATAACATTTATTGCATAATGGCTCGCCATGGGCTCGCATGTCCAACAATCTCCCACTAGCCCAAAGAGCCACTAATGGGCTAATCTTTAAACCCGCACTCATATGACAATCATAGGATATTTAGAAAAATTACTAGGTATGATGATCAGTCACTCTGTTCCCAAGAGACTATGCCAAGTCCTTTCACGACACTTGCATATCCCCCAGTAACAGTACTCGCATTCAATGCAAATGTTGCATCTTATGCAATCAATACACAATTTTGTCAGTTATAGTATCCTTGACACTACAACTCAATAATTATTATAATCAGTATGTCCATAATCCTTAATAGAATACCCTTATTTATGAAGATCTCTATCTCCTAAGGTATCCACAGTTTAAGACCTTTTAGATCACTATATATAAAGTCTTAAGCTCTTAAAGATAAGATTTAGAGATAATTATCTCTAAGTCTTGTCATCTTTGAAGATATTGTTATAACTGTAATCAAGTATTTTATTTACACAGTAGGATTAGTAATAATTTACTACTCCCACTACATGGCAGACATCTGGCTTTTGTACACATCTAGCATGCACTCGGCTTCTCGTAACTAATGCACAAGAGCAAGCAGTTCTAGCATTCACTTCCTCAACCTCTTGAGATGTTATCCCTTTAGAGAGGTTAGTACCATATCTTAAGGGAATGAAGCCTTCCTTGGGATTTTCCAGAAAATGGAACATGTCCAAGGTGTACTACAAATGTGACGTTCCCAATACCCTCTTCTCTTTGCCTTCTGAACACTTTCAAAACTAAGATCCAAGAGGTATCCTTGAGATCATATCTCAAGGTATGGAATAGCCAGTCTATAAAACACTTATTATCATCCACATATCATTCCAAATGATTTAGATATCATCTACATTTAACATGATGAACACAATGGCACTCCCACTAAGCTTTACATGGTTCATCAAGATTTATCTGAAATCATAACATTCATAATTTCATCAAATATTATGTTCCAACTACAAGAAGCTTATTTAAGTCCATAGATGGAGTTCTTCAGCTTACACACCTTGCTTTCCTCAACCATGAAGCCCTAGGGCTACTTCATATGAATATCCTCAGAGAGGTATTCATAGAGGAATGCAATCTTGACTTCCATCTTGAAGATGTCAAAATCAAGTTGTGTAGATATAGTTAGCAATGTTCTGATGGGTTTAAGCATGGTTACTAGAGAGAAAGTTTCATCGCAAGTGATGTGTTCTCTTCAGTGTATAGCTCATGGCTACGAGCCATGCTTTGAAGGTCTCTACCTTCTCATCAGGTTCCCTCTTTCTCTTGAAGATCCATTTATACCTAACAGGTTTACCCATATAGGTGGATCCTCGAGGGTCCATATACAACACTTGTATATGAAATTTACTTTAAACTTTATTGCTAACATCCATCATTCCATGTCATGATCTTTAGAAGCTTCATCACATGAAGTAAGATCATTGTCAGATTTAGTTGACACATGGAATACATCCTCAAATTTATTTGAAGAGGTATTAGTGTTTCATCTTTAATTGTCCTTTTAGTTTCTGATTTCAGGAGCCTCATTATCTTCTCAAGATTAAATGAGCTCTTTTACTTCATTTTCATCTTGATTATGAAGAGAGCCATCCTCTAAGAATCATATCTTAGAGATGAGATCTTTTAAGAATCTCAAGGTCATACAATAGGTATCCAACACCATCCTTTATTTTCGTAATGAAGTATCACTCTCTAGTGCTAGATTCTAGCTTACTTGCATGGAACCTTATTAAGGATATATATATTGTAGTCTCTACTACATATATATACCTTGAAACTAAGAGGTAATTATGTAAGATTCATCGTTGATCAAATCATGTCACACATGATCTAATTGTATCTCCCTACAACTCTATTGAGTTTAGGTGTATTAGGAGGATTACGATAGGAATTCCATTCATATCTCCATGATGTATTCCTTTGAATTCATCTAATATGTACAAGCTACCTAGGTTAGATCAAATTCATTTCATCTTCCTTGAAACTTTGGTTCTAAATCAAAATTGTGAAATCTTTGAACATTTCAAAGCTTTCTAAGGTGAAGGGAAGAAATCTCATATCAAAAAATAATCATCGAATGATATCACATATCATCAATGTTTATAATGATACAAATGATACACATACATCAATATATATGAGATCTTGAATACCTCGGCATCTAACATCATTCCTAGAGACGGGTACATTGGACATTTTCTACTTTTGAATACAAAATTCACAAGTATGTAAGATTTCAAATTTTAGACATTCTAAAGTTTCATCTCTCACCAGGCTATTGATCATATCAATAGATATATGTCCAAGGCTTGATGTTAGATTATTGTCAAATGATCTTCATCCTCCTATTGATCTTTTAAAGGTTTAATTTTTAGTATTAGAAATTTCAATGAACCATTCATTAGTTTTCTAATTTAGTAGAGTCCTCTAGATGTTAGATTACTTTCTTTATGATAGATCTATTCCAGAATTCATGTTTATTCCCATCATTTAGAAATAAACAATGAGTGTATTCTAACATCTAGGTCATACAGATATTCTCTAAGACTCGGGCTCTCCCACTGAAATCATGAAATTCATCTATCCAATGGAGATTATTGCAACAATTGCATCAATTTCCATGTAGATAATTAGCAAACCTTAAGATCAAATTTCTAATCTTCTAATACATATGCAACCAATTGCAAGTGTCATTAGAAGATTGGGATACAATTATTAAACTTTATCTTATCAAAGAAGAAAGTCAATTTTAATGATTATCTGTAGATTATTCCGATGCACTATTCGAGTCCTTCTCTAAGGAGTCTAGGTAGATTTGATAGTCATACTATCAACACATCAGCTTGTTGCAATATTATTGGCATTCATCCAACTCTTTGGATGTCATATGGAAATCATAGAAGTATTGTCAGCTCTTTGACTATCCTTCTCATCTTGGGTCCAACCCATGCTTCCACTGCGCTCCCTTTATCTATAAGCAATCCATTGCTTAAGACTAAGGATCTCTTATGTTGAACTCAAAAGAATTCAATATAAGAGTATTTCAACATTTATACATGCTTCATTCAATTCATACAATATGAATATTATGAAGCTTCATGAATGTCTTGAGTATAGATAGTAGATTGATGACACTCATCATATCTATATCCATCTAAACTCTTAAAGACTTAGGTTCAGGTAGGTACTCAAACATCTCGAGTACATCATCTCTTATAGAGCCACCATTCTACATGATGCAGAGAACCATGTCATTCATGATAAAATGTCAAGAGTACATATGCATGCCAAAACATCTTCTTACATTTTACAAGGATTATTCAACAATTACGATCATCGACATGTCACTTCTAAAGTACATTCAATGAGAGATCAAGGCTATAGAGACAAACAAACCCTAGGGTTATAGTCCTATTGTCTATTTAAGTGTTATTCCTCATTATTATGAGGAAGACTTGTACATTGCAACCACATACATTATGTGTCTAACTGCAAGTACAATATCCTGATCATGGATCCAATCCATGATATTTTACTGGTTATTATTGAGTATAGTATTGAGTGGGTTTAATGAAAGATTATCTGAAATAAGAAATTTACACACACACACACACACATATATACTTTACTTTGATTTAGGAATTTTTATATCAAAGTTGTCCTGCCTTGTCAACATTGAAAGTTCATCCCTTAATCACTTTCAATATAGGAGATATACTTACCATTATATCTAAAGCAAAATCTGGGATCTCCTTCCTTATCTTTGTTACATCTCAATAATATGAGAAACTATAACTCGGATAAAAAGAAGCAGGAACACATTCCGCCTTGCAAGTCCAACTTGCATTCCCAATTCGATCTTTAACACACAGGCCCACCACTCCTAAGGTGATGTTGACCTGTCGTTAATTGAACCAATCGTCAACATGATTAGAGCTTGCTATGCGCAATCCAATATCGTCCCAATAATATGAGGACTCGATATTGGGGTCACTACGTATACGGCCTTACTCTTTCAAGAAGCAAAGAGCCCGATCCAGATGCGCTTGCATACAGGAGCTGTCACTTCGGACAGGCATCTCCTACATACAATCCCTGGCGACAGAACCCTTTGCCTTGACGGGAGACCATGGATGTCACTTATGTGATCCTCCATATCATATTCAAATTCTAATTAATTATCATGAATCATATTCACATAATTAATTCTTCTAAGAGAAATAATACATCTATTCATAATGGAGTGTCTTAATTTTAATTGGATTCCAACTAATCTAATCATATTAAATTAATGATCCAATTAATATCCAACAAACATTCTTTTATTGTTACTTGAAATATGGTATTATCTAAAATACGTATTATTTCGAATTTTAATAATTACAAATACATCATAATTTCTTAAGCATTATACCAATCACACCCGTTGTCATGGCCAGTATTGATGGGAGTGGGACATACCACACATAGTGAAACCTGCTACCCCAACGCTCCGTGACTAGACACCAAATCCGCCTTGGGAAAGGATAATGCAAAATAGATCACTTTGTACTTGAGATGATCATCAGTTTTTCAACTGAAGTTATACAATATAATAATAATAAAAATTTTGATTAACATTATAAGGAAATATGCTAAACAAATTCTCAATCCTATTCAAGCAACTTTGTTTGTTGGAAAGAAGATCATGTAACCAATTGTGTGATTTAGATCACATTTAATCAATTATTGGTTAAGGTAATGTTATTTAAGGAAATAATTATCAGTCAAATATTTCTCAAATATTTATCCATAATTATTCCAGAAAGTTGACAATTAATTCCACTAATTGATTAAATGACAATGACAAGGTTCTTGATTAGGAAACTAATTTCCAGCAGTTACCCACACCTACTAAAATTAGCATATCTCAATAAATTCAAATCGAAATTAAGAAAAATAAGTTTCCAAAATTTGATTTACAACAGAATCTAAGTGATTTACACGCATTTAAAGGTATTTCAAAATAGTAATTCACTACTTAATTACGTCAAGATTCGCAATCCCCGAAACAGTGGACACACGTTCACTAAAACGATCATAACTTGAGCAAATAGATTCCAAATCATACAAACTCAAATCCTACTGTTTCCTTAAACAGGGCCGAAATTATTCACTAAACAGAGATGCGAAAATTGAAATGCGATAAAAACTTTTGCAAACTTAACGAACCCAAGTCGTCCTAGGTTTATGGATCGCATCCAAAACCTCCAACCTAGCTCTAATACCACTTGAAGGATATGGTGAGATCCTTAAGCGCATCATGGAAGCGTGAAGATCGCATCATATGCGATCGAGAATGACTAGTCGTACTAGTTGCTCGAGGCAGCGGAATTTAAAAAATTTCATGTGATGAAATCATATGATCCAAGAATACTTCTCGGATCGTTTCATCTAAACCACAAACAAGTATTAGGGTTACCTCTTGAAGCGTGGTTGCGATCGAGTCTCTAAACTAAGAGACCTCTTGTCTCAAGTCCAATCCGACGGAGGAGACGCTTGCGAGTACGTTGATGAAACACGTGCTCCTCACAATCCATGTTGATGATCCAAGCGACGAATCTACTAATCTCGTCACACGATATCCAATGTATTCTTCACGAGCGAGACACGCTGAAGGAGATGGAAATCCACGAGAAAATAATCCGGCAACATAAGATGACGCTGCGGCAATGGAGACTCTCTCTAGGGCTCCATGGTGGACGTCCACAATGAGAGAGAGAGGGTGTGTAGAGAATAAGAGAGAGAGAGAAAGAGAGAGAGAAGTTGTTGTTCACAATTTGTGTGTTGTGTTTGTAACTTTGAAGAGCAAGGGATGCCCTTCTATTTATAATATTTTGGGAGTTCATGGATCACAATACATGGACTACACAAAATCAATGGATGAGATTGATTTGTGTTATTTCAATGGCCAAGATTTTGTTGTAAAAACACAACAATAATTAATTTAATTTAGATTAAATATATATTGAAAATTCAACATAAATTAATCCTAAGTTAAATCAATCAAGCATGGAGATTATGGAATGAAAATTGCCTCCTTCCATAATATGAGACTTGATTGCAATCTCATATAATCGTATGAGATTACATTATTCCATGGAAATCTCCAAGATTTACAACAACACTTGTTGTAAATTATTCTACAAAAATAATTCATAATTATTTTGTGAATATTGCAATCTTGCCATTGGAAATTTGTAAATCAAATTCACAACCCAAAATAAAATGTAATTTACATTTTCAATTAATTATCCAATGTGAATCCAATTTACATCAACATTTAATTAACAAATGTAAGTTACAAATAGCTCTCTCTTATATATTATAAATCACTTTTATAATATATGATTAGTATGGATAGTGCTATCCACATTATTCATATCTATGATAATTAAATCACATTTATTCATCTTGGATCTTTATTCTCATGTGCCCAAATAATACGAATCACATTCACATTATTTACATCTTTGATAATTAAATCACATTTAATTATCTTAGATAACTCGCCATATAATATGAATCAAATTCATATTATTGATGATAATTAAATCACATTTAATTATCTATTTTTTCAATGCCTGGTTACATATATCAACAATGAAATTATCCTGAACTCTTTAAAGGATAATGCGCTTTCTCCATTGATACTTGGAGATAAGGACATGGCGATTGTATTGTTTCACGTATAGTAACTTGGATATTGAGATCACATCTCAAATCCAGATCTTGCAGACCTCCCATAGATGTCTGATTAAATCAAATCCGTAGATCTAATCTTCTCATTACATTTGAATCACATTCACATCAATGTCCAACATTTGGACCAAGATCAGATCACTTCTCCACTGAGAGGAGTTAATAAAATCCAGACCCATTTCATCACTAGGAATGGAAGCGTCATGGTTATACAATCGTTTATGATCACATCACCCTCAGGTATTCCTAGTACCTATACATCTTGCATATTGGAAGACCCAGAATAAACCTGAAGTATAAGATCAAATTTTCATTGTCTACTTCAGGGATTTATCATTAAGTTTCTCATTTGACTATTGGGAGTTAATATTGATCGTATACTTTCCAAAATCATATATCATACCCAGGTGTTGATCATATACTTTCCGAAAGCATACATCAAACCTACAAATTCAGTCAAGCTTCCAAAGCGAGATGACCGTGCACGGAATTTGATTCTTCCCAATATCTCATGAGTGAGCTCATGTCTTCCGATTCAGTAATGAACCTGTATAATTCCTTTGAGAGATCGTATTACTCATATGCCCTTTCATGTACACCAGCGCATCGGTGTATAGACCTTGGTTAGGTCATCAACCTATTGGTCTGCCAAATGTACATACTCAGAAATATACTAACACATCTATCTCCGGTCAGAGGATGCGTGCCTATATCGTGACAGCATACGACTTAGGACTTTGGTTATCTCGATCTCGCTAAGTCAACTCTTTGACCTAACTTATCTAACACCTCCGAATCTCTATTCCTATGTAGAGGACCTGCATCAAGAGATCGGTTAGATATCAGCTTATCGAGAAAGGATTGCCATCTCCTTCTCAAGCTGGAGATCCTCTCTTAATAATCATTTAACGGTGCTTGATGAGTCCTCAATCTAACTCTTTTGATATTCATCCAAGCACCAACCTCTATGATTCAATAATTGAATCAACAACTGTATGATCATTAAGATGGCCATGGTACATAACCCTATATGTACTAAGGGACCTATTATGCAAATTAGTTATTCTTCATTTCAGATCAGGGAATGATATTTGCAATAACATTTATTGCATAATGGCTCGCCGTGGGCTCGCATGTCCACCAAGCGCATGCCCTTTGGGTTAAGTGATGCTCCGGGGACTTTCCAACGATGCATGATTGCAAGATTTGCTGAGATGGTGGGCGATTTCCTGTAGATCTTCATGGATGACTTCTCGGTCCATGACGACTCGTTTAAAACCCATCTATCTCATTTGAATTGAGCCCTCAAAAGGCATAGTGAGGTGAATCTGGTGCTCTCTTGGGAAAAAAAGCCATTTTATGGTTCGAGATTGCATTGTATTGGGGCTTGTCATTTCCAAGAGGGAATGGAGGTTGACCCTGCCAATGTGGATGTGATCAAGAAACTTCAACCACTAACCAACATCAAGAAAGTGTGGTCATTCCTTGGGCATGTCAGTTTTTTACTGCATATTCATAAAGGACTTTTCAAAGATCGCCAGACCGCTAACAGAGCTTTTAGTAAAGATACATAGTTCATTGTAGATCACATGTGTCTTGAGGCCTTCAAGCTCCTGAGGAGGAAAATCATGGATGCTCCTTGATGAATCCTCATTCATCACTCTTTATTCTTTTATTTTAGCTAAATATCTTGGCAAAGCGTCATGTAAATAGTTGTAAAGACAATAATTTAGCAAAAAGTATGCTTGTATTAATATCTCTTAATTAGCATGTATTTGTACAAAAATAAAAGAAAAAAGAATAAAAGAAAAAGAAGGAAATATTTAGAATAAATATTGAGTGACCTAAACCTAAGAGAGGGCCAAGCATTGGCCTGATCGCCAAGTAAAATAAGTAGAGAGAGATAGGGCCACTCTACCTTGTACATATATACCATCTATGTATATATTTTATTTTTACAAAAATCAAAGTAAAAATGTACTTTTATTTCCTTGTATATATTTCTCAAAATAAAACAAAAATTAGAAAAATAAAATAAAATTAAAATTAAAAATAAAATTCTTTCTCTCTTACCTTGTATATAATACATGTATATATGTATCTTGCCTATCTATTCTATACTTGTAAATAATTGATAAAAATAAAATAAAAATTATTTTATACTCCAAATATTATGTTGTAAATAAATAAAATATAAAATTGGGGTATTTTTGTAAAAATATAAAATAAAAATAATTGTACCAAATACATAGGTATTTTATACATGTATATAACACATTATACTGTATATACCATAAATTATTTTTCATAAAAATAAATAAAAATCATACAAAAATAGTTTGGAAAATAAAAAATATTTTTCATGTTGTACACTTTTTGATTTAAAATCATTTACTATTTTTAATTGATTTTATAAATATTTTTGCACATACTATTTTCTGATTGGTCCAGGAGGAATGTTGACCTCAGTCAACTACCCCTCCCGGACTCCCCCTCGTGCGGATCCGATTTTTGTGCGCTTTTCGTCGAATTTTCAAGACCCGATCTGACCACCTTCTACTCCATTTCGAGGCTCCGATTATCGAGGGGAGATCCACGATCTTCGCTCGTTGATTTCTTTAGGGATCCGCCCCTCGGTTCGCATGCTTGGATCCGAATCTTCCGACCTCCTAGGATGCTCTATAAATACTTCCATCGCCTCCCTAGCTCCCAAGATCGCGCCACACCCTTCTCTGATACCCTAGACACCTTCGCCTTGGTGACAACAACTGGAGGCCACTCTTGGCGCTCAGAGAGGTGCTGTGTAGCCGACGCTCAACTATCGTGGCCGGAGCATCGTCGCAAGGAGCCTTCTTCACCAGCCGCAATGTAATCGAGGCAAAGACCCTGCTGTTCACCTCCCCTAGAGCTCAGGATCATCTTAGGACCTTCAGATAGCATTCTGATCATTTATAGCTCTATTATTTCGCTCAATCTTTCATCTATGCTTCGTCGTCGCTCCGCCAGCTCCGACCAGCCGGTCAGAGCCTCGTCACCATCATCTACCCATTTTAATCGACACATCCGCTCACCCTCCATCTTCCCACGCATCCTGATCACCCTGACCTTGGCTCGGATCGCCAAGATTAGGTCATCGGTCTCATCTATCATCTTCACCGGAGACCCACCCCCATCCACCGTCGCTTCTCTCTGTTTCAGACTCAATAACCCCGACCGGAGCATTGCTCCGAGTCAGAGCTATCTCGTGCAGGACTTGACATGCGCGAAGACCACCCAGATCGCCCTCGACTACCTTCGCTGGAGTACTTCCAGGTCTCAGTCGATGCCGCGTTCATCTGACTGTCAGCCACTCCATCAGAGCCGACCACCCGACGCGGAAGGTCCCTCCGGTCCTTTTGGTGCATCCAGATCCTTCATCGGAGCCACCAATCACCCCCGGTGCTCCGACAAAGTTTGCCCCAGCTTAGTTCATCTAGAGGACCTCTCCAACGTTGGATCACCCGCTTCTCCCAGACGTCATCGCAACCGCCCACTCACCTGGAGGTGTCAGACCGTTAGATGTCAGATCTAACGGTCCCGTACTAGACACGTAGCCGACATCTGACAGCCGTCAGATCTGACACCTGACGCGTCCAGAGCCGTTCGTTCACGTCCAACCAGTAGCTGACACCTGTCCCCCACGTGCAGCTCACGTGCCTCCATGGGTATATTGCTCATTCTATCCTGCAATTATTTTCGTTTTTATTTTAGTCTGTAAAATAAAGTACACAGTTAGAACATTTTGTACTTTAGCACATGTAGTTTTTCCTATTTGCATTTTAGTCCTGCCTGTGTGGAACCACGTGCATCGTCACGTGTTTTTCTGGATAATTTGTACTATGTACCTCGAACTTCTTTACAGTTATTGATTGCATATTTAGTTTCTATATTTGCAAATATGCCCCTGTGAATGTTGTTTTACAACATGTGCAGATTTTGATGGGAAAATTATAGATTGGGCCCTAAGTTATTCTTACGTGTTACATTTTAATCCTAGGATTTATTTTCTTTGCAGTTTGGTCCTTGTGTTTTGTGTTTTGTCTTTGATTAAATAAATAGCAAAATTGCTCAAAATCACGAATTTTTGATACTTGGCTCCTACCGCTGTGTAGGAATTTTGGTGATTTTTGGGGTTTTCTTGATTTTGTTTATTATTTTCTAAAATTCAAAAACTACAAAAATTATCTCTGGTTGCTTTAGAAAATCAATTAAAAATATTAAAAAACCTTAGACAATTCTAAAAAATATCTTTTTTACGTGTTTTGTGTTGTTTTAAGTTCTGTTCAATATTCCATTCTCATTTAGAAAACCCATAAAACTTGAAAAAGAGTAAAAAAATTATAAAAAACATTAAAAATTCAAAAAAATGTGTTTTCTTCTTCTGTAGTTAGATTTTTCTTTGTAGTTTCTCATAAAATTGCGGTTAGGATTTTATAGGCATTTTAAGTAATTTTAATTTGCCTTTAGATTCCAGTTGTACATTGGTTGTTGTTTTTGACTTTCTTTTGTTTTTAGAAAATTAATTAAAAATCAGAAAAACCACATAAAATCCACAAAAAAACACTTGAATATTTTAAAAACACAAAAACATTTTTGTTTTGATTTTTTTGAGTATTTTTGGACTTTTAAATAATTATTTGAGTGTTGATTTTTTATTTTTTTAATTCTTTTCTCATTATAAAAATCACAAAAAAATTAAAAAAAAAATAAAAACCACCATTTTCTTTCTTTTCTTGGTTTCTTGACTATTTCGTAGGTTTTCCATCCCGTGCTCCTTGTGATCGATCCTGCTGGCTATACCAGGTAAAATAAATAGCAAGATCGCTTGCCACATTTTGATTGCTTTATTTCTTCATTTGGTGGTCTGATTTTTTTGATTGAGCCCGCTTTCTCGATTGGGGTCGCAACGACCTTGATCTGATTTTCCGAGACTTAACCCTGATCGGTTGTGCAGCTCATCACTCCTATCCTACAGGCCCCAGATTGGTCTCTTCCTTTTGAGATCATGACAGATGCTTCTGACTTTGCTGTTGGGGTCGTATTAGGACAAAGAAGAGAAGGGACTCCTTATGTTGTCCACTACGCAAGCAACGTACTTGATCAGTCTCAACGGAATTATACCGTCACAACGAAGGAAATGCTTGCCGTAGTGTTTGTCTTAGACAAATTCAGGTCACATCTTTTAGGGTCTAAGGTTACCGTGTTCACATATCACACAACCATCAAGTACCTCATGGAAAAGAAGGATGTGAAGGCACGTCTTCTTAGGTGGATCCTACTACTCCAAGAGTTCGATCTACAAATCAAGGATAAGCCAGGAGTGAAGAATGTGGTGGCTGATCACCTCTTCCACATAGAATCACATAGTTCCTTTGAGACTGACCACATTATGGACTCCTTCCTCGACGAGTTGATATGTTTTGCCAACTCTCTTCTATGGTATGCCAACATGGTGAATTTCTTAGTATCTTGGGCAGTTCTCCATGGTTGGCTTAAGAGAAGCAGTGACCGGCTTAGGTTGGAATCAAGAAAATACCATTGGGAGGATTCGTTCCTTTTCTTCGATGGACCGGATTGTGTTTGGGGGAGGTGTATTCCTCAGGAGGAATACATGAGTGTCCTCCTCTATTGCCATCCCTTGGAGGCAGGAGGACATCACTCCAGGAAGAGGACTGCCTGGAAAGTGCTTCACTGTGGCTTGTACTGGCCGACCCTATCCCATGATGCATATGCATTTGTTAGGTCATGTCCAATATGTCAAAGAATGGGAGGGACTATTGGCCCCAAAGATGAAATGCCCATGCAACTAGTCATTATGGTTGATGTTTTCGATGCACGGGGAATAGATTTCATGGGCCCATTCCGTAATAGCAATGGCTACGAGCATATTCTCTTGGTGGTTGACTATCTCTCTAGGTGGGTGGAAGTTATCCCTACCCAAGACGCATATAGCAAAACTGTCTACAAGTTCATGAAAGATCATATCATTTCAAGATTTGGGGTTCCCAAAGTCATCATCTCTGACGAGGGTAGCCACTTTGTTAGCATGAAATGAGAATGTTAACAAAGGACTATGACATCGAGCACTGTGTTGTTAGTCCATACCACCCACAATCGAATGGCATGGATGAGGTGTCGAATAGGGAGGTGAAGGGAATTTTGCAGAAGCTAGTCTGCCCTGGAAGAAAGAACTGGTCCCAGCTCTTGGACCAATATCTATGGGCATAGCGAACTGCTTTCAAGACCCCGCTGGGAACCTCCCCATTCCGGATGGTTTATGGAAAACCATGTCATTTGGCCACTGAGCTGATATACAAATCCGAATGGGTAGTAAAGAAAGTGAACTGGAACACTCATGGAGGACAACAGAGCAGAAAGATGGATCTAAACGAGCTTCTAGAAATCATAAATAAGACATATGATAACCGTGTGATTTACAAGATAGAGTCAAGCTTTGGCATGATCAGCACATCAGATGAAATAATTTTATCCCAGGGCAGAAGGTATGGTTATTCAATGCCGAGTTCAAGATTTTTCAGGGCAAGTTGAAATCCAAATGGACGAGACTTTTCATTGTCAGAGAAGTGAATACGAACGATAATGCATGGCTTTCAAAGCTTACAGATGGTGCACAACTGTTCATTGTGAATGGGCAGCTGCTGAAGCATTTTATAGAATTAGATGAGCAGGTAGCTCGAGTTGAGGAGATCCCATTCATGCGCATACCTGAATCCCATGATCCATTCTTAGGGAACACATGAATCGACATCACTTTCATCTTACCCCATCCCCATTTGCTCTGTATATTCTCTAGATCTCACCGGCCCTTATACTCACTTCCATCCTATACTTAGGCTGACCAGGGCCTACGTATAGGGGAGACCGATGCCCACCCTGTATATATTCACCCATTTCTCCTCTTGACCTCGACCTCCCCATTTTTGTTCTTCTTCTATACTCAGGCTGACCAAAGCCTAAGTATAGGGGGACGGTCGACTTCTATACTTCATTTATTCTTCACTCTCCTATGATTAGCATGATCTATGTCGTTCCCTCGCTTCTTGTGCTCTGAGGACATAACACACACTAAGTATAGGGGGGGGTGTATATATTATATATATACTTTACCCTTAGCTCGTACTTTTACGTATTTTTCGTATATATTATCCATTCATTATGGGATGGGTAAAAGTTAAAAAAGAAGAAGAAAACAACAACATAAAACAAAAAATCTTTACTCTTGCATTTCATCCTTGTATTCATAAAAAAATGAGAAGAAAATCATCTTGCACCTCATATGCATTTCATAACATATGCATTTCATTTGCATATCTAGCAGATGCAAAGTGGAAAGTTATTGGGTTCGGAACTAAGTCATGAAAAGAATAATCTACCTAATTTCTAGAGGAACTTCATCGAGAAATATGATTTTAGAAGCTTCCGGTCTTTGACTTAATTCTTAGAGTTCCACATGACAATGTACGGACTTTGACTCTTAGTGTCTAACGTGGTCTCCTAATTCTGGGTATAACTTCTGAATAGGGACTTAATCTGTACTCTCAGACTATGCACTTAGCTCAACTGATACGGGGTATTAGAAGACTGTGTGGGTCTCTTTTTTGGTAACGTGGACATCTAAAGATTAGAGTAAGGGTTGAAATAAAGCTTCGAATGAGGGATGGACGACTGGGCACAATTTTTTCAAATAGCCCAAAACATGTATAGAAAAAAAGATTCCATATCCGTAGGAGCACACAATATCCATATAGAGTTACCAAAAATACATACCAAAAAGAAGACAACTATCAAATAAATATTTGAACAAAAAGGTCCAAGCTTCAAGAAAACCTGCAGATCTTGGTGGAGACTTGGCTGAATTGGTCGGCTTCATAAGGAGAGGTAACCACACTGGTCACCCTCAAGTTCTTTTTCCCTTCTTCTAATTTCTCCCCCTTTTCGATTGTGAACACAATGCGACAGACCTTAGAAGGAAATACATGACTCCCCGAGGACGAGTTATTGGGGGAGAGGTTTGCATGGTAGTCCGGTATTCTTGATGGGAAGAACTTACACCTTTCACAAATATGAGTCAGTTGTTTAATTTTCACGGGGTATGCTTTGGGAGAAGGATTGATCTAAGATGACTTTTCTCATAGGAGTTCTGCCACAATTTTAATCCAAAGGTCGGGTCTAGCTCTATTTTCACCTTTTGTTCATGACCTTGGTATGGAACCAAAAATGATTTCACTTTTGCATTTCATTTTAGTTGCTCAGGGACGAGCAAGGTTTAAGCATAGAGGGTTGATGAATCCGTTATTCATCATGCTAAAAGTTGAAAATAGAGCTTCGTTCCCAAGTAGTTAGCTGCATTTCATCATTTATTCTGCATTTTTACCATTCATGCACTTAGAATTAATACTGCATTTAGCACGCATAATTGCATTCATAATCATCTTCACATTTTTCACTTAACTTCATGTATTTTTAATTAAATCGTGCTAACTCCAATTGACATGAAACTAACTTCATTGTGTATATATTACTAACAAGATTAAAGGAAAAATAAAAAATGGCTAACTCAAATAATTGGCCCATGAGACAAAACCCAAATTTTAGAATAAACAGACTAAAACATGGATATCTTTCTCATATAGTGTTCAATTTTGGTCTACTCACTTTTAAAGTAATCTATATTCAACGAACTTCAAAATAAGACAAATTTCATAAAAATCGAAGCTCATATGTGAAAGTTAGGTTTTGGGCCTCTTTTGCTCATTGTGATTTTAACGGTTTTTGACATGATATTTTATGTACTTACTTAACCTTTTTTCTTTTATATAATTTTCATTTATATTCTTTGATGAAAGTTTTATTAAAATGCATAAAAAGCCAAATCCAAAATAAGACTAAAATCAAAGAAATAGACCGAGTCTGAATGTCCCTTGTGAGTCCGTACAAATATCCATCATTTTCCAATTTATTTTATTTTCCATTTTAATATTTATTAAAAATCCAAAAAATAAGGTAATATGTAAATATCTGTCCTATATTTTATCGTATTTTTTCTTGTTTTTATATTATTTAAAAATAACAAAAAATTACAAAACCCAAAATCAAGGTATTCTATGTACATTGGGTACCACCAAAAATACCATTTGCACAGATGACCTCTTTTGCTCTTGGTCCCTTCACAAAAGTTGTAGCCACATGTCGAGACGAGTAACTTTCGTGAAGAAAAAATTTCGATCCGAAGTCTCATTCTATTTCTTTTTTATTTTTAATTGTATTTTAATTTTAAAATTTCTCTAGAGCGACACATGGCACCTCCTGGGGCAGCCACGTGTCACCCTACCCTTCTCTCTCTCTATAACTACCCATGCAACCCATGCAAAATGCACCCCCGTGTCGCACCCTACTCTCATTCTCTCCTCGCTGGTGACCACCTTCCTCACGCCTAAACCACTCTCCTAATGGCCCACCGACCACCGCCTTCCTTGGGAGGGCTCGCCCATCCCCCGTTATCCACCTGCAACAACCCTATCCTATCCTCTCCATTAATAAATCTCTGCACCCATCATCCCCTATCCTCTCACACCTTTGCCAACCATAACCTTATCCCCTCCACCTCTTGTCGCCATCCTCTCCCTATTTAAACCATCGCGAGCCCTCGAGCATCTCCATCCACCATTCGAGAGGAGAGAGGCCCATCTCTGAGACCCCGTAGGTGATAGCTCCAAGGGTCCCCATCGAGCAATCACGACTCATCCTCTACGAGATCCAAGGTTCTCTTTGACCTTGTTGCAGTTGCTTCTTGCAACTGCTAAGCTCGGTTCTCGCTGGAGCATAGAGCGACGACCCGTGGAGCTCAATGCTTCCACACCCCCAGGCGAACTCCTCCAGGTGATACCCGTCTCCCTCTTTCTTCCTTTCCCCCCTTTGCATTTCTTCTGTTAGTCTCCCTCCATTCTTGCTCTTTCTCTTCCCCTGCTTCTCGATCAACTTCAACACTTCACCCTTCATTCACCTCATCCCCATCACGAACAACCTACATCTCCCACCGATCGCTTGTTAACCGCCATCTTTCGGCCGCCACGTTGATCGCTCATTCCATCGCATGCGAGAATCGCCACTCGCCTCCATCGAGCCACCCATCACCTACGAGTATCACCTTTGCCTGCTCGCCAAACAGCTCCGCACCACATGCTGCAGGCCGTTGTCGTCGTCAATCGGAGAAGCCCAATGCCAATGGAGCTCCTCGCTAGCACAACAAGACCACCGCCTCGCTCCAGGCACCCATTGCACACCACCAGCTGTTGTCCCATTGTCGTGCCCTCCTCGCAGCAACCACACATGTGGGCCCCCCACGACCATCGTCCACTGGTAGCTCCTCTGGAGCTCATCTTCTCTGCCCTTGAGACCTCGCATTGGAGGGTGTGTATTGCCCACTCACGTGCTCAGCACCTGCCAAGACCCCTCCCCCCATCACGTGAGCAACACGTGGGGAGGGGTGAAAACTGCACCCAAGCCCCCTGGAGTCCTGGGGAAATCATGTCCAAGTTCCTTTCAAGCAAGCACATGCTTTGCACGTACCCTGGTGGAAATCTTTCAACCATCCCCTGGAGTTCCCACAAATTACGCCGCCACCCCTGCCAGCCGTGCCCATGTGAGGTGCACGTGCTTCGTAGGAGAAATTATGTGCATGCCCCTAGAAGATCCGGTAATTAAAGACGCACCATTATGCGTTTTTTTATTATTGCTTTTATTTTCTGTTTTACATACATACCCGTGTGTTTGGACATTTATTTGAAAAATCATTTCATCATTTTTAATTTCAAAAATAACATGTTGTAGAGCAACTGATTTTCTATCAAATGAGCATTTATTTACATTTTTGAGATCAGTGGATTATTTATTCAAATTAATTTGGTGGAAACCTGCACAGTTTACCCATTTTATACTCTGAAATTGATATTTAATTATTCACTGATTTAAACAATCTCAAAAATTCACAGTAGGTAGATTTTAGGTTGTTCTAATTATTCCCAAATTTCATCTCATTTGCACATATATCAAGGTCATAATAAATGAAATGATGATTTTAGTAATTGATTCTTTATTAATTCAACACTTAATATTTTTGGGAAAAAAATGTTCTAGATATCTCTTATATAGATATATCTAGGATAAATTAGTTTCTGGAAAATATTGACATTTGGTATTTATTGGCCAAGTTTGAGGATTTTTGGACTTAATTTGATCGTAAATTGCATTTTAGCCACCGAACTTCGTCAAAATTGCATTTCACTCATTAATTGCAATTAAAAAATACCAAAAAAAATGTTGTTATGAAAAGTTAATCTCTAGACCGACTTTAAATCAACTTAAGGAGGTAATGGCCTCCCTGAGTTCAACCTTGGGCTTGCCCAAGTAAAAATATTGACCGCTTGCTTTAATTAGAAAATAATTAATTTAGCGGTTTCTGATTAATCTGAATTTGCCTGACTGCAACAAACATTCAACGTTAATTCCATGTAATTAGTGAGAGCTTTCAAGGGTTCTTCAGTCTATAAAGGAAGAGACTTCCTAAATCAAGTGCGATCCGATGAACACTTGTGTTGACGAGCACGATGATGATTCTTGGCTCTACCTACGAACTTGAGAGAGATTTTCTCCACCAAATAGTCCACACAAATAGAGATATGGATGATCTTTACCTTCTGATTTCATCATACGAAATCAAGTCCTTTAACACATACATGGAGCACAAGAAAGAAGGTGACCCATCTCACGAATGGCCAAGACAATGTGTAGGAAGAGGATGCCAATATGGTGGACGACTAAAGTTTATAGAGATGGGGATGATCAAGAGAAAAGAAGAGTCTTCTCTTCTAAATTCTCTTAGTTCTCAAGACTTGGAAGGGACTCTTATAAATTGAATTCTCATGTATTTTCAAGAGGGACCAAGCTCCTCTTTAAATATAAATGTGGTTGCCCACATGGAGAGTCCTACTCTCCCTTTGGACAGCTAAGATAAGGCCTTCAACTCTATTTTGGATGGCTATTATGGATTCCTAATTATTCATGAAGATATCGACTAATTTTCCAACTTTATAACCAAGTAATACCTCCATAAGAAGTCTTACTCCATAGAGGATCACCACATGGCATGCATGGTGGACGTTCACAAGGAAAGCATGGTAGACATCCGCATGGCTTTCTCTCTCTTATTTCAATGTCAAATATGGTTTGATATTTATTTCAATTATTTTTCGATTAAAGTGAATTGAGATTGAATGATAAATATCAATATTGAGATATTTATAAAAATATCCTCCCAACAAATTAATCCAATTCACAAGTCCAATAAATCCAATCACATTTAATTATGTAAATCATTCACACATATCTTGAATATACGTATGAATCATTTTCATATAAATAGTAGTTATTATGAATCTATATTCATATAAATTAATAGACAATACGTGAATCATATTCACATATTCCTATATCCATGATATAAGAATAATTATCTTCATACTTATATGTCAATAAAGGAGTCCAAATCCAGTTAGGACTCGTGAACAACATTCGTAGATACTTGGAAATAATGTTAGGGAGAGTATATTATCCACTTATAGTGACTTAATATCTAGTAACCAGGGTTTAAACCATTTTTGGGCATAACCATTTGGATCCATCTCGCATAACCATTTCAGATCCATTCCCATTTCCAATATTTAAATCTAGAAGTGGACACAAGAAATGGGTATTAAAATATGTTTTATGATTTGAGATTTAATATAATTAATTTTCAATTATTTAACAATAAAACGGAGTCACTAAAATCCATCCAGTTTCATCACTCCCTTGGAATGGAAGTGTCATAGTATACGATCTATGATTGCATCAGCCTAGAATATCACTACCTTGGAATGGAATACTTAAGCATCCTTCGTGCTGGAAGACTTTGAGTAAATATGAAGTTCAAGACTATATTTGATTATCGTCTTCAAGGATATATCACTAGATATTTCAACCAATTATTAGATGATAATATTAATCACATGCTTTCAAAAAACATATATTTATATTTCTGAATTCTCATCTTCTTCATAAACAAGATGATCATGCATGGAATTCAAAGTGTCCCAATATCTTATGAGTAAGATATGTCTCCTGGTTCAAAAAGTGTGGGTTTATATGATTCTTTCGAGATATCATACATCGCATATCTCCTCATATGCACACCGGCGCATAGGTATATAGACCTTGTACATGTCATCAATCTAATGGTATGTCAAATGTACATACTTGAACATATAAATATACATTTGTCTCTGATCAAAGGATGTATGCATGTTTGTGACAGTATACGATACGTGTCTTTAGTATCTCGATCTTATCAGGTCAACATATTGACAAAAGTCAACATTTGATTTTGGTCAACATTTTAGTTTTGCTCAAATTTTGACTTTTTGATCAACATGTTGAATTTTGGACAACACTTTGACTTGACTAATCCGATGCCTCTGAATCTCTATTCCTATATAGAGGACCTACATTAAAAGCTAAGAAGGAAAGCATTCTTTAGAGAAAGATTGTCATCTATTTATTCGATCAGAGATCATTCTTGAATATCATTTGATGATGCCCGTTGTGTCCTCGATCTATCTCTTTAAACCGACAACCATGAATCAACCTCTATGATCTAACTTTTGAGATCACTAATTGTATGACATCAAGACAACTTTGGTGTATTACCCTAATTGTATCAAAGGGGCTTTATTAAGTGCAAATACAAATATTCAATTTAGATGATGAAATAAAACATCTTTTATTGCATTCGTGGGTCGTCAAGGGCTTACAAGTCCAATAAAGACACATAAAATATCTACATCCATGTACACATCATTCAAAATCTGTAGAGCCAATTTCCATAAAATCATCGACCTCACTTCAATAAAATACCCATGACTCTCACATACGAACTAGGACCATGTGTTCTTGGTCGAGTTGGAAAGCTTGAGATGAAAAGTTCTTTTATGTTTAATCCTAAAAAGACCTTGGGATTTTGTAAAAAGCCAAAATTTTGGGCTATTACAAACATGTATCGTTACCTACTCACCTTTAAAGTAATGTACTCCTAATTATCTTCAAAACAAGATTACTATTAAGATGATTGAAGTATGTTTGAGAAAATTAGGTTTTGAGCTAATTGGTATATTTTACAAAGAGATGACCATATCACTATACTTTTAAGTACAAAGTCATCTTAATTTATTTTGGATTATTTTGCTTTGGTTTACAGAAAAATCAAAAGAGAAAAACATGTGAAAAGCTAATAAAATATCTTTGAAATTTTGGATCTTTTATATTATTATATACCATTATGTTATCTTTATATATTTCATATAGAATTATGTTTAACTACTAAAAATCCAAAAAAATCAAAACATGTTGGCTTGCATTCACTCGCCCATCACCTCCATCTTTCATGCCCATGTTCTATCACTCTATTTCCACTCCATTGCAACCATGAACCTCCTTGTCCTTGATCCTCCATCTTGCTCCGTTTCTAGAGGAAAGTCACCAACCCCCAACATCATCACTATAACCACTTGCTCACAATCATCACTGCCAATCTTTCGTAAACCTCGTAGCAAACTATTTTCACCCTAGTGTAATTAATGTCAATTATAGTATCAGGAAAAAAAAGCAATTGATACAAAAATCACACCTATTAAGCAAATGATATGTAAATCTCGGTAAAAGAGTGTGCCGAGTTCTTTTTTATGTGATGGGTTCCAAGGTTGAACACTCAACACAAGCGGGAAGTGAAGATGTTAGTTTTGACCCGAGTTAAAGTTTAATATTTAATTTAAGATGAAAACGTAATCTCTAGTGAAATAGAATGAAATATGATGTAAATGCAATGAGCATGCAATTTTTATTATATTTATGATGGTTTAAAATTTGGATATCTATACCCATAACCCTGAGTAGTTTAGTAATTACACCCAGAACCCCCTTCCCCCGAGTAATTTTGTAATTACACTCAAAACCCATGATAATTCCTAATTAAATGAGAAACCTCGAATAATGCTTAACTTTTACTGACATAACCCAGTATTGTGTTTCGTTTGTTTTGTTCGTTATATTTGATGGTTTCCATTAAAAAAAGATAAAATTACCTACAATACCCAATCTTATTGTGAATCATTCCCTCTCATTCTCTTCCTCATTCTCATTGCACATAACTGTTGTTTCCAATCAAGTACCGCTGTGGTATGCTACTCCCAACCAAGTGCTGCTTCCGAACATAGCTTCTTTCATTGTTACTACATGACGAGAGAAGGGCAAGGAGGGAGTGGCAGAGCTGCCATCATCGCTGCTGCATGGAGAGAAGATGAAGGAGGGGGCGTCGATGTCGCTGCAATTGTAGTTGTATGGAGAAAAGACATAATAGGGGCATTAGTGCACCGCGATCGCTGTTGCGTGGAGAGAGCTAGAGGGTGACGATGGAGGGGGCGAAGGAGGGAACAGAAGGGGCTTGTGGCAGGGGTCGATGAGGGGGCTGAAGTTGGGTGGTGGAGGGGCTAGAGGAGGGGGTACAAGAAAGGGAAGAAGGGGTTGGAGGGTGGAGATGAATGGAGGATAGGATGAAAGGGGCTGTAGGAAGGGTTGAGGAGGATGTTGAAGGTGGGCGGCAGAGGGGCTGGTGGAGGGGGCACGAGAAGGGGTAGAAGGGGCTGGAGGGCGACAACGGAGGGGATGAAAGTGGTTGGGGGAGGGGGTTGAGGAGAGGGCTGAAGGTGGGCAGTGGAGGGGAAGAGGCAGAAAGGGCTGGAGGGCGACGATAGAGGGGTTGGAGGAAGGGGCTGAAAGGGTGGTGGAGGATGGCACCAGAGGGGGTAGAAGGGACTGGAGGAGGGAGATGGAGGTGGCAATGGAGTGGGGAGGTGGTCATAGGGGGAGGAGGTGTTGATAGACGAGGATGTGGTTTTAGCGAAGGGGGAAGGTGTGTGGGTGTGGGTGGAGGGGGGGGGGGGGGGTGTTGCTGGAGGAGGAAGGATGGGGGGAGGGTTGATTCATTTTTTCTTAATTTATATCATAGTCGTTGGATTGAAGATGTGTTATATTAACTCAATGGTGTAGTTCGGTTAATGATTTAAACTAACAAAGGGTTATGGGCGTGAGACGGAGTGAATGAAAATGTTATACTTTATATACAAAGATGACTGAAATAATGGTTCTAATTGTTTTTAAAGGTGGTAACTATAAAGTAAAATTACAAATGAAAAGTTTTTGGGGTTCTTTAGGTTTTACAATATTTTTAGTATCTTAAAAATACAACATATAACTATCATAAAAACAAATACAATAATATCTTTTTAAACATTTAAAATGAAATCAGGCTCAATTTGTAAAAAAATGAATGATGTCTCAAATGGACCTTAAAATTCATAATCTTATTGAAGTTTATTACATGAGGTTTCCATAACACTATTTTTCCTCTTTTTGAATTAAATGAGGATTTTCAATGATTTTTTATTGTTTCAATTTTTTCCTATTTTAGGCTTAAATATGCAATATTTTTGAAAATAAAAGTACAAGGTGAAGTACAATGCAAATGTAACTTATTATATTTTTCAAATTTTGTAAGTAATGTTAAATAATTTAAATATACACCGTAGAAATTGATATTCAATTTCTTATAAATAGCATACAATTGTTGTTAATTCGAAATAAATCATAATGTGTGAAGCATATATTGGACTTTCTAAGAGATTTTTTAGGAAATATTTCAATGTATGCCCTAGAGAAACCACAAAAGCATTTAGAAATTTTTTTTTATAGATATCAAATTATAATGGATTTAAATGAAACATAAGCCAAAAGGTTCACTTGTGATAATATACAGATTGTATTTCATCCAATTTCCAGCAAGTTATTAATGAAAATTTTAAGTTTAGAATCAATTATTCAATTCAAAAATTGATATTTAATTCATACAAGCTCAAATAATACCATAGTAGCAAATTTTAAAGAGAACTAATTAGCTTTAAAAGTAATCATTGATAAAAAATGTAATTGTGGTTTGCAAAATATCAAACATACAATATAAGGTCTTTTTTGTAATTTCCTAATATAAAAATAACACTAAAAAGCAAGCATGAGGGATTACTTGCAATAAGAAATAACCGGAGAGTGTCCTATGCAAATGAATCGGTAGAACCCGTTAAGGTAGGAGGACAATGATGTATTGGCAGGAGCTCTAGGGGCGTATGTGTTAAACTACCGCAACTACATTACCCAAGTCATGTGGTTCTCGAGTAGATCCAATAGTAAAGATGCATGGGTGGTGCATGATCAGGTAGCTCATGCTATTCCACATTGCTCTAGAGGAATCACAAGATGGTGGAGGATCCAAGAGACTATGGTGTGATATGTGGTTCATTGGAGGCCTTCAACAAGTGATGATTCGATGACGTTGATCGATGGTTGCGGCAACTCTTCGCATCGATGATGTAGATCAACAGATTGGGGATGATCCAAAGGTGCATGTAGGTTGTAGGGCCTTCTTCTTCGACCTCAGGCAAATGAAGAAAGTGATTTGGAGAGTGTCAGAGCTGGTTGACAAATCTTATAATGACGGTGCCCTCTGTTAATGATGCTTCATGACGTGGAACTCTAGCTAACAAAGTACTTGCAAGAAAGATGAGTTGCTCGAGAACAAAGATCAACTGGAGGTTGCAAAAGAGGTCGGTCACATAAGAGGGACGATGAGTACGTGTGACGAAAATGTTGAGTGTATACGAAGCTCTTGAGATGCGAAGGTATATGTGTTAGACATGTAATCCCATGATGAGACATTATGCAATAAAAATTATTGCAAGTTATTTCATTCCATTATCTGAATTAAGGTATAAATTGTTTTCACACTTATAGGGTCTGTTCGGTTGGGGAATAGGTCCTGGAATAAGGGTCCTATTCCCCGTCTCTATCCTTCTTCACCTCGTATGGCAATTCCTGTCCTCCCTCACCCTTGAACCTATTTTTTCTCTTCCTTATTCTCGACCCCACGCCAGCAGCCATTGCATCTCCCACCCTCCCCAAAATCCCTACGCGTGCTATGTCTCTCCCAATGGGGTCCTCCCTTCTCCTCCGCCTCCCAGCACGTCGTCTGTTGTGTCCTCTCCTCAGACTCCAAACAAAAAAAAAAATATCAGAGCTCAACGACCAAATAAAGAGAGAGCGAGAGCATTTTCCTCTCACCCCCACTCTCCATCTCCACCTCGAAACCCTAGCTCATCGTCGTGAGCTCGATCTGTGGAAGCAATGACGTCGATTTGATGCATGTGTTTTTTTGGATCTTCGCATTTTTTCCTTACGTCTGGGAATGATTTCCTCAAAATGGGGACCAAATCTGGTTGCATGATCCTGTTCTCACCATCGCAGATGCCAAGGTCCATAGATAAGGTGAATATGGACTTCCGATTCAATGAAGGGAATGAGTACTCGACCACAAAGAATGTCACCTATTTGATCATGCTTCAGAGAAGAAAGATCTATTTGATTAGCTATTTCAACTATTGTAAATTAAGTTCTCGAGGGCTATAATTGCACCATTTTTGTGTATGGACATATAGGGACAGGGAAAACCTATACGATGGAAGGGAGTAGAAAGAAGAGCAAGGATTGATGATGTATTCAACTTGGATGTTCTCTTTTTGTTACTTTTAATTTTCTTCTTACATTTATGTTTGTTGTTTTGTGTTCCCAAAGAATGGGGAATTTCCTAGCGATGCTGACATTATCCAAAGTATTCTTCTATACCTTAGATCTAGACTTTATTTTTTGAAAGTATAGATCTAGACTTTATTTTCAGGCTTCATTTAGACTACATCCATTATCATGCCTTCGGGTGATGTGATCAACGGACTGAGTTTCTTATTATTGAATTCTATCTTCCATCAAGTATATGTTTGCAAATTTTAGCCCCCTTCAGTCGAGTATCACAATGGGATGTAATTAGTGGATATTATTGAATGTTGATGTTAGATATTTCATGAAACATTCTTTCAATTTGTTGTATATATTAGATATTAATGAATTGTAATGATTAGGTTTTTGAAGAAACATTCTTTCAGTTTGGTATGTGCACATCTTTACTACTGGAATGGAATATGATGTGTATTCTATGGGAGATTGATCGATTGGTATAAAGTGTTGAAATCCCTTGGCTCAATATCAGAAATGATAGTTAACATAATGACCATTGCTCGGAGGTAACTGACGAGTTCGAAAATCATCGAGTTAAAGATGTGTTTTTATCTTCGAGTGAAAATAATAAAATGTCGTTCGTTGTAGGCGGCGATCGGAAACAGTCAAGAAATAACCACAAATTTTTAATCAATTTTAATCAAGTGGTTTTATATTTATTTTACTTGGGCAAGTCCCAAGGTCGATCACAAGGAGGAAAAGGAACAACCTAGAGTTGTGTCTATCCAATTTCGTGTTCGGTTTTCAAGGCGGTCTTTTTTTGGAATTTTTAAATGCAATAAGGGGATGCAAAATGCAAATTCGGCCTATTTTAGGGACTAAAATGTAAACTTTGATCCAACAATGTCAAAAAAATATGAAATTTGGCCGAAATGATATATATGATAAAATAAATGCACTGTAATTTTTTTGGAATTTTATTGACAAAGAAAATAAGTAAATAAAATAAAGGTCAGAAAACCGCTAAAATATACAATATACAAAAGAGGCCCAAAACCCAACTTTCACATACGAGCTCCGATTCACTTGAACTTGGTCTTGTTTTGAAGGTAATTGAATGTGCATTAGTTCAAAAGTGAGTAGGATCAAATCAGACACTGTATGGGGAAGATATGTGGCTTTTAGTCCGAAAATCCTGAAACTAGGGTTTGGATTTTTGGTCCACTTAACATGGTTAGTGATTTTTTTGTATTTTTTATTTATTCTTGTTAGTGATATGTACACAGTGGAGGTGGTTTTTGGGTTATGCGGTGTTTGCATGAAGGAGTTAAAAATAGAGGAAGTTAGGCTATTTATAGGTCAACTTTGGCTTGGGTTTTTGGCTTCTTATTTTATGCAGAAATTAATGCTAAAATGCAATTCTTATGAAATCATGCATGAATGCTAATTATACAGAATAAATGCCGAAATGCAGTTGATTTTGAGGGACTTGATCTTAATTAATGAGACTTAGAGTGATGAATCCGAGATTCATCATCCCCCTATACTTAAACCATGCTCGTCCCTGAGCATAAAAAAAGAAATGCCATGAAGTGAAATAAGACTGGGTTCCATACCAAGACCATGAACTGAAGGTGAAAGTGAAACTAAACTCGACCTTCGGATTAATAGTGTGGCGGAACTTCTGTGAGACTTAGAATTTTAAAATCATCAGCCCTCAAGTTCTACACATCATTGTCACAGTTTTGGCTCAGAAGTCCTCTTAGATCAATCCTCTTCCCAAAGTATACCCTATGAATATTGAATAACCGACTCATGTGTGTGTGAAGGTTTTAGCTCTTCCCATCCAAAATGCCAGACTACCATGCTCCTCTCCTCTCCAGTAACTCGTCCTCGGGGAGTCAGGTATTTCCTTCTAAGGTCCGTCGTGCTGTGTTCACAATCGAATGAGGGAGAAGATAGAAGAAAGAGAAAAGAACTGGAGGGTGGCCAGTGTAGTCACCTCTCCTTGTGAAGATGGCCAGTGTAGCCGAGTCTCCACCAAGATCTGCAGGTTCTTGAAGCTTGGACCTTTTTGATCGGATTTTTATTTGGTAGAATGCTTCTTTGTATTTGGAATTTTTGGTCATTCTGCTTGGATCTTGTTGTGCCCCTACGGATATAGAATCTTTTTGTTCCGTACATTTTTTGGGGTCTTAGAAAAAATTGTGCCCAGTCGTCCATCCCTTTTCCGAAGCTTTAATTCAACCCGTACTCCGGTCTTTAGATTTCCACGCTACCAGAAAAGATACTCACACAGTCTTCCAACATCCCGTCTGGGTTGAGCTAAGTGCATAGTACGAGAGTGTGAATTAATTCCCTATTCCAGAGTTGTACCCAGAATGAAGAGACCAGGTTAGACATTAAGAGTCAAACGTTGTACATTGTCATGTGGAACTCAAAGAATTAAGTCAAAGACCTGAAGTTCTTAAAATCCTATTTCTCGGTGAAGTTCCTCTGAAAATTAGGTGGATTAAGGTCAAGTCCAGACCACTCTCAGTTTCTACTCATAACTCGGTTCAGAACCCAATGACTTTTCACAGATGCAAATGCATGTGATGTTGGATGAAGTGCAGGTGTGTGCAATGCAGACACATTTTTTTGAATTTTTTTGACATTTTATGCAAGGGATTTTTTATGCAAAAATGGATAAGAAGCCATTTTTTTTTCAAAAATTTTTGGGCAAGGTTAGTGTTAGTAGCAGAACTCTTTTTTTTCTCTTCTTTTTTTGTGTGTGTTTGTTTTTTTTCAAGTTAGTACCCACCCCGTAAATACATATAGACTTACGCGAAAGTACGAGATATGGGTAAAATATATACAAAGTATATATATAGACCCCCCTATACTTAGCGAGTGCTGTGTCCTTAGAGCACAAGAAGCAGAAGACATAGCTCGGGCTAAGCGTAAGGGAGTGGAAAAAAATGAAAAGAAAAGCGGCCAGGAAATGAGGAGAGTATATACAGATGGGTGTTGGTTCCCCCTATACTTAGGCTCTGATCAGCCTAAGTATGGAAGAATGGTGGAAATGGAGCGATCGAGAGTTAGGAGAGGAATGATATATACAGATGGCATCGGTCCCCCCTATACTTAGGCCTTGGCCTAAGTAGAGGAAGAAGCTGTACAAGGGAATCGATGTGGTCGGGAGGGAGGGTGGATAGCCGATGATTAAGGCAGTTTTTGGCTGATCTTTTTGTGAGCCTGCGGTGGGAGATCGTAATGATGAGTCGGAGATGAGGCATATGATTTCCAACTATGATCAGTGTTATCCTCAGAAAAATCATGATGGATAATAGATGAAGTGTTTGAGTCAGAAGAAAGATATCCATCATCAGAGTTATCCTTGGAGGAGGAGTAATTGAAAGTGGACATACTCCAAGTATTCTGGTCTTTTTGTTTCTTCAATTGTTTTCTCAAAAGTCGTTCCTTCTTGGGGTCAATCGGTTTGTCCTCGGATGAATACTCAGAAGCACCGGTTTCAGTCAGCTCATACGAAATAATTCCAGTGTACTTGAAGAGGGCAGGAGCATCAGCTTTAGATGAATAGTAGTTAGGAATGGGAGTTGTCCAACGAGAATTGAATTTTGGATCCTTACGAAGATATGGCTTTAGGGCTGCCGAACAGACTTCATTCATGTAGACCACCTTTTCCGGACCTGATGAGGGATCATCAAATGATTCCTCTTCCGAAAAGTCAAAGTTGACTCTCTTTTTATTTCATCGTGAAGGTGTCGGTTCACTTGAGTATCCAGATGAATAGCCATTGAAATTCTCCTTGGTTGGTGCTTGGTCTGCGTACTTGTTCTTAGTCTCCGAATGTTTGAGCACTCTCGATTTGGGATGATTTGGTCAAGATATTCAGAGAATGTTGCTCCAGGGTGTGACCATGCATATATCTTAGGATCGTAGTAGAAAGATTTGTCTATTTTGAGATCCGCGGGAATTGAAATACTGGGGAGAGTCTCTGCATGTTCTTTCTCAATTGATTCGATGTTGGCGCATTCCTGTGCCGAGTTGATGTAATCCATGTAGTCAGAGTAGGTTGACCCAGGGTGTGCCCATGCATAAGTCTCCGGATCATAAGATTCATATACATGATTCACCATGGTGAGAGCGGTTGGGAATGGAGCAGGGGGGAGATTTTCTAAATCAATAGTCTCATCAACAACAGCTATCTAGGGTGTGGTTGCGGGGTAGGGCTCTTCTACCGATTCATGGTTACGGTTGTCGGGGACTTCGTGGGTTGCCTCAGAAGATCGTGGTTCCTCAAAGATATGGTCAGATCTAAGTGCTTCCAGTTCTGTGAAATTGATTTTCCGAGTCTCACAATCAATACTCGCCTTGGCCATTGCCAAGAATGGCTTTCCGAGAATGATTGGAGATTGGGTGAATTCTCCTTGATGCTCAATATCAATGATCGTGAATTCTACTTTGAGCGGAGCACCTTGGAATTTCATGATGACAAAAATGATTCCTCTCGGCCGCTTTATTGATCGGTCCGCTAATTGAACAATCTCTCGTATCTTCCGAATCAGTCCGAGTTTGAGTTCATGGAATACAGAGGTCGGGAGGATATTAATTGGTGAATCGTCATCAATCCGAGCATGGGTGAAAATTGTATCTTTGATTTCACAATCAAATCTGAGCAACCGCTTTACTATGCGGCTCTTGGTTTTTCTCCTTAACACCAAGGAGGAGGCCATTGACAAGATATGTCTTTCAGTCTTTGTTCGTATCCTACCCGACTTTTTCATAGTTAATTTTTCCGTTAAAAATCTTTTAAGGTCGGGGAAGTGTTCAATGGCATGTAGAAAGGGCAGTTCAAAAATCAATTTCTTTCCTAGTGCTTCCCATACAGTTGGATCCAAATTCCTCAGATCATCTTCAGTCTCAATTTTTATGAAATTATCTGAATTTTCAAATTTTTTGTGGTTTTCAAATATTTCCATTTTTTGGTATTTTCTGGGTGGTGTGGGGGTGTGGGGTGTTCTTCAGATGAAAAGGGGCTCTGATGTTCAGGGTGAGGGTCAACGGCATAGTCATTTCTAGGAGAGTAATATGTAGAAGTGAAATTGTTAGAATTGTCCCTAGGTCCCTGAATATCCTCAGAATTTTCAATCTCAGATCCAATCATTTCCTCATTTATTTTAATGTCCGAGCTACCATAGAATGCGATGAATCGGTCAGTGAATTTTTGAAATTTATCCTCCATCAATTCGAATCTTGTTTTTATCCTCAAAACATCATCCTCAAAATTCAATTCATGATCAATCATGGGCGCAGTCGGTGTGTGTTCGATAATTTCATCTTCCATTTTCTCGTTTGTGCTGAGAGGAGAATTTCTTGGAATATCCAATATATGATCATTAATTTCAGAAAATATCTCCTCAATGATCATGGAAGGCGGCTGCTCATATGATCCAGACATGTGGAGTTGGTCCGAGTAGAGTTTGTTCCTTCGATCTTGAGTGGTCGGATCTTGGTATGGTGGAATCAGCATACAGGGTTCATGTGTTTCTATGTAGTCAGTGCAGTCCTCTTTATGATCGTCATGTCTGAAGAGGGGGTTGTCATGGTCAATCCAAGCTGATGATTGTTCATTAGCGTTCCAGGGAAGGGTTGATGAAATAGGTGAAGAAGTGTTCAATTCAATCATGTGGTGATCATCTCCCATGAACGAAGGATTGACATTTACCGAATAAGAAGAATGAATTGTATGATCGGCGTAGAGAGGGTTGATATACGAAGAAGTAGAGACCTCAGTCGATTGTTGATTTATTGTGTCCGAAAACAGAGGATTGTCATTCATGAAGCAGATCGGATTGGTAAAAAGAGATGGTGGTTGAGAGTCTCTTGGAGGTGGTGTTTTGGGTCTAACCGACACGAATTCGTTTTCATAGTATAGTTCTGATGGATTCTCGGTCATTTCTGAAAGAGTTAAAAGGAATGAGGGGTTAGGTCTATTTTTATACAAGAATTCCATTATCAAGAAGAGAGGGGAGATGATTGCACGGGATAGTCAAGAGAAATCAAATGTGCGGCTATTTATATTGAAATCGGTTCACGCACACCAATGCAAACACAATTCAAACCCCGGGTTCACCAACGCACACAATGAAGCCTTAAGAGCTCGGCTATTATCTTTTCGATTTTAGTTGGTGATAAATCAATCTTGGCAAAAATTTAGCGAGCTGAGATTTAGGATTTGGGCTCTAGCTTTAAGTGTCGTCTCTCGCTCACTCATAAAAAAAAAACATCCAAGGTCGGGGTTGCTCTCCCCCAGAAATTCTTGATTTTATGGATTATTAAGATCGGCTATATTTAGCAGTCCTAATTTTTAATGAGGTGATCACTGAAAAAATTAGATGAGCACAAATACACGTCTACCGTCCAGTCCCAATTTCCTTTTAAAATTATGTGATAAAACAAGAGGGAGGAGTTCGGGAAAAGCCGATGCACGTGAAAAACAATGATGTATGCTCAGTTAGAAGACTTACAGTGCCTCCTCGCAATCTCCATGTGGGATGCAATACAGAATTGAAAAAATTATTCTAAATGCATGCAACCGATGAAAACCGTACCTAAGCAGAAAGTTCTATTAGCGGGAAGAATTGAGATAAATTTGGCTAAGTTGAACGATCTATGTGCGTTTTGATTAATGTGAAGTGTGGCTTAAGAACTGATGAATACCCATTTATCACTCTTTATTCTTATATTTTAGCTACAAAAACCTTTGCAAGTGCATGTAGATATGTGTGAATAGGAATAATTACCAAAAGCATGCATTGTGTAAAAATCTATAATTAGCATGTTTTTGTGCAAAAATAAAAGAATAAAGATTAAAAAGAAAAAGAGGGAAATATTTAGAATAAATATTGAGCAACCTAACCCAAGGGAGGGCTCAGCATGGGCCTGACCGCATAAAAGCCAAAGTAGAGGGAGATAGGGGCTCTTGTGTAAATATCTATGTAAATAAAATAAAAATGTTTTCCTCACCAAAAATACACTTGTAAATACTTGTATATATATATTTATCAATATAAAAACAAAAGAAAAATTAAAAATCAAAAAGATCAAAAATACCCTTTCATCATGTACATAAACCATGCTTCTATATTTATTTAACCTTGTAAACAAATAAAGTTATTTTCCAAACTTTTTGTAAATATTCTATGCTATATATTGTAAATAAATAATTTAAAAGAATCAACACAAAAATCAAATAAAAATAACAAAATTAAAAATATAAAAATATCTTGTACATATGCCTTGTATATAGATGTACATATCTATTTATTTTACCTATGTAAATAAATAATAAAAATCAAATAAAAACATCCTTTTATTCCTTATTTTATACTATAAATAAATAAAATATAAAATAAGGATAAAACTGTATAAAAATAATATATAAAAATAAAAAATCAAAACCCCATACATTGTGTATATACCTATATATAGTACATATAATGTAAATACCTTATTTTTATTTCCAAAAATTAATTAAAAATCACCAAAAAATAGAAAAAAATAAAATAAAAATATTTTATGTTTTAAGTTTTTGAAAATTCGGTCATTTTCTAACTCAAAATAATTAAATAAAAATTCAATGCTTGGCGGCCTCTGATTGGTCCACGGGGGATTGTTGACCCCCGGTCAACTCCCCCCCCCCAGGACCACCAGAGCCGGATCCAGAGTGGCCGACCCGATTTCTCGATTTTCCTCCCGCTCGATCCGACCGCCAACACCCCAAACCCCGGGCTCCGATTACTCTCTGATCATCCAGGACCCTCGCCCGGGGTAGGTTTAGAGGATCCAAGCTCCGCGCATCTCGCCCGACCCCTGTCTTCTCGGATCCTCCTCCATATATAAAGTCGTCTCTGGCGACCTAATTCTTTCATCTTTGATCTTCCCCTCGGCGCCTGTGAGCTCCTCCAGCGTCCCTGAGTGACAGCCGTGGCCTTTGGAGTTGCAGCGAGGCCCGGGCAGCCGGGAGTCACTGATCCGGTGGTAAACGTCGCTGTGCGCCACCGCGAGCGCGCTCAACCTCGAGGAACTCGACGTCCCCTTGCAGGCAATGACCGAGAGCTACATCAGCTCCAGCCTAGTCGAATGCATCCATCAGGTAGCTTAGTTAGGCCGTAGATTAGCTTAGGTTGCGATTTTTCGATTTTCAGTAGTTTAGCTCCTCCGCCTCCACCAGCCGTCTCCGTCCACGCATCCGACCATCCGACACCACCATCGCCTTCGCCTGACTCCTATCCACCTTCTTCGCCCCTTCACTCCCCCTGTCTCGCCCCGGAGCAGGGTTTCGGCTCTCACCCCTCCGCCGCTCGTTGGAGAGCCTCCATCTCGCTACACCAGCCACTTTCCGCCCGCTCTGACGGGTCGAGGCACTTTTCCCTCGACCCAACTTCTTTCCTGTGCAGGTTTCAGGGCTAATCGACCTCATCTGGAGGTCGGAACTTCTGGGCACAGCAGCTCCAGTTCTTTCACGTCGCCGGAGCTCTCTGGAGCTCCTAGCCTTCGTCGGAGCAGAGCATCGGGTGCGGGGCTTCACGGCGAAGGTCCCCAGCACCTCAGGAGCGGCAGACGAGGACCATCGCGCGCACGGAGGGCCGGCGAAAGTCGCCGGCGACTAGTTCTTGCAGCATCCTCGTCCGCCGTCAGATCGACTTCGGTGCTCCAGATTAGCTCGTGTCCGTCCATCCTCGGAGCAGCATCCACGCCCGATCTTCCGAGGATCGATCGTCACCATTGAGCAGCGAGGTTAAGCCACGACGTATCTCAGCCGCTGGATCTAGCACGTGGCTCCGTCTCGTCCATCCGATCCGAGCCCGGACTTCTTCGAAGACCCACGTTGCAGCATCTTCATCCGATCATCCACGTGGACACATACCAGCCGTCGGATCGACTCGAGGGGTTGCTCTTGTGTGCGGCGCACCATCCCATCCATCCAACCTGCCACGCGTCGTACATCCGACCCTCGACATTAATAAAAGGGGTAATTTGTCCTTAGGCCCCTTTACTTTATGCATTTAGTTTTTAATCCTGTAAATATTTAGTGTAGTTCTTTTGTTTTTGTGAAAATTGCACTGTGGACCTCTATGTTTGTTTAAATTGCATTTATACCCCTGCCAGTTGTGGACACGTGCATTGACACGTGATATTTTGGTGTAATTGCATTTTTGGCCCTGTGTTTTCGGCTTGTTAAGTTTTACATTCATAGAAATAGGAATTGCAATTAGGTCCCCCCAGGCCTGAGTCACGTGTATCGTGCGTGGCCCGGGGGGTAATTTGCATTTCTAGCCCTAAGCTTTCCAAGCTTGTTCCTCCAGGGACCCAGAACTTTGTTTTAATTGTAGAAAGGTCCCTGTGTACTGCTGCTTCTTTTGATTTTTGAATAAAATATCAAATCACCTCCAAATTCGATGAAAATTTGACACATGGCTCCTGCCATGGTGTAGGATTTGTATGAATTTTTGAGGACATTTTTGATTGTGTTTGCTATTTTTAAAAATTCAAAAACCATAGTTTTTGTTCCTTTCTAGATTGGAAAATCACAAAAAAAATATAAAACTCCTCTAAAAATTCTACAAAAATTAGTTACGTTTAGTTTGTGTTCCTTGATTTTCTAGCCAATTTTGGCTATTTTTCATTACTTAAAAACCTTAAAAACTTAAAAACACTAAAAAACCCATAAAAATTCTAGTAAATACATTAAAAAACCAAAAACAATAAATTTGGTACCCAAATTTTCCATGTTTTACCTACTTTATAGGAAAATTACCTCCAGGCCCTTTTGAGGCCCTTAGATATTTTATCTAGGGTTTCTTGGCTCGGCTGGACAGTACCTCTTATTTTTGCTACTGTTTGATTTTTAGAAAATAAAATACACATCAGAAAATTGTCAAAAATTCACCAAAAACACTTAAAAACATAAAAAACACAAAAATATTTTTGTTTGAATTTTTGCTTGATTTTTGATACCTTAAATAAATTGTTGAAGTGTGCTTATTTGTGTTTTCCTTATTTTCTTTATATATTAAAAATCCAAAAAAATATAAAAATAATTAAAAACCACTAAAAACATTTTCCTCTTTTATTTTATTTGTTTTTTTACTACTTCGTAGGCCTTCGGCCAATTCGTGCTCCTTGAGTTCGACCCTGGGAGCTATGCCAGGTTAATCACATAACAGGACCGCTTTCTTGTTCTGATTGATTTTTTTTGTATTGAGTGGTTCATTTTTCTTGTTGACCCGAGTCTGAGTGATTGAGGTCTCAACGACCTTTTAGACACCTTTACCTTAGTCATTTTGCTCGGTCATCAGAATGGCGCCGTTGCCGGGGAGCACGGCTTAGTAGTTCTTTTTATTTTTCATTTTTGATTTTTCCGCGACTTTTCGCGGCTCTTCCAGAGCTCGCGGCTCTTCGCGGCTTTTTATCTATATTTTATTTTCACTTTATTTTGCTTTATTTTCTTTTTCTTTTATTTTTGTTTTTGTTTTCTTTTGTGTGTTTATTTTATTTTACATTTTTGCTTATATACCCTTTTATTTTCATTTCCTTTTATTTTTCTTTTATTATTATTTGATTATTGGTTCTGACCACTCTGTTTTCTCTTGCGAGGGCCCGAGGACCGAGGCGGCTACTCTCGAGAAGCCGAAGCAACCGCGGTATTCGGAGGCGGCTCCTTTCTTCGCGGAGCCGCAGGAGAGAGTGAGAGAGAGCTGAGTGGGTGAGGATTAGGATAGATTTTTATTTTCATTTCATTATTATTGTAATAATACAGGACTTGGACTTGGACAGTTGTGGACTTGCCGTAGCGGGTCTGTTTCGCCGAGCACCGGTGTGCTCGGGGGACCCTTAGGACTTGCGCGGTTTTTCGCGGCTTTTCGCAGCTTTTCGCGGTTTTCTTTTCTTTTTCTTTCTGCCTTTTCCGGTGTTTACGCGGTTTTTGCTCAAGCGCCTAGACTTAGGATTTTCTGGTGATTATGCCGTAATTAGTAGGATCCACACACCTAACTGCTTATCTGTTCCCATAGATCGTTAATTGGACCTACTTAAAAATCACTAATAAAAATAACTGATTCATTTGCCTTCATAGCCTACGTGCTGTAGCCCGTCCTGTAAAGCGCTTACTCCTACCCCCGATTTGTCGGACAGAGGAGGGACGGGCCAAGACCGGACTCTTTGGCTTGGAGGTCGGTGACCGGTTAGACGGTTCTTCGCTAGAAATTGCTCGCCTAGGACTCGGCTTTCCCGTTGCATCATATAGGTAGTTTCCTTTCTGTCTTTACATTTATGCGCGGATCATATTGCATGTAGAGTGCTGGAGACAGGTACACATTTCTTACTCAGCATGCATCATTGATTTATCGCGCATCGGATTTTTTGTCTTCTTCCCCCTGTTTTGGACTTAATAACCAGGAGAACCGAAAAATTCGTTAGGCGTTTCTTTTTATCGAAAAATATCTAAAAAACAAAAACAATAAAATTGGGACTGCTAATCATACTTGACCTAAAAGACACCTCACTAAAAATCTGTCTTGGGGAGAGTAACCCCCTCCTTGTCTGGTTTGGATGAGCGAGAGAGTGATCCGCACATTAGGATAGAGCCTCCGATCCTTTCTTGACTGATTACCGGCTTTCAGTACGGGACAGTCAGTTGAGAAAGATCTGGATACCTATTGACCTCACGTAATCGCTCTGATAGACTGGATGATCACCTAAAATAAAATCGACAAGATAATTGACCGATCCCTTCGATCTTCAGCTCTGTGTGCGTAGGTGAATTGGGGGTTTGCTTGTTCCTCTTGTTTGATTGCCAGATCCCTTCGATCTTTTCTCATCTCCCTCCCTCACCTCCCTTCATTTCTCTTTTCCTCTTCTTCTTTATCCCTGGATGATGGATTCCCCTCACTACGAGCCGACCCTTACGGCTTCTTCTCCGTCTTCTGACCATCACTCTAGTCCACCTTCTAGGGAGGTCGGATCTCCGACCAACCTCCCGCTCCCTCCCTCCCTTTCATCTCATCACTCTGGGCATGTTGTGTTAGACGTCCGAGGATATCAGACAGAGCAGATGCGAGACCCGGACGATGCTGTTGCTGAGTTGAGAGCGTACTCCGTTGGCGACCAGAGAGAGCAGTGGAAACTAGCAGACAGATCCTTTTCCAGATTAAAGGAGGAGCAGATAGCACATGGAGCTCAGTCAGCTTCTACACTAGGTCCATTCGTCTTGAATTTGGACTACATTTAGCGACTGCCGACATTTTCAAGAGAGGCGCACGAGGAGCCTTATCTTCACCTGTCAGCTTTCGAGGAGTTTTGCAGAGAAAAGAGATATTCAGATGTCACTGCAGAGGAGCTGATGAGCAGGACCTTCCCCTTTACGCTTCACGACAGAGCCATGAGATGGCACCGACGATTGGGGAAGACATTTGAGATGTGGGGAGAGCTACGCCGAGAGTTTTTGCAGAGATACTTCCCTCCACGGAGAGCAGATTTTATGCGGTCTTTGATCATGGACTTTTCAGTTGACCCCCAGGAGCCATTGCACGAGGCATGGCCGAGGTTTCTTGACCTCTTGAGGAGATTTCCAGACCATGGACTTCCACTGACAGATTTGATTGAGATCTCCACGCGGGGGATGACCGCAGAGCAGATAGCACTGGTGATTACCACATGTGGCGGTTCACACCGCAGTTCCGACCTTCACCTACTGGATACCATCTCAAGACTACTTTTACAGAGTTCTTTTACACGAGATGCCTTGGTCGGGACAACACATGAGGATGATGCAGTACCAGTGCGGTGTGTCACTTCACATGGTGAGTTAGCTTCTACACACCAGCCCGAGGATTTGGAGCATGCACCACCGATAGAGGAGATGAATGCCATAGCAGAGGTTCGGACCCAGAGTCTACTTGAGTTCCCGTTGGTTTTCCAGCTGGAATTCGAGTCAGTCCCAGAGTTCCCAGTCGACGAGTCTTGGATATCAGATCTTCTGATACTCCAGGAGCCGGAGGAGACCCAGCTTTTGCAGACATTGATTCAGAGACTTCAGTTTCTAGTCCCGGAAGAGTCAGTTTCCTTCCTGCAGAGACACTTCTCGGATGCAGACAGTCACCAGGACTCAGCCCAGCAGCCACAGCTTGAGGAGGGACCGCACTTTGAGAGAGTTGATATAGAGAGTCCCGTCTTCGAGCCTTTTGTCCTCCACTTTGTTGAGATAGATACACTTCCTGAGGACCAGCTGACAGCCAGCATAGCCGTAGAGCGAGGATCAGCTGCAGACACTTTCCAGCTACCGTGGTGTTGACTAGTACCTTCTCCTGCTTCCAGATTGCCGAGACTTACACTTCAGATGATGATGCAGCCTGGTGCACTGAGTGGATACTTGATAGCAGCGCAGATGCCCATCTAGATCCTGATCCTCCTCTAGTCACTTCGGATCTTGCATCTCCCCCCGAGGGTTATCTGCGGGAGGATGCCGCACTCTATGAGTACTTGGTTTCACCTGCTGAGAATGTTTCCGATCTGGCGGAACACGAAACCGAGTCTTTAGATCATTCTGATTCTGAGTCTTCTCACCTCGACGACCCTCGCGAGGATGAGCCCATTTTGGAGATATTCGATGATCTGCCTGATCTTCTTCCATTCTATTCATCGGATATCAGTCTGTTTAGAGAGTCTCCTGATCTTGATTGCCCACACCTGCTTGAGACACTGATTGACGTGGAGGATTTTGTTACTGATCCATCCTTCTCCACGTTTGATTTCTTCGGCTCTATACTCTCACTCCAGTCTGAACCAGAGCCGATGATTTCTTTTGTGTTACCGGATCCTGATCATTTCTTCCCATATCTTTGGCCGGTAGCAGACACCTGCCTGATTGTATACATGGGTGTCTTACTTTACACTGTTGCGTTCGTCGTTGTTCTCACACCAAGACTGCGACGACAGTACGGCATTCGCTTTTCCGATACCGTCCTGAACCTTGATACTGCATTATCCTAGCCTTTGCGCCCAGCTAGGGGCGTAAAATCTAGCGCTTGTTGAGAGGTACCTCAACATTGTACTCTTTTGTATATACGTGTTTCGTCTTATTTTGATCCTTCTTTCTTCCGTTCTTGTTTTCACCCCAGGTCTCACTTAGGATTATCTTTGCTATACTTAGGATATTGCTCATCCTAAGTATAGGGGGGTGAAAACACCGGGTTGTTCTTCGTTCTGTTTCATCACTTCTGTTGTTGCCTATACTTAAGGTTATTCACCCTAAGTATAGGGGGAGTGATGATCCTCCTTCTTGTATATAGTCGTGATTTTCTTCGTGTCTTGCTACCCCTGTTTTGCTGCCTATACTTAGGGATATTTCACCCTAAGTATAGGGGGGGTAGACCCTGTACATTCTCCACTCAGTATTCCCTTAGTATACAGCCTTCTATACTTAGGATTATTTGATCCTAAGTATAGGGGGAAGACCCGAGTCCCTCTTGACTTCTATCTTTTCTCTTTGTATAGCTTTCCTTTTCACTTCCCTATACCTAGCACGAGTTATGTCTTCTCCATCGCTCTTGACTCTGAGGACATCGTTCGAGCTAAGTATAGGGGGGTGTGTATATATTTCATATATACTTTAGCCATAACTCGTACTTTGTGTGAGTGTGTTAATAAATAAAATGGCTAAAAACCACAAAAAATTAAAAAATTTTCATGTACATAATCTTCTTTTATTTGCACATACATAGCTAGTGTACAAATTATTTTTGTAAAAATGATTTCAAAAATCTTTTGTGTAAAGCTTGTGTAAATATTTTTGTATCAAAATTATGTATATAGTACAAAAAATTTTTCCAAAATGTTTTGAAAATCAAAAGTTTGTAAAAATCTTGTGTAAATGTGTGTAAATATCTTTTTGCAAAACTTGCACTTCATGCATCATTCATTCATGATTTCAAAACATTTTTCAAAAATTTTGCATGATTGTAAAACTTTGTGTAAATAAGCATCTTTTTGTACATATGTATATAGTTTTTCTGGATGATAGTTGACATTTAAACTAGCCTGGAATCAAATTGAGAAATGGAGCTTGATTAAGATCTTAATCCACCTAACTTTTAAGAGGAACCTTATAGGGCTTAGGTTTAAGGCTTTTCAGGTCCCTGGTGACTTAATTCTTTGAGTCCACTAGGCTATGGTCACATGTCATCTCAATGAGCCTAAGTAGAACACTTAACAACAACACATGACTCATATAGATTGTGGCTTTACTTGGACACCAGCACTATGCACCGAGCTCTCTACGGATGAGGTGGTGAGGAGGCAGTCTTCCTTGACTTGGGGTAGCATATGAGGGTAGTACTTCTAGTCGGAACCTCTCTTCTTATTTTAGTGAAGGAAGTGCGTCTCAACTTGGTCTGGTTGCCATGAGGTCTAACGACGGGAGTTGTGGGTTGCAATAAAGCTTCAAAAGAGGGATAGTCTACTGGCTCAAGAGGAAAAACTCCTTGTATATATGCTACACATGTATATGTTGTATAGATGCACTTGAAAAAAAAAGTGCAAAAAGAAAAGAACTCCAAAAAAGTGGTGGGTCTGAGAGAAAATGATAATCCCACCGGAGTATGTATATAGAGTGCAATAAGCAAAGCTTGGTTTCATGATCCACCTGTTGTAGCTTGCAGCAGGGAGACTTGGCTACACTGGTCAAGCTCCCAAGGGTACTTGGCTACACTGGCCTTGACCCATTCTCTTCTTCCCCCTCTTCTTGAGCCGATTGTACTTGAACTTAGAAGGGAATACCCCGCTCCTCGAGGAAAGAGTGGCCAGATTGAGGTCATAGAGTTACCTTATTGGGGAGGGTTGTCAAGTTGCCATTTCTGAGGTAGAGAGCTTAGACCTCACTTTCACAGGACAATAAAAGATTCATGGTCTTCAGGGTTTGTGATTGATGACTTGTTCTGATCTGGAGCATTGAGGAGTCTTGGTTATAGATTAGTGGAACTTAGAGGCTGTTGAGTTTTAAGCCTAAGTCTAAATAAGGTTCCGACACATTAATAATCCAAAGATCTGATCGAGCTCCATACCCCAATTTAATGAAGGCAAGTTTAATAATCAACCTTGATCCATGTACATCTTCTTTTTCTTTTTCTTTCTCTTTCTTTCTTTTTCACTTCTTTTTCAAATAAGTGTTTGCTAAGGGACTAGCAAAGTTAAGTATAGGGGGGTGATGAATACCCATTCATCACTCTTTATTCTTATATTTTAGCTACAAAAACCTTTGCAAGTGCATGTAGATATGTGTAAATAGGAATAATTACCAAAAGCATGCATTATGTAAAAATCTATAATTAGCATGTTTTTGTGCAAAAATAAAAGAATAAAGATTAAAAAGAAAAAGAGGGAAATATTTAGAATAAATATTGAGCAACCTAACCCAAGGGAGGGCTCAGCATGGGCCTGACCGCATAAAAGCCAAGGTAGACGGAGATAGGGGCTCTTGTGTAAATATCTATGTAAATAAAATAAAAATGTTTTCCTCACCAAAAATACACTTGTAAATACTTGTATATATATATTTATCAATATAAAAACAAAAGAAAAATTAAAAATCAAAAAGATCAAAAATACCCTTTCATCATATACATAAACCATGCTTCTATATTTATTTAACCTTGTAAACAAATAAAGTTATTTTCCAAATTTTTTGTAAATATTCTATGCTATATATTGTAAATAAATAAAATAAAAAGAATCAAAACAAAAATCAAATAAAAATAACAAAATTAAAAATATAAAAATATCTTGTACATATGCCTTGTATATAGATGTACATATCTATTTATTTTACCTATGTAAATAAATAATAAAAATCAAATAAAAACATCCTTTTATTCCTTATTTTATACTATAAATAAATAAAATATAAAATAAGGATAAAATTGTATAAAAATAATATATAAAAATCAAAAATCAAAACCCCATACATTGTGTATATACCTATATATAGTACATATAATGTAAATACCTTATTTTTATTTCCAAAAATTAATTAAAAATCACCAAAAAATAGAAAAAAATAAAATAAAAATATTTTATGTTTTAAGTTTTTGAAAATTCGGTCATTTTCTAACTCAAAATAATTAAATAAAAATTCAATGCTTGGCGGCCTCTGATTGGTCCACGGGGGATTGTTGACCCCCGGTCAACTCCCCCCCCAGGACCACCAGAGCCGGATCCAGAGTGGCCGACCCGATTTCTCGATTTTCCTCCCGCTCGATCCGACCGCCAACATCCCAAACCCCGGGCTCCGATTACTCTCTGATCATCCAGGACCCTCGCCCGGGGTAGGTTTAGAGGATCCAAGCTCCGCGCATCTCGCCCGACCCCTGTCTTCTCGGATCCTCCTCCATATATAAAGTTGTCTCCGGCGACCTAATTCTTTCATCTTTGATCTTCCCCTCGGCGCCTGTGAGCTCCTCCAGCGTCCCTGAGTGACAGCCGTGGCCTTTGGAGTTGCAGCGAGGCCCGGGCAGCCGGGAGTCACTGATCCGGTGGTAAACGCCGCCGTGCGCCGCCGCGAGCGCGCTCAGCCTCGGGGAACTCGACGGCCCCTTGCAGGCAATGACCGGGAGCTACATCAGCTCCAGCCTAGTCGAATGCATCCATCAGGTAGCTTAGTTAGGCCGTAGATTAGCTTAGGTTGCGATTTTTCGATTTTCAGTAGTTTAGCTCCTCCGCCTCCGCCAGCCGTCTTCGTCCACGCATCCGACCATCCAACACCACCATCGCCTTCGCCTGACTCCTATCCACCTTCTTCGCCCCTTCACTCCCCCTGTCTCGCCCCGGAGCAGGGTTTCGGCTCTCACCCCTCCGCCGCTCGCCGGAGAGCCTCCATCTCGCTACACCAGCCACTTTCCGCCCGCTCTGACGCGTCGAGGCACTTTGACCTCGACCCAGCTTCTTTCCTGTGCAGGTTTCAGGGCTAATCGACCTCATCTGGAGGTCGGAACTTCTGGGCACAGCAGCTCCAGTTCTTTCACGTCGCCGGAGCTCTCTGGAGCTCCTAGCCTTCGTCGGAGCAGAGCATCGGGTGCGGGGCTTCACAGCAAAGGTCCCCAGCACCTCAGGAGCGGCAGACGAGGACCATCGCGCGCACGGAGGGCCGGCGAAAGTCGCCGGCGACTAGTTCTTGCAGCATCCTCGTCCGCCGTCAGATCGACTTTGGTGCTCCAGATTAGCTCGTGTCCGTCCATCCTCGGAGCAGCATCCACCGCCCGATCTTCCGAGGATCGATCGTCACCATGGAGCAGCGAGGTTAAGCCACGACGTATCTCAGCCGCTGGATCTAGCACGTGGCTCCGTCTCGTCCATCCGATCCGAGCCCGGACTTCTTCGAAGACCCACGTTGCAGCATCTTCGTCCGATCATCCACGTGGACACATACCAGCCATCGGATCGACTCGAGGGGTTGCTCTTGTGTGCGGCGCACCATCCCATCCATCCAACCTGCCACGCGTCGTACATCTGACCCTCGACATTAATAAAAGGGGTAATTTGTCCTTAAGCCCCTTTACTTTATGCATTTAGTTTTTAATCCTGTAAATATTTAGTGTAGTTCTTTTGTTTTTGTGAAAATTGCACTGTGGACCTCTATGTTTGTTTGAATTGCATTTATACCCCTGCCAGTTGTGGACACGTGCATCGACACGTGATATTTTGGTGTAATTGCATTTTTGGCCCTGTGTTTTCGACTTGTTATGTTTTACATTCATAAAAATAGGAATTGCAATTAGGTCCCCCCAGGCCTGAGTCACGTGTATCGTGCGTGGCCCGGGGGGTAATTTGCATTTCTAGCCCTAAGCTTTCCAAGCTTGTTCCTCCAGGGACCCAGAACTTTGTTTTAATTGCAGAAAGGTCCCTGTGTACTACTGCTTCTTTTGATTTTTGAATAAAATATCAAATCACCTCCAAATTCGATGAAAATTTGACACATGGCTCCTGCCATGGTGTAGGATTTTTGTGAATTTTTGAGGACATTTTTGATTGTGTTTGCTATTTTTAAAAATTCAAAAACCATAGTTTTTGTTACTGTCTAGATTGGAAAATCACAAAAAAATATAAAAACTCCTCTAAAAATTCTACAAAAATTAGTTACTGTTTAGTTTGTGTTCCTTGATTTTCTAGCCAATTTTGGCTATTTTTCAGTACTTAAAAACCTTAAAAACTTAAAAACACTAAAAAACCCATAAAAATTCTAGTAAATACATTAAAAAACCAAAAACAATAAATTTGGTACCCAAATTTTCCTTGTTTTACCTACTTTATAGGAAAATTACCTCCAGTCCCTTTTGAGGCCCTTAGATATTTTATCTAGGGTTTCTTAGCTCGGCTGGACAGTACCTCTTATTTTTGCTACTGTTTGATTTTTAGAAAATAAAATACACATCAGAAAATTGTCAAAAATTCACCAAAAACACTAAAAAACATAAAAAACACAAAAATATTTTTGTTTGAATTTTTGCTTGATTTTTGATACCTTAAATAAATTGTTGAAGTGTGCTTATTTGTGTTTTCCTTATTTTCTTTATATATTAAAAATCCAAAAAAATATAAAAATAATTAAAAACCACTAAAAACATTTTCCTCTTTTATTTTATTTGTTTTTTTACTACTTCGTAGGCCTTCGGCCAATCCGTGCTCCTTGAGTTGACCCTGGGAGCTATGCCAGGTTAATCACATAGCAGGACCGCTTTCTTGTTCTGATTGATTTTATTTGTATTGAGTGGTTCATTTTTCTTGTTGACCCGAGTCTGAGTGATTGAGGTCTCAACGACCTTTTAGACACCTTTGCCTTAGTCATTTAGACGGTCATCAAGAACCTACCAGCACAATCAAAAATATAAAAATGCTCTAAGAGCCATATGTGCAGGTCTATCCTAATCGCCACTCAAGTTGGGCCCCACCCTCACCGGAGAATGAAACAGGCCACGACACACCACAAATAGAGTTCAAAGTCTTTGTACACACACGAGAGTCCAAACGGACACCACTATAAATGAGCAGAAATTAAAATTTGCAGAAATATAAAACCTAGACTCTACGCTCTCTCACGACTCGACTCGATCTTAAATTAATTACGGTTTCTTCGGATGTCGGTGAAGATGCGTCGATTTCTTTAAAAACCGCTCCATGTGCACCAGGTACCTCGCAAGAAAAATAAGAGAGATAATGTAAGAGAGTGACTCAAAAAATAATAAAATAAGAAAATAAATGCTGGAGAAAAAAAATTATGGGATTTACAATGAAAAATTCGGGGGTCAGACTACCCGAATTTGGAAAATCGAATAAAAATTTTCAAAACAAAAATCTAAGCCGTTTGCCTCCCCGGCAAAGGCGCCATCTGACGAGTCCGAAAATCACCGAGTTAAAGATGTGTTTTTATCTTCGAGTGAAAATAATAAAATGTCGTTCGTTGTATGCGGCGATCGGAAATAGTCAAGAAATAACCACAAATTTTTAATCAATTTTAATCTAGTGGTTTTATGTTTATTTTACTTGAGCAAGTCCTAAGGTCGATCACAAGGAGGCAAAGGAACAACCTAGAGTTGTGTCTATCCAATTTCGTGTTCGGTTTTCAAGGCGATCTTTTTTTGGAATTTTTCAATGCAATAAGGGGATGCAAAATGCAAATTTGGCCTATTTTAGGGACTAAAATGTAAACTTTGATCCAACAATGTCCAAAAAATATGAAATTTGGCCGAAATGATATATATGATAAAATAAATGCACTGTAATTTTTTTGGAATTTTAATGATAAAGAAAATAAGTAAAAAAATAAAGGCCAGAATACCGCTAAAATATACAATATACAAAAGAGGCCCAAAATCCAACTTTCACATACGAGCTCTGATTCACTTGAACTTGATCTTGTTTTGAAGGTAATTGAATGCGCATTAGTTCAAAATGAGTAGGATCAAATCAGACACTGGATGGGGAAGATATGTGGCTTTTAGTTCGAAAATCATGAAACTAGGGTTTGGATTTTTGGTCCACTTAACAGGGTTAGTGATTTTTGTTGTATTTTTTATTTATTCTTGTTAGTGATATGTACACAGTGGAGGTGGTTTTTGGGTTATGCGGTGTTAGCATGAAGGAGTTAAAAATAGGGGAAGTTAGGCTATTTATAGGTTAACTTTGGCTTGGGTTTTTGGCTTCTTATTTTATGCAGAAATTAATGCTAAAATGCAACTCTTATGAAATCATGCATGAATGCTAATTATACAGAATAAATGCCGAAATGCAGTTGATTTTGAGGGACTTGAGCTTAATTAATGAAACTTGGGTGATGAATCCGAGATTCATCAGTAACGTATCCTCTAACTGTTGGAAATCTCTTCTATTTGGTTGTGGCATAATCTACAGTTGTGAGATAACCTGGGTCGTTGCTGATAGTATGCTCATCCATGACTTGAGTTTACTATTGAAACCATTACTGGCCATTACTGGTTTCATCATAGTTATAACCTTAATCTAAGGTCCGTTCAACTGATCTTTGACATATTGGATGATGAGATATCAACTAGTTACAATTAGGTATATGGAATATAAGAAATCAACCACCTTAACATCTTTCCATTATTACATTATTGGGGAGAACATTTGCACATCGTGAATGACGATTCCATTGGACACCGAGTGAAATGGACACCAAAGCCACCCATTGTTGTGACTATGACCATTAACTTTGCCTTCGTGGATTTTAAATTTTTAAATTTCTGGTGGAAATTCTGATGCACGTGGATGACAATGATATGTTTGCCTTTTATAGTAGCTTCGAACTCAAATAATCTAATAACAACCAACAACTTTAACAAACTTTCAAACCATATTCCTTATCCTCCATTTATCAGTCGAACGAAGAATAACACTTATTCCTCCTTATTCTCCTTATTCTTATCCTCCATCAGAACAGAGAATAGACCCTTATTATCCTTATTCTCCATCCTTATTCCTACTTATTCCAGAATCGAACACCCCCTATAGGGTCCCTAGTACAATTAGGGTTATGTATCGTGGCCATCTTAACATCATACGGTTGTTGATTTAAAGAGTTAAATCATACATGCTGATGCAGGGTTGTTGATATAAAGAATTATATTGAGGACACAATCGACATAATCAAGTGATATTCAAGACGTATCTCAAGTTTGAGAATAGATGGTAATCTTCTTTAAAGACTGATATACGAGTAACATTCTTGATGCATGTCATCTACATATAAGTAGAGATTCAGAGGTGTCAGATAAGTCAAGTTTAAGAGTTAACTTGATGACATCAAGATACGACATACATGTATCATATATTGTCACGAACATGCACACATCCTCTGACTGGAGACTAATATGCATCTATATGCATAAATATGTATACATTTGGCAGACCAATAGGTTGATGGCATGACAAGATCTATACACGGGCGAACTGATGCATATAAGGAAATATGAGTTGTATAATTTCTTAAAGGAATCATATATGTTAATTCTTTCTGAACCAGAAGACATAGATCGCTCGTGAGATATTGGGGTCACAATGAACTTTGTCGATGATAATATACAATATAAGAATTCAAGAATATTAATATATACTTTTTGGAAAGCATGTGATTGATATTTATACTCAATAATCAATTGAGAAATCTGTTGCTAAACTCTAGAAGGAGACAACAAAATATGGGTTCGAACTTCTATTGATGCGGTTGTCACGATTTTAGTTAGGTGAATGAGCACATAATATATCATTGCAACCGTCAACAACCAACTCAATTATTCAAAAATATAAACAATAACCCATACAGTGGAAAGTATAATGTCGAATCCATAGGGACACAATTGCGAGAATGCAGTTAAATCAACACATAATATCGTGCATAATTTTAATCTCTTAATTGTTATGGTAAGAATATGGGTTTGCAATTTTTATACTATGTCAATATATTCATTATTCCAACAAAATGCATGCGAATGGTTATGAATGGAAACAAATAGAATGATAATATTTATGGAGTTTCAACGCAATTTAGAATGTAAATGGAGACAATACGAATGTAGTTGCAATTGCAATTAAGATAATTGCGATGGAAAACATACGAAATAGTCTTGGAATGTGCTCTTACAATGAATTAAACCCTCTACTTTAATTTCTCGAATAGTGTGTATAGGTGTGATTCATGCCAAAGTAGTATGAACCGATTATACATTTTAAGCTAAGCACAAGTATCCATCTTATCAACATGATGAGAAACAACAATGGAAAATAAACTGCTATCCTCATGCCAAAAAAGAGCTCCAATTTAATCAATGATAAACATCCACCGATATAAAGAAACAGACAATAAGTTGCACTCATGAATTTCTAGGAACAAGACAAAGCTATCAATAATTGTACTAAACAAGACGTTGAGCATGTAACATAGAGTGAAAAGTTTAGATTTTATGACATTTTGAAAGTAAACAAATGCAAGTATCAAAAGAAAAGAGTGCTGGCCAACTTGGATTTTTAAGATTTTGAACAGTGCTGGCCAACTTAGACTTTTAAGATTTTAAACATGAACTTGAGTTTGCTTGCAAACATAAATAAAATAGCATAATAAAAATAGAGCAAGGAGAAGTCCCGACATAAAAATAGAGCAAGGAGAAGTCGAGAGAATCTTCACCGAAGTCGACTCCTTCCATGGTAGCAATCTTCTCTTCTCAATCGTCTGCAAGTCATGGTTGTCAACATGGACGGAGACAAGGGGGGCGAGAGGGGGCTTGGCCTCCCAAGTCTCCAAGAACTCTAAAATATTTATATGTATTATTGAAATATATATATATATATATTATGAATATCTAATTTTGACAATTGTTGAAATAATTTTACTTCAAACATGATTCACAAAGTAAGGATTAATAAAATAATTACCAAAATTAGAATATAGATGATGATTTAGAGATGCAAATGAACGGATACAGATACAAATATAAGTGTTAGCATATCAGTATCCATTTTAAAATCTGGAAACTGATGTAGAAATCGATATATTGTGGAATTGAAAACTGTAAACCATATCCTTAGATATGAATACGGGTATGGAAATAAAAAATCACAATTCGGATATCGATATTTAAGAAATAGACACGGATTATCCTACTGATAAAATAATATCTTCTAAAACTTGCATACAACAGGATTGTTGTTGAAATTGATTAAAAATTAATAAACTAAAGTAACAATAAAATAAATTATTTTACTAAATTTAATTACTTGTATAATTAGTGATTAAATAATATAAAAATGTATATTTTGCTTATGGCATTTGAAAATGACTCCAGATGCAATATATTATCAAGATTCTTATAATATATTTGGAGATAAACACATATGTTAATGTATGTATATACAAAATACACATATGGATTCAATAATACGGATATCTGTATGCATATCTGCTAAAAAACTATGTAACTATATCTATATCCATATCCTCAAAAAAAATAAAAACAATATCTGTATCCTTAGTCTGTAACAAAATAAAAATCCATATCTATATATGTATCCTCATCTTCCAAGATAAAAAAGTATATCCATGTCCGCTTAGAAATGGATACGATGACAAACATATACAATATATTTGTATCCGAATGCATCCCTAGGATAATTACATTTGTAAGATACTAAAATAAGGAAATAAATTGTCGGGTTACAGATAAGGTAATACATGTTACCAAACTAAAAGACACAATCCAATACATATATATCTGATTCACTATCTTATTCGTATTTAAGCGGATACATATATGCTAATTTGGGTGGATATGATTCAAACAAGAATTTTTTTATTTTTTTGCAACTATGAGTATAGATATAACTGCTTTCTTATTTTATGGTAGATACATATACTTTTGTGGATATGGATATCCATATTAGTAACACATATGTTTATTATATAGACATATATTAGTGTATATTGACATATAAACTATATTACATGATTACCCATAGTATTTTGCCTTTTGGAATCATTATTTATGAACACAGAAGAAATATATTTTTATGCTATATAACTACTTATTCTACAAGTTATCTAATGTAGGGATATACTTTTTTTAATATTTCATTGTAACGTAGTTTTTGTAATTTTTATTTTCAGGCATTACTTTCCATTTTACTAAAATATTTTTTCTTTTTTTAAGTATCAGGATGCATTTATTATCATTAAGATAATTTGTATCTATTTCTTTAATATTTGTATTTCAATCAAGATTATTTATTTTCCTATCTATATTCATATTTAAAGATATTTTTTAAGATTTTTATATTGTAAAATATACATTTTGTATAAATATTTGGATTTTAAAATGAATGTGGATATGATAACACCTAAATCTAATTCTAAATCTACATTGTTGTATACCCACTTACCATATCTTTATTAGTTTAATTTAATACAGATGCAGATACAGATCTTGATAGCAGAAAATATCTTACCTTATCAGCGGAATGACTATGACTATATACGCACGAAGTACAAATAATAACAAAAATGCTTTACACAATAACTTATTTATTTTTTGAATGATTACCATTACAAAGTATACTAAACATGTTTATTTCAATAGAAGTTATATCACATATATTGAGAAAGGCTAAAAACCTGTATAACATAGAGTTACAAACAAATTTACGACTATATATTAAAAATAGAAAATATACATAGATACAAATATCTAAGCTTATGAAATTGAATTCGTTTTCCATATCTAATTTAGATATAAATATAAATGTCAATATTATGTATAAAAATGATACAAAATTGGATACAAATATATCTACATCTATTTATATCCCTACATACAAAGATTTATATAATAGTACTTATTTAGAAATGTTAAATTTGACAATATTAATTAACATCACATTAATGGAAGTGTGTTTCTTTAAAATGAAGAGTTTTGTAAAGATGTTTAGGTAAAGTATACTATTTTTTAGAGGTATATTAATGTAAAATCTTAATTTTACATTTATATTTTTGTAAAAATAACCTATGAATATTAACGAAAAACATATTTGAATTATTATCTTATATTTTGCAAGTAAAATAATTAACAAACATTAACAACTAAAAAAACAGATAATGTAATAAATTAGTCAAATGATGTCTCAGCAATTAACCCCCTCAAGAAGAAATTTCTGGCTTCGTCCCTGGTTATCAATCCCCAACGTTGGAATACATGTCCGTAGTTGCACACTGTTGAGCGACCCGAGCGACTGGGGTAAAATGATATCAAGGGTCGTTGCAACCTCAACCACTCGGACCGGACTCAACAAGAAAATAAGACCACCAATAGACAAATCAATCAATCAAACCAAGTAAGCGGTCTCGCTAATTTATTTTACCTGGTATAGCTACCAGGGTCGAAGACAAGGAGCATGTAATGCAAAAGCTACGAAGTAGTCGGGAATCCAAGAAAAGAGAAGAAATGGTGGTTTTTATATTTTTATATTTTTTATGAATTTTAAAATTAAGAAAAAGAATAAAAGAGAGCCAAAAAGCAACTTCAAACAATTATTTCAAGCACCAACGATATCCAAAAAAATCAAACAAAAATATTTTTGTGTTTTTAAAATATTTAAATATTTTTGTGGATTTTATGGGGGTTTTTTTGATTTTTAATTAATTTTCTAAAAATGAAATAAAGCCAAAAATAAGAAACAATGTACAGTTGGAATCTAAAGGCACATTAAAATTAATTAAAATGCTTGTAGAATTCGAGCATCAATTTTATAAAAAAAATTTACCTACATAAAGAAGAAAATACATATTTTTTAATTTTTGGGAATTTTTTATGATTTTTCTAAGGTTTTTGCTCTTTTTGAATTTTTATGGATTTTATAAATGAGAATGAAACGAAAATTGGGTAGAAACTTAAACACAACAAAACATACATTAAGGAATTTTTTTAGAATTTTTCAAGATATTTAATATTTTTAATTGATTTTCTAAAACAAATAGTGATAATTTTTAAGGTTTTTGAATTTTTAAAATAACAAATGATATCAAAACAAAACTCAAAAATCACCAAAATTCCTACATAGTGGCATGAGCCACGTATCAAAATTTCATGATTTTTGGAGCAAAATTGTTATTTATTTAATCAAAAACAAAAATCACAGCTCATAGGGACCTATGTGCAAATATTGAAAAGTTTCAAGCCAAAATTAATATGTGTAAACAGTTCAGGGCTTAACTTGCAAAAAATTCAATTCCACAAGTGGACAACACATGAATCAGGCACTCAAGGGTATAAATGTAAATATGAATAATAAAACTTCATTCAAGAACAACTATAAAGTTTAGGGCCTGTAATGCAAATAACCTAGGGGGTCACGTGACAGAACACATGCTACACAAATAGAGGGACTAAAATGTAAATATCAGAAGCACAAGGTCCTATATGTAATTTGTCGAAAATAAAAACAATTGCTAAAATATTTACAAGACTAAAAAGTAAATGGAAAATAGGAAAGGGCCTAAGTGTAATTTACCCTTCTTTATTAGCTATCCAATGGTCAAAGGCATCTCACTTATGATCGGACGACTGAGCTCCTCGGATGCCTCTTCGACGATGAACGGCTGAGAGACGATCCTCAGATGGATCAGACAATCGAAGCTCCTCGGATGATGGACGGCGACGATTAGACCTGGAGGGGACCTCGATCCAACGGTAGAGGCGACACTTGGAAGAACGACGAAGAACTCACCTCCGACGAGCTTCGACCGGCCAATAAGTGCGACAGGGATGTCCTCCGGAGCTGCTAGGGATGGGAGGAACGGTACTGGCGATGGTCCGCAGTTGTGGCGATGCTCCGATAAGGCCAAGACCAGGGAGACCGGCCTGGCGAACCGTGAAGACCTGGAGTTACTGTGCTTGGGTGTGCTGACCTCCAGATGAGGTTCTTTGATGCTCTGACCTGCACAGTCAAACCATGGGTCGAGGGAAAATGCCTCGACCCGTAAAGCACGAAGGTGATGGCGGATGATGCGAGGCATGGCCCTCCGACAAAGCGACGGTGGAGGAGGGCCTGTGGCTCGTTCTTGGGACGAACGAGGCGAATGGATGGGCGTAGAAGGTGGGGAGAAGGCTAGTGAAGGTGGTCAGGTCCTCAGAGTGGCAAGATGGTGCTCTGGCCTTAGTGGCCGAGCTCTGAAGGTGAAGCTCTGCTCTAGACGGAAACTCAATCAAAAGCGAAAAAGAAGAGAACTAAGTTACCTAATGGCTGGATTCGTCTATGCTGAAGGTCAGGGACCTCCGAGGGTCATTGCCCTCAATGGGTCGATGGGCCCAGAGGCTGGGCTCACCTAGCGACGGAGCACGGCGGAGTGCACATCGGACCTAGGGCTACCACACCTTGAAACCTCACTACAACGCGCTCCCTCACATTGCTGTCACTCATGGATGAAGGCGGAGGTCCACTGGAGACGAGGGCAATGGCCAAAGATGCGGAAGAAGATGGGTCTTGAGGAGGTCTTATATGCGGCGGGATCCAAGAAAGATGGAGCATGGGCGCACGAACTGAGGGTCGGATCCTAAAGATTCCTACGAGCATGGAATCGTGGATCCTCCCTCTCTAATCGGAGCCGCTAATCGATGGAAAACATGCTCGGATCGGGTCTGGAAAAATCGGCAAAAAGCGAGCGAAACCTGGTCCGAGCGAAGAACGTGGCAGAGGGGTCAGTTGACCTAAGTCAACGAATCCGACGTGGACCAATCCCGAGCGGCAGAGGAAAAGGACAAAAGCCGCTATAGGATAAAATCGCAGGATAATTCAAAAATAAATAGATTAAAAATAATAAATGAATTTAAATTAAAAAAATAAATAAAATGAAAAATGTTTATTATTTTTCAAGGGATCTTTCTATGATTTTTATTTATTTTTATAAAAAATAAATTATTCTATATACATTGTATTGTATTATATATATGTATAACATACCTATGTATTTTGTACAATTATTTTTAATTTGTTATTTTTACATAAATACCCTAATTTTATATTTTATTTATTTACAACATAATATTTGGAGTATAAAAATTATTTTTGTTTTATTATAATATTTATTTACAAGTATAAATTAAATAGTGAAGGAATCATATATACATGTAGTATATACAAGATGAGAGAGAGTTTTACTTTGATTTTATTTTATTTTATTTTTATAATTCTATTTTATTTTTAGAAATATATGCAAGAAAATAAAAATATACTTTTATTTTTTATTTTTATAAAAAATAAATCATATACATATATGATATATATGTACAAGGTGAAGTGGTCCTATCTCTCTACTTATTTTATTTGGCGATCAGGTCAATGCTTGGCCCTCTCTTGGGTTTGGGTCGCTCAATATTTATTCTAAATATTTTCTTCTTTATCTTTTATTCTTTATTCTTTTTTTTTGCACAAATACATGCTAATTATGATATAATTAACACATGCATGCTTATTGCCTAAATTATTGTATTTACAACTATTTACATGATGCTTTGCCAAGATATTTAGCTAAAAAGAGTGATGAATGAGGCTTCATCACACACGGAGCTGTCATCGATGTACGTAATGGTGGCAATGCAACATAGATAACAGTGTGAGAGCACGTGGTTGAATGCTAGATGGAAGGTACTTGGTGGCTCTGTCGTCGTACTCAACGGGAGAGGAGACTCGTTGAGATGGGTTGTCATCCCACGTCGAGGCGATGAAATAGCTCTAGCTGAGAAGATGACCAGTGGCAATGATGATGATGGTTGCGTGCGCACGCGTGAAGTACACAAAGAGACAACAACTGAATGATGGTGACAATCTGACAAGTGAAAGGTAGCTCTTGATGAGGAGCTCTACTCGCCACCGTGCGCAGTGAGTCTAAGAGGTGTGCGAGCCTTTGGTTTCGAGGCTATAGGTCCTTAAAGAAGAAGGATGTGATGCTGCTCTGTTATCTTGGTGGAGAAGAGAACCCACAAGAGTTGAATGGGAGAATAATGATCGGACAAAGATAAATGAAACTCTAAAATGTTCATACACTAGGCACAAGGGGCAAATCAAATTGGGGCATGAGAGAGAGAGAGAGAATGGATCGTCTGCTGTAATACAACAGGTGTTGTATTACAGCGGACCATACGATGGAGATCGGACAACCCTCATATGGGGCCAGGGATAGTGGGCCCCCTATGAGGGCCGTCCGATCTCCATCGGACGGTCCATTGTAATACCGTTACATCAGAGAATCCTTGTTGCATGAGAGAAGGGATGCGCCTTCCCTTTCCACTGTAGAGAAGGGGTAACAAGGGGGAAGGAGTTCCTGCTCATGGTTGTGCATGATAGAGAATAAGGGGCAAGAGGACCGGAAGGTTGTTCTTATGGTAGAGAGAGAATGATGTACTTGACATGATTAGTTGCACCTCTTGTGCGCAAGAGGGAAGCCGGCTTGAAGGTGCTAAGCGAGGGTGCGACCGATGGCAGCATCGATGGTCGACCCTCTTTGCATGAGAGATGGTGTTGGAATTAGATGCTTGCGTCCACAACAGAAAGGGGATGGAGATGGTGACATGTTGTGCGCATATGGAAGGGACCACGATGGTCCTTCCAGGGGAGAGAGGTGTCGTATCAATGAAACTGCAGGAGGTGTTGGCCATACAAGAGGGAAGACGCACTCAGCCATGCCTGCACGGGGCTGGATCGCCTGTTGTACCATCCCCTGCTGCAACACAGGGGATGCTTTGGATGAGGGATGGATGACTCAGATGAGGCGAGTCGTCCATTCCGCATCCAACGCATCCCCTGCGTTGCAGCAGGAGGCTGAATCACATAGGGGCAAGAGGGAAATGTCCAATCATATGTTCAAATCATTTGACCGTTCTGCATTAAATTCCCAACCTATTTCCATGCACATTTGCATAAATAATATCCATTATTTTTATTTTATATTCAACTTTAATTAAATATGGATATAACAATACTACTTTTATCTTAATTGTCAATGTATGTTTACATACAATTACTCATTATTTTACAATTGCATTTATTTTTTATCGTAGAATTACCATATATAATGAAATGTTGGCATTTATTATTCGACAAGAATTAAACGAGCATAATGATTGCACCAACGAAATGTTGTCATATATGTACTATACTATATTTGTACTTTGTATAGCTTGGGCAATGGTGGCACCAACAAAATTGTCATGCTATAAAACCAAATAATTGTAGTTGTAATAAATATTCATTTCCAGATTATCTTTGGTTCTTCTCGTTGACATTGAATGCCATATTTCATGTTAAGGGGCATGTAACGACGATGACTAGTGCTAAATGTTTCATCGAGTACTCAAAGTATTCTTTATATTAGTTCTAATTTTAAAGTTAAATTATAAACATTGTATGTCTATATATTGATTTATCATAACTTATATCTATTTGTAATTTTTACTAATGGTAATTCTTTTAAATTGACTTGATTGAGAGACAAAAAAGTAGACAATTTTATGGCTAATTTATAAAATTCTGTATTATGTTATCACCACCACATTATAGATATATCCCTGTTATAGATATTTAAATGTCATAGTATATATTAGTAACATACACACACAATCACATATCTTTGTAATTTAATTACCTCATATCATATGAATCTTGTATACACACACATAGGGTTAAATGGGGCTGCTCCCTTGGGGGAGCTAACTTGGCTCCCCCCGCACCATTTCGCCCGCGTTTTTTTCTTTTTTTTGAAAATTTCTTCCATGAATATCCATCACTATATCCCTATATTATGCTATTCAAATTTCGTGCGAAACAAAGACTTGTACGGCCTCCATCCAGACAGTCATTTTTTAACGGTAACAGAATTGCTAAAAATTGCCCTTATGGATGGAGGTCGTATGAATCTTTGTTTCGTGCGAATTTGAATGACATAATATAGGTATATATTGATAAAAATCGACGGAAGAAATCTTCAAAAAAAACGCAGGCGAAATAGCTCGGGGGGAGTCAAGTTAGCTCCCCCCATGGGGGCAGCCCCATTTTACCCACATATATATATATATATATATATATATATATATATATATATATATATATGGAAAAATAGGACTGCTCCCTAGGAGTAGCCAACAGGCTGCTCCCACCCTATTTTCCCCTATTTTTTTATTTTTTTTGGAAAATAAAAATTAGTATATTCATACTATATCCCTATTACATTCTATTAAAATTTCGTCAAAAACAGAGACTCCTATGGCCTCCATCCAAACATGATCGATTTAAAAAATCCTACTACCGTTAAAAAAATGACGTCTGGATGGAGGGCCTAGGAGTCTCTGTTTCTGTCGAAATTTTAATTGAATGTTAGAGGGATATAGTGATGAATATACATATTTTTAATTTCTAAAAAAATAAAAAAATGGGGGAAAAATAGGGGTGGGAGCAGCCCCATTTCTCTCTCTCTCTCTCTCTCTCTATATATATATATAGAGAGAGAGAGAGAGAATGGATCCTACTCCATGGAGTAGGCAACTTACCTACTCCATTTTCTTCTTTTTCAATTTTTTTATTTTTTTTGAAAAATGATTCCATGGATTTTCATAGCTATATCCCTCTAATATGTCATTCAAATTTCGTCAGAAACAGAGACTCCCATGGCCTCCATCCAGATAGTCATTTTTTAACGGTCACAGATTTGCTGCATTTTCATGTTCTGGATGGAGGCCGTAGGAGTCTCTGTTTCTAACGAATTTTGAATGACATATTAGAGTGATATAATTGTGCAAATCCATGAATGTATTTTCAAAAAAATAAAAAAATTTTGAAAAAAAGAAAGTGAAGTAGCTAAGTTACCTACTCCATGGAGTAGGATCCCTTTCCTCATATATATATATATATATAGGGGTTGATGGGGCTGCCCCCTAGGGGCAGCCAACATGGCCGTCCCACCCCATTTTTTGGCATTTTTTTATTTTTTTGAAAATTATCACCATGTATATTCATCCTTATATCCCTCCTATATGACATTCGAATTTCGTCAGAAACAGAGACTCCTATGGCCTCCAACAAGACATGGTCGATTTAAAAAATCCTGCGACCGTAAAAAAATGACGTCTTGATGGAAGCCGTAGGAGTATCTGTTTCTGACGAAATTCGAATGACATATATGAGGGATATAGGGATGAATATACATGGTGATATTTTTCCAAAAATAAAAAAATTATGCGAAAAATGAGGTGGGGGCAGCCATGTTGGCTGTCCCTAGGAGGCAACCCCATTTTTCCCATATATATATATATATATATATATATATATATAGGGTTAAATGGGGCTGCCCCCTGGGAGTAGCCAACTTGGCTACTCCCACCCCTATTTTTCCCTCATTTTTTTATTTCTTTGGAAAATAAAAATTTATAAATTCATTATTATATCCCTCTAACATTCTATTAAAATTTTGTCACAAACAGAGACTTCTACGGCCTCCATCCAAACAGGGCTCTGTTTCTAACGAAATTTTAATAGAATGTTAGAGGGATATAGTGATGAATATACAAATTTTTATTTTCCAAAGAAATAAAAAAATAAGGGAAAAATATGGGTGAGACTAGCCAAGTTGGCTACTCCCAGGGGGCAGCCCCATTTTACCCATATATATAGGGAAAAAGGAAGCTGCACCCAGTGGTGCGGCCAACTAGCTACACCTGGGCATTTTTCTCATTGGTTTTTTATTTTTTTGAAAGAAACGTATGGGGATTTACTTAGTTTATTGGGTGGAATATGTGTTTCAAATTACATGCAAAACAAACATTCCTAACATGCCCATCTAGATATGGTCAATTTCAATAATTCCGAGACCGTTAAAATGTGGTGGTCTTGATGGAGATGATAGAAGTGTCGAATTTAGTTGAAATTGTATGATATCATGGTGATATATGATGATTTAAATCCCACAGGTTTCATTTCAAAAGCTTAAAAAATCAATGAAAAAATGATCGGGTGCAGTTAGTTAGCTCCACCCCTGGGTGCAGCTTCCTCAACCCCATATATATATGTATGTATGTATGTATGTATGTATATATATATATATATATATATGGGTTAAATGGGGCTGCCCCAGGGAGGAGCTAACTTGGCTCCCCCGCCCCATTTCGCCCTATTATTTTTTTTGAAAAACTTTTTCGTAGACTTCATTACTATATCCCTATATTATGTCACTAAAATTTCGTGCGAAAGAGAGACTCCTACGGCCTTCATCCAGACATTCATTTTTTAACGGTAACAGAATTGCTAAAAATGACCCCATCTGGATGGAGGCCGTAGGAGTCTTTGTGTCATACGAAATTTTAATGAGATAATATAGGGATATATTGATGAAAATCTAAGGAAGAAATTTTCAAAAAAAAAAAAAACAGGACGAAATAGGGCAGGGGGAGCCAAGTTAGCTCCCCCCATGGGGGCAGCCCCATTTTACCCTATATATATATATATGAGTGATCCTATGAGAGTCAAAATCTGTGAGAGCATGAGAGCATTGATTCTCGACCACATGATTCAACCAGGAGAGAGAAAACAGAATCATGTTGTCCAGAATCAATGCTCTCATGCTCTCACAGATTTTGGCTCTCATAGGATCGATCTTCTATATATATATATATATATGGAATAAATGGGGCTGCCCCTCCTAGGGGTAACCCACAAGGCTATCCCCGTGCTATTTTCCATATTTTTTTTTTCATTTTTTTAAAATAAAACCATGTATATTCATCCCTATATTCCTCCTATATGTCATTCGAATTTTGTCACAAACAGAGACTCTTATGCCCTCCATCTAGAACATATAATTTTAACGGTCTTAGAATTGTTGTAATCGTATCTGTTCTAAATTGATGGCATAGAAGTCTCTGTTTCTGATAAAATTTGAATGACATATAGGAGTGATATATAGATGAATATGCAAGGTGATATTTTTGAAAAAAAAATAAAAAATACCATAAAATAGGGGTGGGGGTAGCCATGTTAGCTACCCATACGGGGCAACCCCATATAACCATATATATATATATATGGGAAAAATGAGCCTACATCGGTGATGTAGGTAACTTACCTACATCGGGTTTTTTTCTCATTAATTTTTTATTTTTTTGAAATGAAATCTTCGGGGATTTACATCACCATATACCACCATTGTGTCATTCCAAATCTAACTGAATTCGAGACTTCTATCCCCTCCATCAAAACTGTCAAATTTTTAACAGTCTCAGAATTGCTGAAATTGACACCCTTCAGATGGGCATGTTAGAAATATTTTTTCTCACGAAATTTAAAACACATAATCCACTCTATATATTAATTAAATGCCATTGAGGTTTCATTCGAAAAAATGAAAAATAACAAAAAAAATGACCCAATGTAGGTAAGTTACCTACATCACTCGATGTAGGCTCTTTGTCCCCTATATATAGGAAATATTTCAAATGAGGTGCACCTTTCCTGGGTGCATGAAAAGCCCGTCATCTTAACCATACGCAATCAATCCGATGGTTGTCATTAATAGCTCGTTATTAATATATTTTTAATGTTGAAAAATCCATTATGATCATTTTAACATATTCTAATTTTAGAATGCAACAAACACTCCACAATTATCTCCTCTTTCCTCTCTCTCTTCCTCTCTCTCTCCCCCGTCTCTCTTGATCTCGATTGACGCACGAGGTTCCTCTCCTCCATATCTCTCTCTCGACGGCGGAATGAGGAGAGGAGGTTGCTGCTCGTCGCTGATGGCGTGCAAGACGGTGGATGCAACGCGCTGCTCTACGGTGGCCGGTGATGACGTTCTCCAAGGTTGTTTTCTTGTATGTAATAAAGGCGGCGTCGTGTGGGGTGATGGCTACGCGTGGAGGAGAGGAGAAGGTTGAAGGAGTGCGTGAATGGAGGTGTGTGGGTGGAGGAGGATGTGCATGGAGGAGGTGGGTCGTGGAGGAGAAGGGCGGAGGAGGTGCGGGTAGAGAGGATGCTGGAGATGGAGGGCATGCCCAGTTTTTTACAATCAGAGATCCTATTTTGCAATCTCGAGTATTTTTTTACAATCTCAGATCGTATTTTACAATTTCATATCATTTTTTTTACAAAATTTCATACTGTTTTTTTTACATTTACTTAAATTCCATGATATGGCAAAAACTATTTAAATGAGATAAATGTTGCACACGCTACCTACGGTAATATATTGGAGTATCTACCGAGTTGAACGAGTCATGTTGAACTCGGACTCGGATTTATCTCGAAAATACGATTCGAATTCGAATTCAGACTCAGATAACGTTCGACAGGTGGATTTTACAATCTCACCAGAATTTACAAATACCAAGACATTTCCTACATATATGAGACTGTATTTACAAAGACATTACCAAATTTACAATTACAACAATAATTGTAACACTAACTGTGATCTTATTCTACAATGCAGGACGCAAAATTACAATATGGATTCGAATTTTACAAAGATTCTTGGCATTTTGCAGGGCGCGAAAGTGCCGTACATTTTGAGAAAAACGAACATAATTGTGAGTGTGAATTTACAATCTTCATACAGATTTTACAAAACATGCATGAATTTTTACAATATTGTTATCAAAATTACAATTATAATAATATAACTATTACTAATTGTGATTTTATTTTGCAATGCAGGACACTGTTTTACAATATCAACAGGAAATTTACAAAAAGATCTGCTATTCTACATTGCGCGAAAATGCTACCACGTTGGCGAAACTTCATTAACTAAAAGGCAACAAAAAATACCAAATCAGACACGCTAAAAATGGAAAAATACAAGTACGAAATAAATTTCAAATTCGAAATTAAATTCAAATTTAAAACGAAAATATATGGACTAAAATACCCTTTTGGATAAAAAACTGCTAGATCGAGATTTAACAGATCTCATGATGGGCTTTCCATGCATCCAGGAAAGGTGCCCTCATTGGAAGGGCCCTATATATATATATATATATATATATATATATATATATATATATATATATATATATATATATATATATATATATATATATATGGTTAATTGGGCTGCCCCCGCGTCATTTGCGGAGTTTTTTTTATTTTTTTCAAAAAATATTACCATGTATATTCATCCCTATATCCCTCTTATATGTCAATCGAATTTCGTCAGAAATAGAGACTCCTACGGCCTCCATCCAGACAACCATTTTTTAACGGTAAAAGGATTTTTTAAATCAACATCATCTCGATGGAGGCCGTAGGAGTCTCCGTTTCTGACGAAATTCGAATGACATATAGGAGGGATATAGGGATGAATATACATGGTTTTAGTTTTCAAAAAAAATAAAAAAACATTGAAAATAGGGGGTGGGGCAGCCACGTTGGCTGCCCCAAGGGGCAGCCCCATTAAATCCTATATATATAGGATTTCTTTCAAATAGGACGCAGTCCTTCCATAGTTAAGGAAGGCCAGCCCTTTTTTGTATAAAACATGATGACTTTGGTAGAATATATATACATTTTTTTATTATAATGTGCAGTTTTAATGTTGGTATTATAACATGTAGTTTTGTATGCGGCTTTGTATTTATAACGTGCACATATAATACAAACTGTATACGTATTCTACTAAAGTGCTCGTTTTTATACAAAAAGGGGCAGTCTTCCTAAACTCAGGAAGGATTGCGTCCTATTTGAAAGGCTCCCATATATATATACACACACATATATATACACACACATATATATACATATATATATACACATATATATATAGAGGATGGGGAGCTTGCACCAAGGTGCATGTAACTTTACATGCACCGACGCTTATATCTTCCATATTTTTACCTTTTTTAAAATACCACCATGTATATTCATCCATATATCCCTCCATTTTGTCATTCAAATTTCGTCAGAAACAGAGACTCCTATGACCTCCAGAACAGGTAATTTCAACGGTCTTAGAATTGCTGTAATTGACTTATTCTGGATGGAGGTCATATGAGTCTCTGTTTCTGACGAAATTTGAATGACATATTGGAGGGATATATGGATGAATATACATGGTGGTATTTTTAAAAAAAGTAAAAAATGTGGAAGATATAAGAGCCGATGCATGTAAAGTTACATGCACATTGGTGCAAGCTCCCCATCCTCATATATATATGTATATATATGTATATATATATATGTATATATATATATATATAGGATTTATTGGGGCTGCCTCCTGGGGGCAGCCAACATGGCTGCCCCGCCCCCTATTTCGACGTATTTTTTTTATTTTTTTGAAAAATAAAATCATATATATTCATCCCTATATTCCTCCTCTATACCATTCGAATTTCGTCAGAAACAGAGACTCTTACGACCTCCATCGAGATGGTGTCGATTTAAAAAATACTGTTACCGTTAATAAATGACCATCTAGATGGAGGATGTAGGAGTCTCTATTTCTAACGAAATTCGAATGGCATATAGGAGGGATATAGGGATGAATATATATGGAGATATTTTTTGAAAAGAATTAAAAAAACGCCGCAAATGGCACGAGGCATCCCCATTAACCTCATATATATATATATATGGGTTATTGGGACTACCTCCGCGCCATTTGCGGAGTTTTTCTTATTCTTTTCAAAAAATATCGCCACGTATATTCATCCCTATATACCTCCTACATGCCATTCAAATTTCGTCAGAAATAGAGACTCCTACGACCTCCATCCAGACAAACATTTTTTAACGGTAACAAGATTTTTTAAATCGACACAATTTCGATGGAGGCATTAGGAGTCTCTGTTTTTGACGAAATTCGAATGGTATATAGGAGGGATATAAGGATGAATATACATGATTTTATTTTTTTTAAAAAAAAACACGCTGAAATAGGGGGCGGGGCAGCCATGTTGGCTGCCCCCAGGGGGCAGCCCCAATAACCCATATATATATATATATATATATGATATCTTTCAAATGAGACTTGGTCCTTCCATTCATATGGAAGGCCAACAATCCCATACATTGGATCCGATGCATATTTCCATCAACGGCTATTAGGAAAACCACCTTCCATAATCAAAAACCGCTGATCTAATGAGTGTCGCGCCATCCAAAAATAGAATTTTTTCAATGGCATCTGTTTCCGTAATTTATGCTTCATAAAAGCCCGTAATTCTGTCCACGTCATTTATTAGCCTATTTACTCTAATTAGATCCACGTCACATCTGTCCAAATAATCCTATTTTTCCGAATATTAAATTACACAATTACGGTTTATTTGACGAGATCTTATGTTTTGTTTTCTATCAACAGTATTTCATACGATTAATTTTGTATTCCAAATACTAAACAACAGTAACTTTATTTCATACGATGGTTTGATTGTTTTGATTGTTTGTGTAATCCTTTTATTAACTAATAATATATAACGTCAATACGTTATTAAATCAGATATTTATATTGTATTTTTTCCTATTAATTTGTTTTTTTGCATAATGTTGTACTATGAACCATTATTTAGTATAATACATCCATTTTTTAATCAATCTAATTGATTTTAAATTAAAATCATGATTTTTCGTTGTCATTAAACCATGTACAATCATCCATTAAATTTAGGATTTGTTTGTTAGCATTAATTTAAAAAAGACATCTTTCATAGTACGTGACCAATTTGTTTTATATTTCATAATAATTTTCTATACCACATACGTTTGTCATTTGTATTTATAATGCATGTTTTGTATAATACACTTGTATAATTGTATTCTAATTATCCAGTATTTGAAGCATGTTTTTAAAAACTCTGGCATCGAATTTACTTTTTTGATATTCCGACAATCCTTTAAATAGAAAGTTCGTTATTAGAATTCCCATAATTGTAGGAACAAATAGTTAAAACCTTTCCTTAAAATAGTATCTGATGAAAACCGTACTATTTTATTTTGTATAATTTATATCTCATTTCTCAGAACAACGTTTTGTTTAGTATTTTAACATGTTGCTTTGTAGGATACATCCAGTCTTTTGTACACAAAAACACACGTTCTTCAGCCATTTTTGTCACGTTCTAAAATGTGATATTCCTATATTAGGCAGCCCTTAAATTCAGGAGTCGATAGTTATTGTAAGTCGGTTTTTGTAGAATATGGTGGTTTTAATCATATCCGTTGGAATTAGATCCGATGGCTAGGATGCTTGTCCTTCTATTTGAATGGAAGGACCAAGTCTCATATGAAAGGCCCCCTATATATATATATATATATATATATATATATATATATATATATATATATATAGGGAAATTATCCAATGAGCCATGTGCCCATTTGAGATGAGATGAGCCCATTCATTTTTTACCATTATTTACTATCATTTTGAGCATAATAGGTATTTGTTTACAAGTGTTATATCATATTCTTACTACTAGTAACGGTTTTCAGGAAAAAAACCTTAAATTCATACAAAATGATTGTATTATTATTTGTATTACTAGTCTCATTTTTATTCTTACTAATGACCATTCCTTGTGAATCTATGATTTTCTTTAAATGAAAATAGTTACTAATAGTAAGAATGTGATATAACAACTGTAAATAAATAAGCATTGAACTCAAAATGATGGAATATATTGGTAAAATATGAGTGGGCTCATCTCATCTCAAATGGGCACAGGGCCCATTGGATAAGCCCCCTATATATATATATATATATATATATATATATATATATATATATATATGGGTAAAATGGGGCTGCCCCCTGGGGGTAGCCAACTTGGCTACTCCCACCCCTATTTTCCCCTCATTTTTATTTCTTTAGAAAATAAAAATGTGTATATTCATCACTATATCCCTCTAACATTCTATTAAAATTTCATCAGAAATAGAGACTCGTAGGCCCTCCATCAAGACGTCATTTTTGTAACGGTCGCATGATTTTTTAAATTGACCCTGATTGAATGGAGGCCATAAGAGTCTCTGTTTCTGACAAAATTTTAATAGAATGTTAGAGGGATATAATGATGAATTTACAAATTTTTATTTTCCAAAGAAATAAAAAAAATGAAAGAAAAATAGGGATGGGAGTAGCCAAGTTGGCTACTCCCAGGGGGCAGTCCCATTTAACTATATATATATATGGGTTAAATGGGGCTGCCCCCTGAGGGAGTCAACTTGGCTCCCCCCGCGCTATTTCGCCCAGTTTTTTTTTGAAAATGTCCTCCGTGAACATTCATCACTATATCCATGTATTATGTTATTAAAATTTCATGCGAAATAGAGACTCGTACGACCTCCATTCAGACAGTCATTTTTTAACGATAACAAAGTTGCTATAAACGACCCTTCTAGATGGAGGCCGTAGGAGTCTCTGTTTCGCGTGAAATTTGAATGATATAATATAGAGATATATTGATGAAAATCCACGGAAGAAATTTCGAAAAAAAATAAAAAGGGGGCGAAATGGCACGGGGGGAGCCAAGTTAGCTCCCCCCATGGGGGGCAGCCCACGGTGCTGTCCCATGGGTTAGCTATCTTGGCTCTCCCGCCCGATTTCGCCTGATTTTTTTTATTTTTTTGAAATTTTTTTCCATGGATTTTCACCAATATATCCCTATATTATGTCACTAAAATTTCTTGCGAAACAGAGACTTCTACTGCCTCCATCCAGACAGGGTCGTTTTTAGCAATTCTGTTACCGTTAAAAAATGACTGTCTGGATGGAGCCGTAGGAGTCTCTGTTTTGCACGAAATTTGAATAGCATAATATAGGAATACAATGATGAATATTCACGAAAGAAATTTTCAAAAAAAATAAAAAAAAAGACTGAAATAGCGGGGGGGGGGGGAGCCAAGTTAGCTCCCCAAGGGAGCAGCCCCATTTTACCCATATATATACCCATATATATAGACCCATATATATATATATATATATATATATATATATATATATATATATAGGGAAAAGGGAGTTTGCATCGGCGGGTGCAGCTAACTAGCTCACCCGGCCATTTTTCTTATTGGTTTTTTATTTTTTTTGAAAAAAAACTTATGGAGATTTACTTAGTTTATTGACAAGAATATGTGTTTCAAATTTCATGCAAAACAAATATTCCTAGCATGCTCATCTAGATATGGTCAATTTCAATAATTTTGAAACTGTTAAAATGTCATAGCCTTGATGGAGATGATAGAAATGTCGAATTTAGTTGAAATTAGTATGATGTCATAGTGATATATGGTGATTTAAATCTCCCTAGGTTTCATTTTAAAAACACAAAAAATCAATGAAAAAATGGCCGGGTGCAGCTAGTTAGCTACACTTGACGGTGCAGCTTCCCCAACCCCCCTATATATATATATGTATATATATATATATATATATATATAGGATGGGGAGCTTGCACCAAGGTGCATGTAACTTTACATGCACCGGTGCTTATATCTTCCACATTTTTTTACTTTTTTGAAAAATACCACAATGTATGTTCATCTGTATATCCCTCCAATATGTCATTAGAATTTCGTCAGAAATAGAGACTCCTATGATAAACTCAATGTTCTTGAGCTTCTGTCTCTAGTGATCTGGATTCCAAGAACATAGGATGCCTCTCTCATGTCCTTCATCTCAAATTCAGAACTTAATTTATTCTTTATATCATTTAACATCTGTATGCCATTTCCTGCAAGCAAGATGTCATCTACATACAATGACAAAATCATAAACTTGCTCGCACTATGCATGACCTATAGACAATTATCCAATTTATTAGCCACAAAACCCAATTGAATAATCGTATCATGGAATTTAAGATACCACTGTCGCAAGGACTGTTTTAATCCATATAGAGATTTTTTCAATTTATAAACGATATTCTCCTTACCCTTTACCTGAAAACCATCAGGTTGTCGTATGTATATGTTTGAGAAAAGCAGTCTTGACATCCATTTGGAATAATTCCAAATCCATATACGCAACCAGTGCCAAAATCATCCTTATTGATGCAAATTTGGCAACAGGAGAATATGTTTCCTGGAAATCAATTCCAGGTATCTGAGTATAACTTTTAGCAACTAGCCTTGCTTCGTATTTATCAATTGTACCGTCAGCTCGGTACTTTTTCTCAAAGACCTATTTACATCCTATGGACTTCCTAGCTACGGGTAAGTCATATAGTTCCCAGACACCATTTTTGTGTATCGAGTCAAGTTCATCCTTCATGGCAGTCATCCATGATTCTGACTCAGATGAAGCCATCGCTTCATCAAAGGACACTAGATCCGTACAATCCACAATATCCTTATCAACAACAAAACATGAAACCTCACAAGAATACAGATGGTAGTCGTCCATCCATGCAGGTTGCGTTCTGGGTCATTTGCTTCCAGCTAAACTAGTGGGTTGAATAGGCTCACCCACAACTTCCAAAGGAATATCGATATTCATTGGCTCATCCTTTACATCTGAAAGAAATTCCCTTCCTATTTGGTCTATTTCCGAGTCAGAGTCATTATCATGCAAATCAACTAGAGGTTCCAAATCCTCTGATTCTTCTTCGTTATCCTCTTTATTCTCGAGGAAAGTGGTATCACGACTCTCAATTAGACCCCTTTCTTGATGTAGAAACATATATCCTTTGGATTTCTTGGAATAACCAATAAAAATGCACTTAATTGTCTTGAAATCAAGCTTATCTCTAAGCTGACGCGGTACTAAGACATGTGCTTCACATCCCTATCTACGGAGATGATCTAAATGTGGATTTCTTCCATTCCATATCTCATATGGTGTGGATTCAACAGATTTCGTGAGAATTCTATTTTGTATATAATTTGCAGTTAATACTGCTTCCCCCCATAAATTCTTCGGGAGTCTCGAATGTGAGAGCATGCACCTGGCTGCATTCATCAATGTTTGATTTTTCCTTTCCACCTCTCCATTCTGTTATGGCACATATGGCATTGTTGTATGTCTAACAATACCTACATGAATGCAAAAGTCATTAAACTCTTATGAGTTAAATTCTCCACCTCTATTCGTCCTAAGTACTTTGATCGATCTACCCAATTTAGTTTCTACCTCGGCCTTATATCTCTTAAAACATTCAAAAGCTTCAGCTTTTCTTTCCAAGAGATATACAAAGGTAAACCTCGAATAATCATCAATAAAGGTAATAAAATATTCCTTATTTCCATATGTTTTGGCACTTAAGAGACCACAAATATCTGAATGAATCAATTCTAGCAATTCCTTTGACCTTTGACCACTAGAAAAAGTTTTTCTAGTCATTTTTCCGGTCAAAAATGCTCACAGAGCAATGTTCTTGCTCCTGTTATGTTAGGCAATAGATCTAACTTTATTATTTGATCCGTCTTATCATTTCTTGGGTGCCCTAATCTCATATGCCATAAATCAAAATTGAACAATAAACACAAGGAATAATTTAAACACAATTTATTTATTCAGCAAAAATAGGGATACAGAATAAGTCATGCTCAGGCACAAATTTGTCGACTACAAAGACTTTTCTATCTCGGCCTATATAGACACGATTATTATAAAATCTAACTTCCAGATTCTTCTTAGGAGAGCTTCTATTGAAATCAGATTCCTTTGGATCCCTGAAGCGTAGAATACATCTTGAAGGGTCATCATACTCTCCCCAAGATCCAACCTATAAGTTCCAACACCTTCCACATCTAGGTAGGTGTTATTTCCCATGTAGATCCTCTGCTCGCCCTTTTTAAGCTCTTTGAATTCCACGAGTCCCTCCTTGGGCTTTGCGATATGTCGGGTGGCACCAGAGTTCACCCACCAGTCTTCATAGTCTGTTGTGGCAGAGTTACATTCAACCACACCAACGGATTCGTGCTTCTTGCCATTATTTTCTAAAACCTTAGGATGTCCCGATTTCACCCCTTTAATGGGGCAGTTGGCCTTGAAATGACCAAACTTTAGCCTCAAATTTTCTACGCTGCTGTTGGTTGCCCTTAAATTTAGCTTTTATAGGACCCATATATTTTTTTTGATGAACAACATGTGCCTCTTCCTGTTCAACTTCGAAGACATCCGTCTTTTTTCTTCTGGTAGTTAAGTCATGCTCAATCACAAGTTGAGCGGGCAAGTCAGTCACGTTCTTTATAGCTCCATTTAGCCTCAAGGTGGTGGCGGCCATATCAAATGAAGATGGCAGGCTATTCAATATAGTTGCCACCTGCAGATTTTTAGGAATAGTGGTTCCTGCTATTTGCAGATCTTTTGCCAAGACTATCATCCGATTGATGTGTTCAATAACACTATCGGATTCCTTCATTTTGCATGTGTTATATTTGTGCAACAGGAGCTGCACATTCACCTCTATTTTGGAGTCATACTTCCCCTTGATTGCTCTCCATAACTCGTATATGGATTTATGGGCTTTAAAAATCCTAATCAAATCATCCTCCATATGTATGAGAATGAAACTATGAGCTTTCTTATCTATTTTCTCCCACTGTTCAAATAATTTCTTGCGGACAACTTCTCAACATCAGTGGCTTCTTTGGAGAGTTCAAAAGGAGGAGGGGTGTCAATGATGCTATCCAAATTGTCATGCATTAGACAAAAAAATATTTCCGACTCTACATATCATAATTGACACCATTCAACTTTTCTAGTTTAGCCAATTCAGATGCAATCAGTTTGGTTGCCATCGGTATTTCTCTACTAAAAAGAATAAAAAATAAGTTTTTTTAAGGCATTTCTAAAGCTGCAATAAATACTATTTCCCCCTTTTTATTAAAAAGCAACAAAAAAGACAAACTTTATAGCAAAAAAATGTCAATATTTTAATAACAACATGCCCAACAAAAAACTTTAAAAATACACACGTTCTCTAGATAGGCAAAAGAGGGTATGCGTAAAAAAAATGAATGGGCACAATGCCAAAAAAAGGTTATGTTAAAAAAACTGTAAATCAATTACAAGGTAAAATTAACCCCTTTATATATATATATATAAACTTTCATAGAATGTGTAGGAATGATAAGGAAAAAATGATTATGGTATAATCAGAGACAAAAAAACTTCACAAAAAACAGGTAATATAAAAAAAACTCCTTTACCCGTTTTTTTAACTTATGCGGCAGAACCAATAAATACAAAGTACTGATAGGCCAAAAAAATACATGCAGACTTTAAAACACAGAGAAGCACGGTCAATCAAAAAAGGATTTCTTTTTTTAAAGAACGAGTTATCTGATTTAAAAAAAACTAAGAAGAAAAAACTGTGCAACAACGTCTTATGGATGGGATAGAAAATATATAACTCATGATAAAACCAAAAAGTGCAATTAGGGCTACAACTGTTAAGCATATACTTTCTATTAAAAAAATATCCCTTGTCAAAAAACGACAACCAGAGGTTGTCAAAAATAATCGTCTTGATGACAAAAAAGGTCATTACATTCGAATGATGACCAAAAAACGACGGTAATATTTGAGAGCCAAATACAATAAACAAGGTAAGGGAATTTAAAGTCAAGTACTCAATATGGGTTATAGCTGTAAAGGGCACAAAAGTATTAAATATTAAAGCTTACCAAAAACAAGAGGAGCTCTAAACCCTAATCGTCAAGGGCCGCGACGAGAGAGATGTTGCGGTAGACGTTGCGGTGTGAGAGATCTAAGGACTCGCGGATGAGAGTCTGAATAGGAAGACTCCAGATAGTGGCTTCCAATGGAGACAAGCAGATCGTGGAACCGTAAGTGCGCAAATCGAAAAGGACGCAGTGGCAGATCGAAGAACCCGCAGCGACGGATCATCAGTGCTAGCTCTGATACTAGTGACGGAGGACGGTGATAACAAGAGAAGGTATGGTGCTCAGGCTTGGGGATTCCGTCAGTGTACCGTTCAATATTTGTAGGCTCATGCGCACAATCCGTACGCCCCAAAAACCCTAACCTCCTATACCTTTTCTCGCTAACAACTTCTTGTTAGTGCGGGGTGATTTTCAAGTTTGATGACCACTCGGTCATCTAAAAATAGCCAACACATCTCCCCTCCCCCTTCTCCATTCTTGCACGATGGTTTCTTCCTCTAGCTCCATGTGCTCCTGTGTATCTCTGTTGAGAAGGATGAGGCAGAGGTCGGAGATCGACGAGAGATACAAGGTGGTGCTTGAGCTTCATCTTCTCTTGCACGACCTTTTCGATCGATGTTGGGAGCTAAGCGACGACCCGTCCTCCAAGGTGCTTCCGAGGTAACCCTCGACCTGATACATCGATGGCCTTTGGATTCTCTGTTTATGGGGTATTTTCCATTGTGGTTGGAAAAATTGGGTATGTGCTATTGGTTGTTGTTGGTTGATCTTGAGTATGTTTTAAACCTATTTTTTTGCATTTACGCTTTGTTGATTCTTGGTTTGAAATTCGAGTGGGTTGTTTTGGATTGGTTGTTGTCTGGTGTCGATGGAAGCCTCGGATTTTCACTTGGTTTTTTTGTATTCCGTGCATGTTGTTGATAGAATATTGAGACCATGTTCGTCGTAGGACCATTCTTGGCGAGGGGTTTTGCATCTCCTTGTTCCATGGATTTGTGGCAACCTTGAGTGCTCTTGGGTGTTGGTTGCTCTTGGAAGTTGGGTGTTGGTGGCATGGATTTGCTTCTAACCATGGCTGATGTTCGACCATTGTTGATGATGGATCATTGGAGTATGATCTTGTTTGGGGATGTCAGGTTGTTTGGGGATGGGGATGGCAGCTTCTTGTTTGATGATGGAGTGTATGTGTCGATTTGTGTTATGCGCCGAGCTTCTTGTTTGGTTATAGGGATGACGGATTTTATTTGAGATCCAAGCTCTTATTTGTGATGTTAGCTTGAGTAATTTTGAAGATAAGTTCTCCTAATTACATCGATCATTTTTTTACTGCTCTTCAAAAACTAGAGTCTCATTTAATCATCCATCTATCCCTAGTTACATCCCTAATCCGATGGTCTGATCCATTTGTTGGACTAGGCTGCATTCGCAGGGTGGGTTTGTTAATGTTGGTGAACATATAGCTCGATGGAAATCCCATGGTTGAGATTATAAAAAAAGTTTTCTATGCTCTGATGACTGTTAAATGTGTTGAACTGATGCTTGAAATTAGTACATGATTTTGGGATTTGATCAGCTAATGCGGTATATCTGATATCTGATTGGTTGAACTGTCGCTTGCAAATGAATGTTACCCTCTTTCGAATGTAATTGGTGATGTAATGTTTGAAAATGGTTCTGACCCTATTTGAAATGTAATTGCTGCTTAAAGCAAGGGTAATCTTTTTAACCCCCACTGAGCTCCTGGAATGATGTGCATGTACATTGCGCTTGTACATTGCAATTTTAGACTGAGATGCAATGACATTAGTTCGAGCACCGATGATGAGTTAGCGTCAATTAATTTTTTTTGTATGTTTCAAATGGGGATGAATGACATGAGGCATTGGGCAAACTAAATCATCCCGTAATGTCTGAGATGCAATGATGCAATGGGCGAGCACCAATGATGACTCCCTCTACCAAAGTAACTTGGCAAATTGGGTTAACTTTTACCAAAAGCTGAGTTGTGTTATGATGTGGTTGTGATTGCCATGTGATACAATCTGAGGTATAATGATGAAGTTTCTGAGCATCAATGATGACCATTTTGATTACTGAAGACGTGCAATGAAGCTCTCTCAATTCGTAAAGATCTATCGAATGAATTTCCAATCAGTATGTTTTTACTTTCACATGGTTCATAAGGTATAAACAACCCTATATTAGCAAAGGTTATTGACATGGTTACATTCACCAAACTATTTCATTAGGCATACAATGCCACGATAAGGTAAGGGAAAGAGCTCAGCGGATGGGAGTGGAGGTGACACTATTGGAACGAGGAGGTGATGATTATGTGATTCGTCGCTTTTATTCTTTCATTTTGTCTGAAATCATTGGTAAAATGCATGTAAATAATCAATAATTCTCACTAATTATCATTCTAACCACAAATATTAATACTATATATTTAACACATTTTATCCAAAATAAAATAATAAAGAGAAAAAGATAAATAAAAAGAAAAGAAGGTTGTAGATATAAAATATATACATGCTGATCCTAACCCCGAGACCAGAACAATATTGACTTGGTCGATAAAATAAATATGGGAGATAAGGATACTAAGTTATAAAAATGTCAGAAAACCGAGACAATAAAAATATATTTATTCATTGTCCATCTTGCAAATATTTCACATAATTTATTTATCATCAAGAAAATTCCAAATCAAAATATTTCCTTTATAAAAGTTGTTCAAAAAAATATAAATCAATTTATAAAAATATCAGAAAAATAGTTAATATAAAAATAAAATATTATAATGAACCGAAAAAGCCGTAAAAGCCAATTTCTGATGTTCATAACTATTTACAGAAAACTTCAAACAGACCAAACCCACTTTTAAACTTCATTTTATACTTAATACTATTTATTAAAAATATCAAAAAAATATTAGAATAAAAAGGATGAGTTCTGGCATTCGGTTCCCGTTGTATATATGTACTATATGTAGAAAATTCTTGATCTTTTAATTAATTATCCATAATTCTATTTAACTTAATTTCTGTTTCCAAAATTCTTTTAAAAATCATTAGAAAAATATAAAAATATAATTTAAGTCAAAATGTCAATAATTCCCGAGGTCACGAAGCAGTTACCCAAATTTTTCGACCCTCATAACTCGGCCATATGAACTCCGAATTGGGCAAACTTAGTTTTAGAATCCATTTCATTTAATTATCTACCTAATGACACTGATTTCGCTAAATTAGAGTTAATATGCAAAATGTGGGTTTTGGGACCATATTGGTATAATGTACCATATACCTTAATGGGTTAAATGGGGCTGCCCCTTGGGGGGAGCTAACTTGGCTCCCCCGCCCCATTTCACCCGTTTTTTTTTATTTTTTTTTGAAATTTTCTTTCGTGGAATTTCATCATCATATCCCTATATGATGTCATTAAAATTTCGTACGAAACAGAGACTCCTACGACCTCCATCCAGACCGTCATTTTTTAAAGGTAACAGAATTGTTAAAAACGACCCCGTCTGGATGGAGGCCGTAGGAGTCTCTGTTTCACACGAAATTTTAATGACATAATATATGGATATATTGATGAAAATCCACGGAAGAAAGTTTCAAAAAAATTTAAAAAAACGGGGCAAAACGGGGCGGGGGGACCAAGTTAGCTTCCCCCACGGGGATAGCCCCATTTTACCCTACCTTAATTTAAATTATTTAATATATTTTATTAATATAATTTATTAATATTCCTATTATTAAATTAACTTAAATTTATTTTTTTCTTTTATATATAATTAATTAGTTATTATTTTTATTTATTAAATTATTAAGTTATTTAATTATTTAATTAATTTAATACTTAATTATATTCTTTAATTACTTAATTATGTATTTAATTATATGAATAATTATTTAATTACACATATAATTTACCATTAAGTATTTAATTTATTATTTATTTTTCATTTAATTTTTTCCTTTCCTTTTCTCTCTCATACCTTTCTTCCCCGCTTCCCTCCACGCCCCGTCCTCTTCCTTCTTGCACCACTGCCGCACCTCCTCCTCTCTCTGGATAAACAACGACGCTAGTCTTCATGTTATCATTCAGATCATGTTTGATTTTTCAGATGGCATCGTTACCGAGGAGGCAGTGCTAGGCTAGACCGTAGACTTTAGGTTTAGGGTTTTCTTCGTTTTTTTAGCCATCTTTTTTTTTTCTAACTTCATAGCTATTTGTTAATGATTTTGTGCAACACAGATTCCAAGTCACACAATTGAGAACTTGAAAGATGATTGAGTTTATTTTTCTGTATTAACCTTGTAAAAAATAATATAAAAAGATCAAGGGTACTTGCTCGTTTTTTTGTTTTTGTCAAAGGGTTCCTGTAAGGGCATACTGGCTTGTACTTTCCTCCTTCTCTTTCTCGGGGTCTGCTTCACCAAGTGCCATGCACTTGGGGGAGTAGAGCACCCACCGTGGTTTTCTCGCATCGCGATTTTCTCGAGGTTTTTCGTGGTTTTTTCGAGATAAGGTGCTTGTTGAGGTTTTTTTATTTTTCTCTGTTTGCGCCTCCGTAGATAGTTTTAGGACTCGCAACCTAGGTGCATATTTATCTAGAAAAAAACCAAAAAGACAAAATCGTTAGATGTTTACTGAAAATGTCTAAAAAAAGTGACAACCGAAAATTAAAATAGGAACTGCTAATATTATCTGACCTTAAAACAAAACGTAAAGGATTCACTTGTTTTGGGAGAGCAATCCCCAGCAAATGTCTGATAGGTACTCTCTAGATCTGTAAGTGAGAGACAACACTTAAGTTTGGAGACAGAGTCCGAATTTCTTTCGGAATACTACTGCTTTCATATAGTTAATCACTCTTTTCTTCAATGAGGACGTTCGGGTAGCCAGAAACGGTCTGGGTTTCCTTAGCAGTGTGGGGGGTTTAGAGGACATTGCATAAGGCTCCATCCTCAAGTAACACGGGTTGCCAGAAACGATCCGTACTTACTCCCATACTGGCTACGAATACGTGATTTTCTATAAGAACTCGGGACATTATTTCAGGCAAGTCTCGAGCACCTATCAGCTCACGCTAATATGTGAAAAGACCTGTTTTACCAAATAATCCTAAAATGGAAAAGATAAATGATCGCACTTTTACGGTCATCACCGGGTTGAGTTGGTAAATCAGGGGTATTGCTTTGCATTTGATTTGCGAGTGGATCCTATCTCTCGGAGCTATATTGTTCAGATATCGAATTAATCGATCAAGAGTCATCTATCTAAACACGATAATGGGTAGACAATCTCTTAGGCTGATAATTGCGGTAGCTCTTCAAAACGTACCTACCCAATCATATAGGTCGGTTTGAGATGTCTCATGTTTCGAACCTGAGTTGAGTTATCCTTCCTTCTCCAAGTACGACTCCAACCACGTGGAATCATCTCCTTTTGTTTCTTTGTCTTCTCTGTCTCCTTATATTCCTCTCTCTCTCTCTCTCTCTCTCTCTCTCTCTTCATCTCCATCGAGTCAGTCTTCAGTTACGTCAGTAAAAGCTGAACAGATGTTCGAGACCCATGAGCTGATTTTAGATCAAATGAGAGATTCGGGTCCACGAGTTGCTGAGACAGGAGTGTAGACGAAGCAGCATGCTTCCTATTCGGGAATTGAGTCAGTTTCTACAACGGAGTTACCGATATTCCTGATTGATTCGGACTTCATTTTACTGCTGTTGATGTTTCATGGGAAGCCGCATGAGGAGCCGTACGGGCATCTTTATGAGTTCAAGGAGATTTGCAGCACTCGATTCTACTCAAATATTACACCTGAGGATGCAATGACGAAGACCTTTCCCTTGACACTCAAAGATGGAGCTGCGAGATGGCTCCGACGTTTGGGAAAGGAATGAGCTAGTGGCTTCGAGCTTCGTTTCTTAGGAAATTTTACCCCATTAGTCGAGCCAATTTCATGCGATCTATTATCAGAGAATTTTTACATGATCCCCACGAGGCACTTTAGGATATGTGGCTAATATTCTAGGTCCTTTTAAGGAGATTCCCGGATTACAGAATCTCCAAAGATGAGCTAGTTTAGATCTTTTACCTGAGGATGACCGTAGATCAGCAGGTATTGGTCGATACCTCGTGTGGCGGTTCACACCACATTCTGGACGAGGATTCACTTTAGACTCTCTTGGGAAAGATCTCTGCTGTCAAGATGACACGTGAAGGAGATGTCAGACCATTTGGATGTGATCCACCTCTAGCTGATTTAGGGATCACGCATCAGGCAGTTGATGTGGATATTGAGGCAACACAGAGTATGGATGCTGAGCTAGTTGCAGAGAGTTCTCATCCTTAGAGACCGATACATATTCCGTTGAGTTTTCAGCCAGAGTATGAGTCAGTTCCGTGCTTTCCACTTCATGAGTCTGGGGTACTTATTCCTCAGGTATTCTAAGATACCGAGCGAAAATCGATGTTGTTTCAGCCGGCGTATCAGTCGATTCAGTTTCCATATCATGACCAGTGCCATCAGCAACAATCTCAGGAGAAACTCACCTCAGACTTATTTGCTTTCTCTGAGTGTCTTCAGCAACCCGAAATGGATGTGAGACATTATTTAGAGAATCATGATATATATGGTCCCATATTCGATCATTTCATCCATGTGATTCATTAGAAGACCGCATACTGTAGGAAACAAATGGACACTTTCTGAGACTTTATAGCCAGCATTGTCACTGAGCGAGAATTAGAGTCCACTTCTCAACTGATATCTGAGTTATAGATCCAGCCTGATTCTCCAAGTAGCGAAGGCAAAAAATCACAAAAAATGAAAAAAAAGGAGAAAATTCACAAAAAGAAATAAAGACAAGATTCTAGACTCTCCTGAAGGATCTTGAGTTTCTGCTCTTCATGAAGTTAGTCCCCGTTTTAGAAAAAAAAATTCTTCCCCTTCTTCTTCTACTCCTCCGAGTGTACATATGACTGAGGACGATGCACATACACCCTTTCCAGATACTCTGAATCTAGGGAAGGAAGAAAAATTAAAAAATTTCAAAAAGATCCAAGATTCAAGGTTCACGAAAAAGATGTTGGGTCGAATTCAGATCAAACTCACTCTTTTGGAGGCGTTGGTCCACATTCCTCTTCTTCAGAAATGTCTGAAGCAGCATATCACACCGAAATGAAGAAGAGGCATAATCATTATTCTGAGAAACAAGTGTTGATCATTGCCACTTGTTATGCCATTCAGCACACATCTCCCAAGAAGAAAACAAAAGACGTGGGATCACCATTTGTCAGTTGTCAGATTTTAGACCATGAGTTCGAGCATACCTTGATAGATAGCGGATTATCAATGAATATTTTACCCTTCCATATTCTCGAGACACTTCATCTAGGGCCTCTCAAGTGAGCCAGAATGATTCTTCAGTTTCCAGACCGATCGGTCAAGAGGCCGAAGGGTACACTTCATGACGTTGTCGTGGTGGTACAAGACAAAAATTCACTTGGATTTTGTTGTCTTAGAGTCTGACTCTTTAGTACCATCACAGGATGATGCCATCATTCTTGGTCGGCCTTTTCGACGTGCAACTAAGGCCATTATTGATTATGGGACAGAAAATATTACCTTTCCTCCCAGCAGCACAGTGCCGAACTCTAAGCCGATAGAGACTCTGCCATCAGATGAGTGTTCTTCTGGACCATAAGATATAGAAACATGTGGGATTACAGCTGAAACATGACGCAATCATATCTCTTCTAATTCTAAAGAGATCCAAGATTTCCTCGTCAAAGAGAAAAAAATTGAAGATCACATCTTTTGGTGATCCAAGTACACATGTCTTGAGATGTGTTGACAAGATCCATAGTATCTAAGTCATTGAGAATAAACTGCTAGTGGCACTTTCTTTGAAGGTCGAACCCGTTTCAGTTGTAGATTCTTCATTCAAGCCTTTCTATTGCAAGGTTATTGAGCCCTCTTTTCACAAAGATTCAGATAAGTGCATAGTTGATGAGGAGATTGATCAGATCGCAGCAGAGTTTGACCTCTTTCTTGTGTCTACTTCAGATACCATGGAGTAGCTTTCAGAGGTCAGTTCTGTCCATCTTTTCGGCCATCTGGGCCTCTCCTCACCGGTCGACATAGGTCAGGGATCCTCCGATTCGGATATGGATATCTCTGAGGATGACCCTGATGTTGACCAGACTCTTGTACATTCCATCGTTCCTCGATCGCGCAAGAAGGTCACTCTTTGGCCTTCTTAAGATTGTACAGTTCGTTCATCTTGTACATATGTGTTTTCAATTTTAATCTCTCTTTCTTCCATTTGTCTTACAACCTTAGGTATCATCTAGAATTTTTGCTATACTTAGGATGTGCTTTATCCTAGGTATATGGGGTGTAAATATTGTGTTGTTCCTCATTCTGTTCTATTACCCTGTCGTTGCTTATACTTAGGGTGTGCTTTACCCTAAGTATAGGAGGGTAATATCGCTCATGTTGCTTTTGATTGTTTTCGATTTTTGTATTTTCTTCTCTTTCGCTTGTCCCTCACCTGTCAATATTCTTCTCTATACAAAGGGATATTTTACCCTAAGTATAGGGGGGACAAGCCGAGCCATTGATTGTGTACATTCTTTTGACCTCAATCATCTTCGGTTTTGAGTATGTTATCCTTAGGATTACTTGATCCTAAGTATACAAGAGGATGACTAACTTCATTTCATTTATTCGTTATCCTTTGAGTCGTTGTAATATAGGATTCTTTTCACCCTAGCAAGAGTTATATCTTCATTTGACACTTCTTTGGTCACTATGAGGACATAGTTCACTTTAAGTATGGGGGGTGTCGTACATATATGCTATATATACTTAAGAAGCCATAACTCGTACTTTATTGTATTTTTTATATGTCTATCTAAAAGTATGGGTGTATATTTTGGGTTTTTAAAAGCTGCAAGAAAATCATAAATATGACTTATAAAAAATAGCTTAAAATTTGTATATAAAAATGTTGTAAATTTCTTGGATAAAATCCTTAATATTTTAAAACTTGTAAAAAGCCTTGTAAATTCTTATATAAAAGCCGTATAACCTTGCATATAAAAATGTATATAAAATTCTTTGTAAAATGTACATAATTCGTGTAAAATTTGTGTAAATTGAATTAATCCACTAATTCTTTCAAAAAGACCCTAAAAATCGAAAAGTTGTAAAATTCAATAAAAAATTACAAAATTCTTTAAAAATCACTTAAAAAGCTCAATCCGAAAAATCGACTTCATTAGAAAAAATGTTGTGTTCATTAGCATTTTTCAGAACAAGTCTAATTCTTGAACCGAATGGATCTAAGTCTGAGAGATGGAGCTTGGTTTAGGTCTTAATCCACTTAATTCTGAACAGACTTTATTAGGAACTAGAATTAAGACTCTTCAGGTCTTTTAGACTTAATTCTTTGGGTTCTATGAGACCATGTTTGTAATTCAACTTGAAAGTGACTAAGTAGGACACCTTGTGTCATCCGTTTAACTCTTCTCAATTAGAACCAATTTTAAACTCGTGAACTCTACACTTAGCTCGACTTGCATGAGGTTGCGAAGGGCAATCCATCTCGGTGGTGCGTTTCCATCCTTGTCTAGTGGCGTTGATGTCTAAAGACGGGAGAGATTGGGGTTGAAATAAAGCTTTGGATAAGGGAAAGATCTGCTGGCACAATTTTTTCCAAGACCCAAAAAATAGACGGAATGAAAAGATGTTATATTCGTCGGGGCATAAATGATTTATGCAGTGCAACAAATCATTTCTACCAAAAAGAAGCCTTACAACAAATACAAATTTGACCACAATGGTCCAAGATTCAGAAAAGCATGCATTATCTTAATGGAGACTTGGCTAAGCCAGGCTTCACAAAGAGTTGTGATTACACTGATCATACTACAGTTCTCTTCTCATTCTTATTCTTCTTTCTATACTCGATTGTGGACACAGGATGACCTGACCTTAGAAGGAAATACCTCCCTCCTTGAGGATCGAGTAGCAGGATGAGGGCCCAATGGGAGTGTATTACTGGGATGGCGGTTTCTTCGCTTCTCTAAGCAGGAAGAGCTAAAACCTTTCACACATAGCACAAATTACTTTCAAATCTAAAAAGTTTGTGTGATGGATGGGTGGATTTGAGCTGGTTGTTGAGGTGAACCTGGATAAGGATTTGTGGAACTTGAGGACTATCGAGGTTTAAATTCTAATTTTAATAAAGTCCTGACACACTATTAATCCAAAGATCTAAATCCAAGTTCTAAATTTTTGGTGAAGTGAGATTCGGTTGAAAGAAACAAACATGTTCTATGTTCTTTTATTTTTCTTTAATTTTCTTTTTCTTTTTGCTTGCACTTATTTATAGAATAAGTGTTTGCTAAGGGACTAGCAAAGGTAAAGTATAGGGGAATGATGACTCCGTGATTCATCGCCTTTGTTCTTTCATTTTGGCTAAAATCCTTGGTAAAATGCATGCAAATAATCACTAATTCCTACTAATTATCATTCTAACCACAAATATTAATATTATATATTTAACACTTATTTTATTCAAAATAAAATAATAAAGAGAAAAAGAAAAAGAAAAAGAAAAGAAGGTTGTAGATATGAAATATATACATATTGATCCTAATCTCGAGACCAAGTCAATATTGACTTGGTCGACAAAATAAATAAGGGGAGATAAGGATCCTAAGTTATAAAAATGTCAGAAAACTTAGACAATAAAAATATATTTATTTATTTTCCACCTTGTAAATAGTTCACCTAATTTATTTATCATCAAGAAAATTCCAAATCAAAACATTTCCTTTACAAAAGTTATTCATATTAATTTATAAAAATATCAGAAAAATTATTTAATATAAAAATAGAATATTACAATGAACAGAAAATGCCGTAAAAGCCAACTTCCGAGGTTCAAAACTATTTATAGAAAACTCCAAACAGACCAAACTCACTTTTAAACTTCATTTTATACTTAATACTATTTATTACAAATATCAAAAAATATTAGAATAAAACGGGAGAGTTTTAACATTTGGGCCCCGTTGTATATATGTACTATATATAGAAACTTCTCGAATTTTTAATTAATTATCTGTAACTCCATTTAAGTCAATTTATTTTCTAAAATTCTTCTAAAAATTATTAGAAAAATATAAAAATATAATTTAAGTCAAAATACCAATAAATCCTGAGGCCACGAAGCTGTTTTCTAAATTTTCCGGACCTCATAATTCGGCCATATGAACTCCGAATTGGGCAAACTCAATTTTAAAATCTATTTTATCTAATTATCTACCTAATGACATTGATTTCACTAAAATTGGAGTTAATATGCAAGATGTGGGATATGGAACCATATTGATATAATATGCCATATACCTTAGTTTATACTATTTAATTTATTTAATTAATATAATTATTTATATTCGATTATTAAATTAAATTAAATTGATTTATTTCTTTTATATATAATTAATTAATTAATTATTAAGTTATTTAATTAATTAATTTAAAACTTAATTATATTTTTTAATTACTTAATTACGTATTTAATTATATAATTAGTTATTTAATTAACCATTAAGTATTTAATTTATTATTATTTTTAATTTTAATTTTAGTTTTTTTCTCTTTTCTTTCTCTCTCTCATACCTTTCTACTCCGCTTCTCTGCACTCCCCATCCTCTTCCTTCTTGCCCCGCTGCCGCACCTCCTCCTCTCTCTAGCCAAACGGTAGGGCCATTAGGCTGTTTGCCTAATAGACCCGCGGTACCGCCACCACCTTGCCAGTGACGGTACCTGCTTCCTTGGCTCCCACAAAATCCAACCTATATAAGGGCATCCCTAACCCCTAAATCTAGGATCAGTCATTAACGCCACTTCTCCAGTTCCATGAGCTCTGAGAGCTATCCTTAGAGGTGACAGCTCGAGGAACTACCGTCATTGAGAAAGACTGGGTGAGGTGCGGTAAGATCATTACTTCGCTTTGCTCCATCAGTGAGAGTCTAGCCTCTACGCACACCGATGCTTCGAGGAATCAATCAACAACTAGAGCTTCGAGCTCCACTCCCTAGGCATTCTTTTCCAAAGTCCGTCCTCAAGAGTGCAAACTCCCTCATTCCTTCTCCATGTTAAATTTCCTTTGATTTCTCTTCTACCTTTCTATTTCTCTCTCTCTCTCTCCTTAAATTCTCTCTCGACTTTCTGTTCATCTTTGATTCTGGATTGATACGAATACCATCTCGATACATACAAATTCACACACCATGCCAGTCTAATTACTTCACCCATCGACTCAATTTCACTTCTCGGTATCTTTTCCACCAGCTGAACACCTCAGATTCTTCGTGAATCTGGGATTAGATCTCCTATCCTTCACCTACACCAGGGATCTCCTTACATGTTTGTTACCTTCTGTTCATAACAACCGACTAAGGTCGTCGACTTCGAGCATTTGCTGAAACTTGCAGGTTCTATCAAGGACTTGGGTCGAGTGCTCAAGTTTTTACATCATCTGGAGATCTAACGAAGAGAACGACCCCCCCCCCCCAACACGAGCACTTGCAAATCCATCAGAATATCCTCCAAAAATCACATCACCTGTAGGTAATTTTGTTTGATTTGTGTTATCTCGTTCTAAATCTGGTTGTTTGTTGTAGATCAATCATTCTGTAGCATCTTTGGGTCGAGTATAGCTATCGCAACCATCACAACACCTACAACTGCCCGGAGACCAGATCAGTGTTGAGCAAACCACGTCATCATTGAGGTCGCCTTCATCGGAGATCCGAAACCATCTGTTTGATCGAGACCCTCTTCTACAATAGTTCAAATAAATTTGGGGAAGAATATCCCCCTCGCAGAATAGATTGAATCGGTTTTGTACGATCGGTCGTAATCCAACGCATCAAATCGAAGCACCCTCAGTCGTTTAAGCGCCACATGTGCTGATCAAGTGCAAAGCCATATTTTTTGGGCAATTTGTAGGAAGATCCTCAGGTTATTTGTAATTGCGAATAGGTCTACATGTGCTGAATATCTCATGTGTGTTGGCATGTGATCTTTTGAACATTTGTGTATATACCATGCCGTTATTTCAAATCACAAGCAGGTCCAGGCCAGCTTCAGATCACATGTACCTTGTGATTCACTAGAGAATTTGCGCACCAACCCTCCAATTTTGCATAATTTCACACATGCCTCTATCTTTCTATATAACTGCAAATATACCCCTATCTAGTATATATAATATACTAAATATCCTTTACATAATAAATAAACCATAAAAAAATATAATTAAAATACATATAAATAACCTATACTATACTATATTCAATATTAAATATTTTTTTGCAAAATAAAATTATTTTCTCTTTTTAATAAGTCTTTAAAATTACATAAAGATTAAAAAAACTTTAAAAATAATAAAAAATATAAAAACACTCTTAAAAATCTAAAAAAATTAACTACAATATATTTTACCATATTTTACATTTTAAACCAAAAACAAAATAAAATTTTAATATTAAAACTAATAAAGAATAAAAACTTGTAAAATCATAACTAAATAAATAAAAATTGCATAAAAACGCACAACATATCATTTCAAAGATAATTTAATTTACTTTTCAATAAAAATAAAATACAAATATTTTCATAATGCTTTAAATTTTAACAATAAAAAATAATTCGCAGATTTTAATAAAAATCTATTTTCCCATTAAAATAATAAAACACTCATAAAAATTCTAAAAACCTTTGAAAAAGTCATAAAAATAGGAAAACAAAATTAAAAACATAAAAATAATAAAAACCAAATAAAAATTACAAAACATTTTCTAAAATAATAAAAAATCACAAAATACTTAAAATTCACAAAAACAATATAAAATTCATAAAAATTAAATAAAACTCTAGAAAAAAATCTCTAAAATTAAATTTAAAAAATCGGAAAACTTTTAAACCTTAGTTCTCTATAATTTAACCCTAGTTTCCAACAGTTTGCCTCTTAGAGTTCGACACTCTCGTACTTAACGCTATAGACTTGAGTTTAAGAGTATAAATAAAATAAATATAAATTTTCTGCTAAAATTCACCCGATTGATTCAGCGACACTATTCTTCTTTTAGAGTAGTAGATTGGGTGATTTTTCAGGAGGGCGCCCAACTGGACACCAACTTATGATCGGGTCTTAATCCATTGTATGCTGGAAGCATGAGACAAGAATCAATGGAGTGAGAAGTCATTCACTACTGCAGGATGGAATAACATCCTACGAGTTCAAAAAACAAGCAGGCCTATGTTATACAAAGGATCAAATCCAATCCCGTTTGAAGATCTACAAGAAGGAGCTCGTGACGTACTTGTACCTATGGGGCAAGTCTGGTTGGGGATGGGACCATGTCTCAAATCATCCAATCACACCAGACGAACTCGCTTGGAAGGAGGTAAGAGGTACATTGCATTGTCCTCAAATATCCTACTGGACCACTTGCCCATGATTAATTGTGAGGTCATATTTTTCAGGTGGTTGCAGTGTACCGCAAGTACAATTCTCGTCCCTTCTTGTACTTCGAAGAGGTCTCCTACCTCATCGGGAAGGGAACCGTAATTGAACATTACGCCAGCTCCTCACGTGCTCTGATGGCCACACACAACACTGACGAGGAGCAAAACATGGAGGATGATGAAGGTAATACCGACAATGAGTATGCAGACGAGGTGCCCACCCCACCTGGTGTTAACAGGGCAATGCAGAGATCATCCGGATCCAAGTGCAAGAGGAGTGTGGATGCTAAGCATGCGCTATAAGACATGGATGAGTTCACGGAGTTGATTCAGGATAGGATAGGGGTAGAAATATGACAACAAGATGAGGCCACTCGTGATGCTTATAGGGATTTGAGGGAGGCATGCCCATATCTCTCCCCAGCCGCATATGTCAAGGTAGATGATACCTTGACTCATCGAGCCAAAAGGGAGCTCATTTGTTCGGTCAAGAATGACCCAGATTATCTACATGCGTCGATTCACCATGTCCTTGGACAGTCGTAGCCCCTCATGCCTGACCTGAATTGAAGCCCTTGAAGTTCGGATATATGGCCCCAATGTGTCGTTTCCTAGTTACGAAAAAATTATTATGTATTCATACTTTAAAAACATGTGTACCTTTATTTATGGTGTCTGTCTCAATAAAGTTTTGATATGTATTGAACTAGAAAAACTTGCCTACCCTAATCTATGTTGTCCTCATCTAATATATGTTTGATGTAGATTGTAGATTCCTTATCTAATGTAAGTTTGTTGTAGATGTTGTCTATCTATGCTGATTGTACATTCCTCATCTAATATAAGTTTGCTATAGATGGAAGAGCTGCTATACAATCCGTTTGACGAAATTTTGTCTGAGGCGACCGAGTTATCGTATAGCCTTGTATTTTACATATTCGTATGTGCCACGCAAGAACAAGAATCTCCACATGCCCCCATACTTCTCAACACAGGGCCTTGGTCCGAACGTATATGGATTGATGATATAATGGCAAGCCATATCAAGCGATCATACATGTGTTTTCGAATGGAGCATGCCACCCTGACGAAGTTTGTGGAGTTATTGGAGCAAAGAACGGGGTTATGTAACACAAGATCCATGGATACAATAGAGCAAGTATGTATTTTCCTTTTCGCATTTGGACACGATGTATCTAACCGTGTGCTGTAAGAGTGGTTTTAACACTCGACTTCCATGATATCTGCACACATCCACATGGTGGTTTTAACACTCGACTTCCATGATATCTGCACACATCCACAGGGTCCTGGAAAAAGTCCTTTTATTGGAGTACCTACTTGTGTGTCTTCCTTCCATTAAAACACCACGTCGATAACGGCGGATCACTGTTTTGTAAATTATTTCCGGGTATGTATTTCTATGATTTATGGTATGGCCCACCATTTCCATTAAATACTCAAATGTTATAATTATGTAGAGTGTAATTGGTGCCATTGATGGTACTCACATAAAGGCAACAGTCCCACCAGGTATGAAGGTTGCTTACCGCAACAGGAAACAATGCATATCGCAGAATGTGATGGCAGTTGTTTCTTTCGGTTTTTTGTTCACATACATTCTTGCTGGCTGGGAGGGGTCAGCTTCAGATATGTTTGTTCTTAGGGATGCCATCAACAGAGGTCGCTTCATCGTCCCAAATGGCTGCAGGTATCTGGTGGACTGTGGTTACACCAATATAGATTCATTCATCACTCCTTTGCGAGGTATTATATACCATCTGCCTAAGTGGAGGGTGCTAGACAAATCTGAACGCTATATCTCGCACAAGCACTTGTTCACTCATAGACATTCACAACTTCGGAGTGACGTTAAAAAGACATTCGATGTTTGGAATAAAAGGTTCTAATGTCTGACATGCATGCCCACATACACTTTCGAGATGCAGAGGGACGTTGTGAAAGCCACTGCCATAAGTCATAACTTCATCAAATTGTATTATAGTGACAAGTGGTTCAACCGGTTGAGAAATATTTTGTTTCTAACCCACAAGAGTTAGATATCGAGCCCGGAGTAGAGATGAAAACCACTCGTTCCGAGATGTTGCGGGGTGAGTGACATCAAGATGAAATGGCACTAGCGATGTACAATGATAGGATGAGGCGGATGTCTTAAAGATGTTGAATTTTTACAACAGTTGTAAATCGAATTTGATCTTGTTCCTATGTATTACGTTGTAATGTTTGTTCGAACATGTCCTTTGATTTGCTTCTAAGTTAATGGCTTTATCATATCGTGTTAGTGGTTGTTTGAATCATGTTTGTTGCATTCTCTTATAGCTGGATGTCAACCTTTCTAATATTGGACCTTGTCGCAATAGCCAATGGTCATGCTACATTTTGATATTCCCTTCTCATGGACTCATTTGCTCATGTGGCTGGGATGTGTTACTGGTGCTTGACGAGTCCCGTCGCTTTGAGGATGTCGACGACCGCATGTGGTACACATGCCCCCTAGACATAAGTGGTTTCACAATTTCAAAATCTTTTTTTCTAGTTTTCAAATTAGTGCCAAATGCAAGTAACAAATATTTATTTTTTTCGCAGCGATCGTGCAAGTATATGGTGAAGGCATCGTCGATTCCTCCAACTATCCAGTCCCTAACCGCAGAAAACATATTCCTAGTAGACATGCATAACGTATTGGAGTTCGCATTAGATTTCAAGGATGAGAAGTTAGAGTAGACGGAGAGCTCAATCAGAGAGAAGAAAATAATGATTATCCACCTCTCTGGCGGATCGACTTCAGTAGTAGATCCTATTGATGAACAAGTGATTGACAAGCATGTTGTTCCGTAGATCTTCTACTTCAAATGTAGAATATGAACTCATCAGATATTTAGTCATGATATCAACTTGAAGAGATCATTGATTCCCAACCATCAACGAGTATAGTATGTTTAATTGAATATGAAAATCCACGACGAGTTCGCATATAACCACAATCCAATCAATTGAATATGCAAATCCAACCTTATAGTTTTCTGGATTTGAAAACGTGAATTTCCAATAATCAAGAAATCACCTTGCAATTGCCACAGAAACAAAATCTTCAACCAAACTACGAAAAATAATAGGGGTAAAAAATACAAAAAATGAAAAAGGTAAAAGAATATAATATTCTACCACAAACCCCACTACCAAAAAACAATCAACAATCAATCATTATCTCAAACTTCAGTAAAGGTCATATCACAAAAAACCCTCTCAATAGTAAAACCCACTAACCAAATACCAAAACTGATTATCCACTAGATAACCCACAAATAGAGTGGGTTACCCTCCCCCAGATAACCCACGAATCAAATGCCTTCTAAAATATGCAACAATATAAACAATCGTAAAAAAACTTTAAAACACTGAAATCCCACTATCATACAAAAAATAAGTCAAAAATACAGAAACTCTCCATCGCTCTTACGATGCTAAACAACGCATATTCCTACCAAAATTTGCTCAGATCTACAAATATAAGCTTCTTATACAAAAGTTGACCACTATCGTACAAAAATTAACGTGAATCATATAAAAAGTTAACCACTATTATACAAAATTTATGTTGACAATTAAAACTCTTCGTCACTCTTACCATACTAAACAATGCACATTCCTACAAAAAATTTTTAAAATTAGAAACTGTTCATTATTATAGAAAAATGAAATACGATCTATTTTCCCTTTTATGTGTTAGTGCAAATTTCCGTAATTTAGAAAGTTTGTATAAATATTCTTACATTTGAGATCTAAGCATTTTTTTTTATGAATAAGTGTTTTTAATTCAAGCTCTAAGGCCATGTTCGTTTGGAGAATAAGCATTGTAATAGGTGTCAATTCCCCATCCAGTGCAGTTCTCAAGAGTATGGTTATTCACATCCGTATTCCATTATTTCACCTTATTCCACCATCATTCATATCTTTATTCCACATTACATACCCTTATTCTACATTATTATCTTTATTCCTATCTTTCCAACCGAACAGATAATAGACTCTTGTTCTCCTTATTCCCCATCATTATTCTTGTCTATTCTCGGACCGAATGTTGAACATGATATGGAGGATCACATAAGTGACATCCATGGTCTCCCGTCAAGGCAAAGGGTTCCGTCATCAGAGATTGTATGTAGGAGACACCTATCCGAAGTGACAACTCATGCATACAAGCCATTTGGATCGGGCTCTTTGCTTCTCGAAAGAGTAAGGGCGTATGCGTAGTGACCGCAATATGGAGTCCTCATATTATTGGGGCCATATTGGATCGTGCATAGCGATTTGTATTCATGTTTACGGTTGGTTCAATTAATGACGGGTCAACATCACCTTAGGGGTGGTGGGTCCAGGTGTTAAAGACCGAATTAGGAATGCAAGTCGGACTTGCATGGCGGAATGTGTTCCCGCTTATTTTTATTTGAGTTGCAAGTTCTCATATTATTGGGATGCGATAAAGATAAGAAAGGAGATCCCAGATCTTGCTTGAGATATAATGGTAAGTATATCTCTTACATTGAAAGTGATTAAGGGAATGAACTTTCAGTGTTGACAAGGAAAGACAACAATGATATAAAATTCCTAAATAAAAGGAAAATGTGTATCTAAATTTATATATATATATATATGCAAATTTCTTATTTCAGATAATCCTCATTAAACCTACTCAGTACTATACTCAATAATAACTAGTAAAATATCATGGATTGGATCCACGATCAAGATATTGTACTTGCAGTTGTACACATAGAGTGTGTGGTTGCAATGTACAAGTTTCCTCGTAATAATGAGGAATGACAATTAAATAGACCATAAGCCTACAACCCTAGGGTTTGTATGTCTCTATAGTCTTGATCTTTCGTCGAATGTACTTTGGAAGTGATATGTCGATGATGATCACAATTGTCAAATAGCCCTTATAAAAAACTAAGAAGATGTTTTGGTATTTATATATGCTTTTGGCATTTAATCGTGAATGACATGATTCACTGTATCATGCAGAATGGTTGCTCTATAAGAGATGATGTATTCAAAATATTTGAGTACGTACCTGAACCTAAGTATTTAAGAGTTAAGATGTATGTAGATGTGATGAGTGTCATCATTCTAATGTCTATACTCAAGTCATTCATGAAGCTTCACAATATTCATATTATATGAATTGAATGAAATATATATAAATGTTGAAATACTCTTATATTAAAATCTTTTAAATTCAACATAAGATATCCTTTGTCTTAAGCAATGGTTGTTTATAGATGAAGAGAGCGCAGTGGAAGCATGGATCGGACTCAAGTAAGAAGTAAAGTCAAAGAGTTGATTGTACTTCTGTGACTTCCATATGACATCCAAATAGCTGGATAGATGCCAATACTACAATAAGCTGATGTACATATAGGTTGACTATCTAGACTATCTAGGATCCTTAAAGAAGGACTCAGATAGTGCATCAGAATAATCTACATATAATCATTGATATTGACTTGCTTATTGGATAAGATCAAAGTCTAATAATTGTATCTCATTCTTCTAATAACACTTTTAATTCATTGCATGTTTTAGAAGACTAGAAAATTTGATCTTAAGGTTTAATAGTCATCCTCATGGGTATTGATGCAATTATTGCAACAATCTCTATAGTATAAATAGACTTCATATTTTCAGTGGGAGAGCCCTTAGTCTTAGAGAATGCCTCCGCTACCTAGATATTAGAAAACACTCATAGTTTATTTCTAGATGTTGGAAATAGACATGAATTCTGAAATATACCTATCATAAAGAGTTATGATGGATATATTTCAGATAATATTCTGATATCTGGAAGACTCTACTAAATTAGAAATTAATAAATGGTTCATTAACATTTCTAATACTACAAATTAAACCTTATAAGATCAATAGGATAGATCATTTGACAATGATCTGGCACCAAACCTTGGACATATGTCTGCTGATGTGATTGATGAACCTCAGTTTCATCATCTTTATTTCCCTTAATTAACCCCCTTGCTTAAAAGTTTGTCAATAAATCCCTGTTAGTGTCTAATAATTAACAGAGTCCTTAATAAATTAAAAACCACAAAAAAAATGGCAAAACAAAATTCGTGGTATCTTTAGACTTAAAAATACCCTCAAAAATATTTCGGGCCCTTGTTTGACTTCATCTCCAGTTTTGGCCAACATGAAAATTGTAGATCTCGTCAAGATCTACAACTTTCATGTTTTGAGTTTTCTCAAATTCGGCCATCTTGACCTTCATTTTTCAACTTGAAGTCCTAATAAACTGATTGGGCCACGTGGCCCAATCTGAAGGCGCCACGTGGTCCGCCTTCTTTGTCCCATCCGCCTCCTCTTCAAGCCGTTGGATCTCCTCCTGAGATCCAACGGTCCCAGGCTTTCCACGCCCGCTGCTTTCCCTCATCCATCCGATCATCTCCGCCTCTAATCCTAGCCGCTCGTTGCCGCCTCTCGCTCCTCGTGCCACGTGGCACATTGTGGTCCGCTTGATCATGTCATGGATCTTCTGATCTGAGCCGCTCAATCCACCTTCTAATCCTAGCCGCTCGATCAACTCCAGTATCCCATCACCACCCTCCATCAGCGCCCTTCCCACAGACTGCCACGTGGCCGCTCCGTAGCCCTTCGATCCCATCGCCATCGAGCTGATCGTGGCCATCCCTTTGCGCCTTTCCCTCCGCCGTTGGATCGCAAGATCCAACGGCTGAGGCTTCGTCTTCCTCCTCCCGCATCCTCCGCCTCAGCCTCGCGCGCACCACTCCCCCTTCCATTTTTAGCCATAGCCCTAGTCATCCTCTCCTCTCTCTAAACACCTCACGACCGAGCCCCATCATCCACCTCCTCCGCGCATCACTCAACTACCCACGACCACCTCCCAGTCGCTCCATACCACCCTCTAAACCCGCGACGCCACTCATCAGCACCTCCGACTTCGCCCTTTAAATACCGTGCCTCCGCCCCACTTCACCCTCGTCCATCAACCAAGGGGCGGTGGCCCAGCCCTCTAGCTCCTCCCTGTGACAGGGGGAGGAGCTCGGATCGAGCGACGACGACCTCCTGCTCCGATGAGACCCGCCGCCCTTCAGGCGGCGCTGCGGTGGCCTAGAGCCCCGCTCGAGCTCGCTGGCACGGCCGGCCAGTATGTGTGACGACCCGAGCATCCTCTCCGATGCTCAGCCCAGGCCATCCCCTCCATCTCCGGCCAGGTAAGCCCTCTGATCTTCTTTTGTTTTTCTTCTTATTTTTGCTTAATTTTCGTAGCTTCTTCAAGCTCTTTCCCTCACCATTAACCATTCCATTAGCTCCACCATCGATCCACCTTCCCCGCGCACCTCTCCGACCATCAACTTCCTCTGCCACAACCTCCCTCCATCCCAGGCATCCTCCTCCGCCGGAGGCGGAGGAGGACCCACTAAGGGCTGCACTTCTCCGCCCCAAGAGCCCTCCATTCACCTCGCATCGCACGCACACACGCCTCTAATCCATTTTGCAGGTCCAACTTTCATTGGCCGGACTTCGGGCGGAGCTCAGTTCTAGAGCTCCGCCTCCGGCGATCAGTCGTCGACAGAGCACCCCAGGTGTCCCCGCGTCTGCCCCGACCTCAGAACTTCATCGCAAGACCTCCAGCAATCTTCCCCGAGCTTCAACGAGCACGGCGAGGCGCGGCGGAGCTCCAGGCCTCACGCCGGAGCTCTGATAGCGCCGCCACCTGACGAAGGAGGAGGAAGAGCAGCTACCGTTGGATCTCGCCCCACGGCGGAGATCCAACGGCCCTGGAAGCGCCACGTCGACTACCCCGGAGCGCGGAGGCTCGGTGGGACCGAGCCTCGTCCGAGTCACCCTCGAGCCGCCACGTGGCCCGAGCCACCTGCTACGGCCCCCGAAGCTGCACCGAGCCTCGCCCCCACCCGAGCCTGAGCTCACGTGCCACCCGCACGTGGGTTTTGGGTTTTTTGCATCGGTGCCCTCGCATGTCCCGCATATTGCATCCAGGTCCCGCTACACGTGGCACAACCAGAGACCACGCCGAGCCTGATCGACACCAAGCCTGGAGGCTCGGGTACTCCGAGCCAAGCCGAAGCTTCATCGAGCCTCTGCCGAACCAGAACCTCCTTCCGAGCCTGGATGGCGCGTGCGAAGCACGTGCTTTCTGGGGTATTTGCAGAGTAGCCCTCGCCCCTTCCACCATTTGCAAACAGGTCCTGAGCACGTGCAGCACATGCGCGCCTGGGGCTATTTGCACTCATACCCCTGCGGGTTTCAATAATTGCAAATATGCCCCCGCGCGTATGGTTTATTTACAGGGAAGTCCTCCACACTTATTTTTATTGCATTTGAGTCCTTCCCAGGGACTGGTTTGTAAATATATTTCATGTTTTTATTTCATTTATGCCCTTGCGTTCCTTTATGCATATCTTGAGCATCATGTTTCCGTTTCAGTTGATTTCAGTTTCATTTCGAAGCTCTTTTCGACATCTTTAGTATGGCATGCTTAGATTCTCATTTTGACACCATGATCTGTAATGCTCTAATTGGTTAACGAAGTGTCCTGTTTACCTTGTCTCTCATGCATACTTGCTATATGAATAAAAAGTGCTTCATTATCTGATTATGTTCAACTCGTATCTTTTTATGACTCAAGTAATGATCATTTCGGGCATATTTTCCATTGTATTTCATGGCATTTATTTGCATGATAAAAATGTATAAAAAAAATGCATGTTTAATTTTAATGCATTGCATTGTCTTGTTGTGTCTTTGCATCATTTGACCTATATGCTTTATTTCAACACTTCATTGAACACACTGAAATCTGATTAATACAAGAGAAGCGCGTGTCCCTGAGTTCGACCTTGGTTTCTTGCCAAGTAAAATAAAAATAACGATCGCCTCGTTTTGATTCATTATCATACATATTTAAACGAGGTGATCTTTTGACGACCAGAATCGGCTCGACTACGATGACGATTTCGAGTGCTAATTCAGCATTATTAAAGGGCCGATTCTGCGCCTCGTCAAATGGCGCCGTTGCCGGGGACACGGCTCATTTCTTTTATTTTTTGGATTTTTGTGTGTTTAATTTAGTGTATCTTTTTATAGGTTAAATGGTCACATATCTTTGCATATAAAATTTTTTCTTCGTGATCTCTAACCATTGTTTCTGTGGCAGGGCCCTTGATGGATCAAGGAGGCGAGGAGCAGGACGTTCCCCGCTGCGAAGAGCCGCAGGAGCATGCTTGGAGCAAAGAAGGAAGAAAAAGAAAAAAAAAAGTGTCGCATTTTTGCTGCATTTTATTTTTAATAAACTCGTCTTTTACAGCGGTCTTCGATTGAAGACTCGCGTGTGTAATCGAACGATTGTGGTTGTGTGGGGATCGTCCCCACTTGAGTGTCGACCTAGGACTTAGGCACGCGGCTCTCTGAGCTCAATTTTCATATTCTCTTGTGCTTGATCGTAGGTTAGGACACACTTAAATAAAGACGCACTTAATCTCGCATAACTTAGCTAAAATTAATGAAGATCAAACACCGCTAATAGATGCATGATTAGGTGCGGCTTTTTCGACTTGCATACATGTTTGATTTTGAGTTTCAAAACGGCCCCAGATTTTTCGCGGCTTTTATCGTAAAAATCACTGCAGGATTTCTCGCTTAGCCTCGATCGCGTTTTTCTTCATCGAATACATGTTTTTCTCGGCTTTCATTTTTCTAGATTGATCACCTAGGATAAATGGAAAATGGAATGAACGGTAGACGATGATTTTCTGATTGATGGCTAACCTTAAATCAGTGACAATTTAAATAAAATTGGGACTGTTAATTGCAAGTCAACTTAAAATGGGGTAAAATTCGGTTTTGGGAGAGCAACACCCGCGCTTATGCCTTGATTCACATTTTCTTCGCGTAAAGATTTAATGTTTTATCACCAATAAAATGGACAAGATAATTAACCAACCTTGGTTGGTTTCATGTGTGAGTTGGTGAAACTATGGGTTTGCTTGTTTGAATTGAGCCATGTTTGCTACACACACCCCAAATCCAAAGACACTCCATTTCATCTCCGAAGATTCAGCCGCTCACTTGTATATCCATCCCCCTTCTTCGTTCACCTTGGGGTCCTTCCCGACATCAAATTCTATCTTTATACTTAGGCTAATCTCAGCCTAAGTATAGGGGGGACCCAAGTCCCCGTGATTTTCTCTACTCATCTTTTCTTGCCTTTATACTTAGGTTATTTCTAACCTAAGTATAGGGGGGTCCCTTCTTAGTCCCGTATATTCTTCTATATTTAAATGGATCTATGTTCTTGTAACATCTAGTGCTATGAGGACATAGCAAAGTTTAAGTATAGGGGGGTATACCGTATATACCGTATATTTACTTTAGCTAAAATCTGAAAAATTTGAAAAATTAAAAACTTTTTGGCTAAGGTAAAATTCATTGGACTAAGAAAACTCAAAGGATTTTCGCGGTTTTTCGATATTATGTTACACTATTTTATAGAAATATTTTCGAAATTAATTTTTGAAAATGTTTTGAAAACTTTTTATTTGGTGTGACATGGTTTTGAAAATCTTTTCAAGGAAGATTGAGTCTAACTTGTGTTTTAACTCTCTTATTAAAATCCATAAAAATTGCAAAATTCAAAAATCCTTTAGGAGCCATTAGTGACTACTAAGCCCCATTAAATAGCCGTGTTCAGTGAGGGTTCGCCCTTAGCAGAGTGGATGGTTTAAAGGACATCGCGTAAGGCTCCGTCCTTAAGGAACGGGCTCCGGCCTGTACTTACATCCATACTGGCTGAATGCAGATGCAACTATTTAATGGAGATTAGGCAGTCCTCATATCTCTTGAAGTGGAAAAAAAAAAAAAAAAAAAGTGTTTTGGAATGAAGGAGTTGGATTAAACCTCTACACTTACACTTTCACCCAGGATCTGAAATGGTCAAGGAAGCTTGATTTTTGAGGTCTTTGAGATTTGCGGTTAACCAGCCTTAGTCATCAGGGTCTTAGACTTAAACATCCACATTCCCCTAGGTTTCTAGATTTGCATGCTATATTCCATGCTTAGTCTCAGACAGAAAGAATATGATCAGCACATCACATGCACGACTGCGGTTTTGATTGAGATGAGTTGATTTTTCACCTGAGGGATTGGGATGAGGAAGTCGAGTTTGGATTTGATCTAATGATGCTCGAGGATGGGATAAAATCTTTGAAGGCTTCAGGAAACCTGAGTGTCAGCAATTTAGCCAGTATGAGAACTTGATTCTTGTACTAATCTCTTGACAATGACCTAAGTGCCTGGGTGTGAAATAAATAAAAAAATTGTTGATCAGTGTGCGCCAACTTTTGGTAAAAGCAGTGGAGCTAGCCACAAATTATTCAAGTCAATGAAATCTCAAAGAAAAGCTCTCATTCCACAAAGTCAAATTATCAAAGAGCTTCCACCAAAGGCGAGCGCTCCCAAACTTTTCAAAGTGTCCACTTGGACCACCGCTATTAGGACCAGGAGTCGGGCTTGCACCAAAAAAGGGCTCTGCATCGTAAATGCTACAAGTCTGGGTGTAGAAGGTACATTAGGTACTCAAAAGAGACACACCCCGGTGTACTCCCAGGAAAACAAGTGCAGACGGCTCCAACTTCTCTTGACGGACGCACTGATCAACACCAAAAAAAAAATTGTGTTGCGTAAAAGGCACTAGAGAGAATCCTTGTTCCAATGAGAGGGAGAGAAGAATTGACACAATCCCATGCCCTCCATTTTCTGGCCTGCCATCCACATTTTCTAAGTCTGACAACTAAAGAGACGGTGGACTGATTGCAAGATTTGATTTATTCCCTAGTGCTGAGGATTGGGTCCTTAGGAGATTTTCTCGGACCAAGATTTTGGGTGACAAATTGACTCTACTCTCAGAATTGCAGTCAACACTAAAAGTCATATCCTTTAGATTATATGTACATCAGAGAGAGTCTAGAGAATTAGAGGAATTGGGTACCTCTTGATTAAGGCTGGGTTGAACTCTAGAATTTTGGATCTCTGAAGCCGAGTCGACTTGATCAGATTAGATCCTGTATTCACATGCACAAGGGGGTTAATCCAACTTAGTCATTCTTTTTGATGCTCGAGGACGAGCATAGTTTAAGTATAGGGGGTTGATGAACCTCAGTTTCATCATCTTTATTTCCCTTAATTAACCCCCTTGCTTAAAAGTTTGTCAATAAATCCCTGTTAGTGTCTAATAATTAACAGAGTCCTTAATAAATTAAAAACCACAAAAAAAATGGCAAAACAAAATTCGTGGTATCTTTAGACTTAAAAATACCCTCAAAAATATTTCGGGCCCTTGTTTGACTTCATCTCCAGTTTTGGCCAACATGAAAATTGTAGATCTCGTCAAGATCTACAACTTTCATGTTTTGAGTTTTCTCAAATTCGGCCATCTTGACCTTCATTTTTCAACTTGAAGTCCTAATAAACTGATTGGGCCACGTGGCCCAATCTGAAGGCGCCACGTGGTCCGCCTTCTTTGTCCCATCCGCCTCCTCTTCAAGCCGTTGGATCTCCTCCTGAGATCCAACGGTCCCAGGCTTTCCACGCCCGCTGCTTTCCCTCATCCATCCGATCATCTCCGCCTCTAATCCTAGCCGCTCGTTGCCGCCTCTCGCTCCTCGTGCCACGTGGCACATTGTGGTCCGCTTGATCATGTCATGGATCTTCTGATCTGAGCCGCTCAATCCACCTTCTAATCCTAGCCGCTCGATCAACTCCAGTATCCCATCACCACCCTCCATCAGCGCCCTTCCCACAGACTGCCACGTGGCCGCTCCGTAGCCCTTCGATCCCATCGCCATCGAGCTGATCGTGGCCATCCCTTTGCGCCTTTCCCTCCGCCGTTGGATCGCAAGATCCAACGGCTGAGGCTTCGTCTTCCTCCTCCCGCATCCTCCGCCTCAGCCTCGCGCGCACCACTCCCCCTTCCATTTTTAGCCATAGCCCTAGTCATCCTCTCCTCTCTCTAAACACCTCACGACCGAGCCCCATCATCCACCTCCTCCGCGCATCACTCAACTACCCACGACCACCTCCCAGTCGCTCCATACCACCCTCTAAACCCGCGACGCCACTCATCAGCACCTCCGACTTCGCCCTTTAAATACCGTGCCTCCGCCCCACTTCACCCTCGTCCATCAACCAAGGGGCGGTGGCCCAGCCCTCTAGCTCCTCCCTGTGACAGGGGGAGGAGCTCGGATCGAGCGACGACGACCTCCTGCTCCGATGAGACCCGCCGCCCTTCAGGCGGCGCTGCGGTGGCCTAGAGCCCCGCTCGAGCTCGCTGGCACGGCCGGCCAGTATGTGTGACGACCCGAGCATCCTCTCCGATGCTCAGCCCAGGCCATCCCCTCCATCTCCGGCCAGGTAAGCCCTCTGATCTTCTTTTGTTTTTCTTCTTATTTTTGCTTAATTTTCGTAGCTTCTTCAAGCTCTTTCCCTCACCATTAACCATTCCATTAGCTCCACCATCGATCCACCTTCCCCGCGCACCTCTCCGACCATCAACTTCCTCTGCCACAACCTCCCTCCATCCCAGGCATCCTCCTCCGCCGGAGGCGGAGGAGGACCCACTAAGGGCTGCACTTCTCCGCCCCAAGAGCCCTCCATTCACCTCGCATCGCACGCACACACGCCTCTAATCCATTTTGCAGGTCCAACTTTCATTGGCCGGACTTCGGGCGGAGCTCAGTTCTAGAGCTCCGCCTCCGGCGATCAGTCGTCGACAGAGCACCCCAGGTGTCCCCGCGTCTGCCCCGACCTCAGAACTTCATCGCAAGACCTCCAGCAATCTTCCCCGAGCTTCAACGAGCACGGCGAGGCGCGGCGGAGCTCCAGGCCTCACGCCGGAGCTCTGATAGCGCCGCCACCTGACGAAGGAGGAGGAAGAGCAGCTACCGTTGGATCTCGCCCCACGGCGGAGATCCAACGGCCCTGGAAGCGCCACGTCGACTACCCCGGAGCGCGGAGGCTCGGTGGGACCGAGCCTCGTCCGAGTCACCCTCGAGCCGCCACGTGGCCCGAGCCACCTGCTACGGCCCCCGAAGCTGCACCGAGCCTCGCCCCCACCCGAGCCTGAGCTCACGTGCCACCCGCACGTGGGTTTTGGGTTTTTTGCATCGGTGCCCTCGCATGTCCCGCATATTGCATCCAGGTCCCGCTACACGTGGCACAACCAGAGACCACGCCGAGCCTGATCGACACCAAGCCTGGAGGCTCGGGTACTCCGAGCCAAGCCGAAGCTTCATCGAGCCTCTGCCGAACCAGAACCTCCTTCCGAGCCTGGATGGCGCGTGCGAAGCACGTGCTTTCTGGGGTATTTGCAGAGTAGCCCTCGCCCCTTCCACCATTTGCAAACAGGTCCTGAGCACGTGCAGCACATGCGCGCCTGGGGCTATTTGCACTCATACCCCTGCGGGTTTCAATAATTGCAAATATGCCCCCGCGCGTATGGTTTATTTACAGGGAAGTCCTCCACACTTATTTTTATTGCATTTGAGTCCTTCCCAGGGACTGGTTTGTAAATATATTTCATGTTTTTATTTCATTTATGCCCTTGCGTTCCTTTATGCATATCTTGAGCATCATGTTTCCGTTTCAGTTGATTTCAGTTTCATTTCGAAGCTCTTTTCGACATCTTTAGTATGGCATGCTTAGATTCTCATTTTGACACCATGATCTGTAATGCTCTAATTGGTTAACGAAGTGTCCTGTTTACCTTGTCTCTCATGCATACTTGCTATATGAATAAAAAGTGCTTCATTATCTGATTATGTTCAACTCGTATCTTTTTATGACTCAAGTAATGATCATTTCGGGCATATTTTCCATTGTATTTCATGGCATTTATTTGCATGATAAAAATGTATAAAAAAAATGCATGTTTAATTTTAATGCATTGCATTGTCTTGTTGTGTCTTTGCATCATTTGACCTATATGCTTTATTTCAACACTTCATTGAACACACTGAAATCTGATTAATACAAGAGAAGCGCGTGTCCCTGAGTTCGACCTTGGTTTCTTGCCAAGTAAAATAAAAATAACGATCGCCTCGTTTTGATTCATTATCATACATATTTAAACGAGGTGATCTTTTGACGACCAGAATCGGCTCGACTACGATGACGATTTCGAGTGCTAATTCAGCATTATTAAAGGGCCGATTCTGCGCCTCGTCAGTGATCAATAGACTAGTAAGAGATGAACTTTAGAATGTCTAAAATCTCAAATCTTACATACTTTTGAATATTGTATTTAAAGTAAAAATGGCCAATGCATCCTTCTCTGGAAATGGTGTAAGATGCCAAGTTATTAAAGATCTCATACATACTGATGTATGTGGATCATCTGTATCATAATGAATGCTAATGATATGTGATATCATTTAATGATTATTTTTGATATGAGATTTCTTTCCTTCACCTTAGACAGCTTTTAAATGTTCAAAGATTTCACAATTTTGGTTTAGAACCAAAGTTTGAAGGAAGATGAAATGAATTTGATCTAACCTAGGTAGCAAGTACCTGTTAGATGAATTCAAAGAATACCTTATGGAGATTTGAATATCATTCCTATCTTGCTCCTCCTAATATACCTAAACTTAAGAGAGCTGTAGAGAGATACTATTGGATCATGTTTGACATGATTTGATAAATGATGAATATTAGCATAATTACCTTTTAGTTTCCAAGGTATATATGTAGTAGAGACTACAATATATATCCTTAAGAAGGTTCCATGCTAGTAAGCTGGAATCTAGCACCAGAGGGTGCTACTTCATTAGGAAAATAAATGATGGTATTGGATACCGACTTTATGACCTTAAGATTCTTAAAAGATCTCATCTCTAAGGATATGATTCTTAGAGGATAACTCTCTTTAGAATCAAGATGAAAATGAAATGAAGGAACTCATTTAGTCTTGAGAAAATAATGAGGCTCCTGAAGTTGGAAACTAAAAGGACAATTAAAGATGAAACACTAATGCCTCTTCAAATGAAGTTGAGGTTGGATTCCATGTGTCAGAGAAATCTGACAATGATCGAACTTCGTGTGATGAAGCTTCTGAAGATAATGTCATGGAAAGATGGATGTTAGCAATCAAGTCTATAGTAGACTTCATATACAAGTGTTGTATATGGTCCCTCGAAGATCCATCTATATGGGTAAGACCCGTTAAGGTGTAAATGGATCTTCAAGAGAAAGAGGGAACCTGATGAGGAGGTAGGGACCTTCAAAGCACGGCTCGTAGCCATGATCTACACACTGAATAGAAGACATCGCTTGCGATGAGACTTGCTCTCCAGTGACCATGCTTAAACTCATCATATTATTGCTAACTATAGCTATACAACCTGACTTTGACATCTTCAAGATGGAAGTCAAGATTGCATTCCTCCACGAATATCTCTCCAAGGATATTCACATGAAGTAGCCCCAGGGCTTCATGGTTTAGTAAAGCAAGATGTGCAAGCTAAAGAAACTCCATCTATGGACTCAAAATAAGCTTCATGTAGTTGGAACATAAGATTTGATGAAATTATATATGTTATGATTTCATATAGAATCTTGATGTACCATGTGAGGCTTAGTGGGAGTGCCATTGATCATTTGGAATGATATAAGGATAATAATAAGTGTTTTATAGACTGGGTATTCCATACCTTGAGATATGATTTCAAGTTCTGAATATGTTCAGAAGCAAAGAGAAGAGAGTATTGGGACCGTCACATTAGCAGTCATCTTGGACATGTTCCATTTTCTGGAAAATTCCAAGAAAGGCTTCCTTCCCTTACGATATGGTACTGACCTATCTAAAGGGATAACACCTCAAAGAGTTGAGGAAGTGAATGCTAGAACTACTTTCCCTTGTGCATCAGTTACGAGAAGCCGAGTGTATGCTAGATGTGGACAAAAGTTAGATATCTACCATGTAGTGGGAGTAGCAAATGTTACTAATCCTACTAAGGAGATAAAACACTTGATTGCAGTAATAACAATATCTTCAAAGATGAAAAGATTTTTAAGATAGGAATCTCAAAAGTCTTATCTTCAAGAACTTAATACTTTTTGGATGTAGTCTAAAAGGTCTTAATTGTGGATACCTTAGGAGATATAGATCTACAGGAATAAGGGTATTCTGATAAGGATTATGGACATACTGGTTATAATAATTATTGAAATGTGGTGTCAAAGGACATTATAACTGACAAAATTAAATATTGGTTGCATAAGATGCAACATTCGCATTGCATGCGAGCACTGTTACTGGAGATATGCATGTGCTGTAAAAAGACCCGGCATAGTCTCTTGGGAACAGAGTGATTGATAAGCTTACCTAGATATTTTCTAAAAAGCCTATGATTATCACATGAGTGTGGGTTTAAAGATTAGCCCATTAATAGCTCTTTGGGCTAGTGGGAGATTGTTGGACATGCGAGCCCACGATGAGCCATTATGCAATAAATGTTATTACGAAAATCATTCCCTGATCTGAAATGAAGAATAACTAATTTTCATAATTGGTCCCTTAGTACAATTAGGGTTATGTACCATGACCATCTTAATGATCATACAACTATCGATTCAATTATTGAATCATAGAGGCTGGTGCTTGGATGAATATCTAAAGAGTTAGATTGAGGACTCATCAAGTACCATCAAATGATTGTTAAGAGAGGATCTCCAGCCTGAGTAGAAGATGGCAATCCTTTCTCACTTGGCTGATATCTGTCCGACCTCTTGATGCAGGTCCTCTACATGGGAATAGAGATTCAGAGGTATCAGATTAGATAGGTCAAAAGAGTTGACTTAACGAGATCAAGATAACCAAAAACCTGTTTCGTATGCTTCCACGATATATGCGTGCATCCTCTGACTAGAGATAGATGTGTTACTATATGTCTGAGCATGTACATTTGGCAGACCAATAGGCTGATGACCTAATCAAGGTCTATACACAGGTGTGCTGGTGTGCATGCAAGAGCATATGAGTAATACGATCTCTCAAAGTGATGATACGGGTTCATTGCTGAACCGAAAGACATGAGCTCACTCATGATATATTGAGAAGAAGCAAATTCTGTGCACGGTCGTCTTGCTTTGGAAGCTTGACTGAATTTGTATGGTTTGATATATACTTTTGGAAAGTATATGATCAACACCTATGTAAGATATATGCTTTTGGAAAGTATATGATCGATACTGATTCCCAATGATCTAATGAGAACCTTAATGATAAAATCCTGAAGGAGACAGTCAAAAAGAGATCTAAAACTTTGGATTTATTCTGTGTCTTCCAGTATGTAGGATGTACAGGTATTAGGAATGCCTGAGGGTGATGTGATCATAAACGATTGTATAACCATGATGCTTCCATTCCGAGGGAGTGATGAAACAGGTCTGGATTTTAGTGACTCCTCTCATAGAGAAGTGATCCGATCTTAGTCCAAATGTTGGACATTGATCTGAATGTGATTCAGATGTAATGAGAAGATTAGATTTGCAGTCTTGATTTAATCAAGCATCTATGGGAGGTCCACAAGATCTGGATTTGAGATGTGATCTCAATATCCAAGTCATTATACGTGGAACAATACAATCACCCTGTCCTTATCTCCAAGTATCCGCGGAGAAAGCACATTATCCTCGAAAGAGTTCATGGATAATTTCATTATTGATATATATATATATATCCGAGCATTGAGAAAAAAAGGATAATTAAATGTGATTTAATAATCATGAATAATATGAATTTGGTTCACAATATAAGGAGAGTTATCTAAGATAATTAAATGGGATTTAATTATCAAAGATGTGAATAATGTGAATGTGATTCATATTATTTCGGCACATGAGAGTTGAGATCCAAGATGATTAAATGTGATTTAATTATCATGTATAAGAATAATGTGGATAGCACTATCCATATTATTCAGGTATATTATAAATGTGATTTGTAATATATTAAAGAGAGCATATTGTGATTTATATTTGTTAATTAATTATTGACGTGAATTGGATGCACATTGGATAATTAGTTGAAATTATAATTTACATTTTGTTTTGGGATGTGAGTGTGATTCACATTTTCCAATGGCATGATTGTAATGTTCACAAGATAATTATGAATTATTTTTTGTGAAATAATTTACAACAAATGTTGTTGTAAATCATGGAAATATCTTGAGATAATGAGATCTCATGAGATAATGACATCTCATGTGATTTTGAGGAGATAGACCCATTCCATCTCAAAGGAGTAGTCCCCCCTTTTAGGGGATATGGTCAATCTTCTCATTATCTCCAAGAATAGTCAAAGTGATTTAATATTGAATTGATTTTTATCAATTTATCAATATATATTAATTTAAATTAAATCAATTGTTGTTGTGTTTTTTACAACAACATCATGGCCATTGAAAGAAACACAAATCAATCTCATCCATCGACTGTGTGTTGTCTATGGATTGAGATCCATGGACTCCCAAAACCTTATATAAGAAGAGGCACCCCTTGCTCTTCGAGTTATACATTTACGACAACAACATATGCTCTCTCTCTCTCTACATGCCAAATGCTGTCTCCCTCTCTCTTATAGCCGTCCACCATGGAGCCATAGAGAGAGTCGCTATCACTGTAGCATTGCGTTATGCTGCCAGAGTATTTACTCGTGGATCTCTGTCTCCTTCGGTACGCCTCGATCGTGAAGAAGATATCAGATCTTGTGTGATGAGATCAAGAGATTCGTCGCTTGGATCATCAACATGGATTGCGAAGAGCACACGTCTCATCAACGCGCTTGCAAGCATCTCCTCCGTCGGATCGGACTTGCGACAGGAGGCCTCTTTGTTTAGAGACTCGATCGCAACCACGCTTCAAGAGGTAACCTTAATATCTATTCTAGTTTAGATGAAATGCTGAGAAATGTTCTTGGATCATGTAGTTTCATCACATTGATTTTTTAAAATTCCACTACATCGAGCCACTAGTATGATTAGTCGCTCCCGATCGCATACGATGCGATCCTCACGCTTTCGTGATGTGCTTAAGGATCTTCTCATATCTTTAATGAAGGTTATGGGAAAAACCGTAAGGGCATCATTGATGAATCTGTGTTTTGTCACTCTAAAAGTTGAAAATAGAGCTTTGTCCCTGAGTAATTAGATGCATTTCATCACCTATATTGCATAATTAGCATTCATGCATGCATAGATAATATCTGCATTTAAGCATCCACATCTGCATTAAATAAGAAGCCAAATTCACTTGTAAAAATCACCTATTTGTAAATATTTTATACTAACTCCAAATATCATAAATTCCACTCTATAGTGTATATATCACTAACACTAATACAAGGAAAATACTAAAAAATACTAACTTGTAAAATTGACCAATAAAACCCGAGTCCAAGTTTGAGACCATGAACGTTAAAATATGTATATCTCTCTCATACAACATCCGATTTAGGTCTACTGATTTTAAAGTAATATATATTCAAAGACCTTCAAAACAAGACCAATTTCATTAAAATCGGAGCTCGTATGCAAAACTTGGATTTTGGGCCTCTATTGTATATTATACATATTGGTGTTTGTACCCTTGTATATTATCACTTCATCTGACCTCGTTTTTGTTTTTGTTCGACATGAAACTTGCAGATCTCATCGAGATCTCCAACTTTCATGTTTTGAGTTTTACAAAATTCGGTCATTTTAACCTTCTTATTTCACTTTCTTTCCTCGAATAATCTGATTGGGCCACGTGGCACCCTCTGGTTGTGTAATGCGGCCCACTCATGCACCTGCCATGCGCCCCGCCTTTCCAGCCATTGGATCGCGTCCAGGTGCTTCCATCGCAACCATCCAATCCCGCTTCGTTTCTCAACTGTTAGATGCAGGCTCGGATCTCATCACAGCCGTTGACTTCCTCCTTAATCTCCTTGCACCACGTGGCGACTTCTGCACCCCACGATTATGCCTCACAGATCTGATTTGGACTGCTTCTTCGCACCCATCTCTTGGTCGTTGGATCACGAGATCCAACGGTCGATACTTCGTCGTCAACCTCCAAACACCCTCTCTCCCACGTCTTCCCTCTCGCAAACCCGTCGTACCCTTTCTATTTCCCTCACCACTTCTGCCACCATCTCCACTCGATAATCACTCCATGATCAACCCCACTCTCCCATCATCCTCGCAAGCACCCACTCTCGCCATGAATCCCTCTCTCTCGCTCCATAATCTCCACGTAAACTCAACCCCCATCACCGGAGTCGGCACTTCGTCTCTATAAATACATCACCTCCAGCTCTATGCACCCTTGCACGAGAGTCCGTAGAGCTCGATTCCTCCTATCTGTGACAGAGATTTAACCTGAATACGAGCGACGACAACGAATCTTCTCCGACAAGATCCACGGCAAACCTTCGTCATGGAGCAACTCCACCATCGAGTGTGCGAGCTCGGGCACCTGCTGGCCCTAGAGCAACAACCGACAGCTCCACTTCGAGCCCCAATGCCCAGGTAGACTCCTTCATCTTCTTCCCCGATCATCTCCTTCTTCCCCCTCCGATTTTCTCTTATTTTCTCCGACATCTTCGCCCAATCTCACCATTAAACGACCATTGATCCATCTTCACATCAAAGCTACCATCTTCGCATACCTTTCTGTTCATCTCCACGACCCATCGAGCACTCCGACCACTGCTCATACCTTTCTGTTCATCTCCACGACCCATCGAGCACTCCGACCACTGCTCATACCTTTCTGTTCATCTCCACGACCCATCGAGCACTCCGACCACTGCTCCTCCGATCACGACGGAGGAGCACGACGACCACTCGACCACTCCACTCCATAAGGTCTGAAACCTTTCACTTAATTCACGAGACTCCACGCACCGTGATTTTGCACGTCACTTACATTGCAGGAGCCTCCTTCATCACTGCTCGCACCACCACCATGACAACTTCTAAGGAGGACTCATGACCAGAAGCTATCATTGAGTCGGACACGACCTTTGTTGATTTCCTTGACCATTTTGATGATCCGACACAAGAGCCCAATAATGCCAAGCCAACTAAGATCACTAGCACCTTCTCGAGAAGCGTGCTGACCCTTCAGGAATATTACAATCTATATGGTGACTCGTCTGATGAGGAACCCATGGTCAGCACCCCACCACATCCCGAGCCTTCAAAGAAAACAACCAAGACTAAATTGACTCCACATAAAAACATGGTTGCTACCTCCTCTAGTCGCTTATCTAGTGAGAGGAAGTCGAGAATTGATTCCTCAATGTGTTCCTCTGAACCTCTCAAGGTCCGTCGCTCTCCACTCTCTCTTAATGATTCAGGTTCTAGAAAACTGACCAAGAAAGTTTCCTTCAACATTCTGGAGAAACAATTTTCGGAGGAATCCTCATCAGGTCTGTATAAGGTGGTTTATATGAGTGAACTCATTTCGACTGTTCTCAAGTCATATCTGAGCACGCAGCTGTCTGTCAACCCGTGTTAGACAATCCCTTCACCTCATTACTATTCATACGAGGACGATTCTGACAGCGGCAGACTTGTATATTCCTCACCTCCTCGTTCACGCAAGAAGGTTTTCCACAAACCTTCTTGATCCTTATATATTCTCACTTCTCCATGTCTATATTTTCCCTCCCTCCCTAGTGACTCGAATCACTTGCCCCGGTTCCATATCATTTCATTTTATGGCTATACTTAGGATGATTGGATCCTAAGTATAGGGGGGAGAGTGACCCGAGTCTCTTCATCATTATATGTACATTCTCCAGATCTCATCGGTTCCTACACTCACTCCAATCCTATACTTAGGCTGATCAGAGCCTATGGGCGACCAATGCCCACCATGTATATACTCTTCCATATTTCCCTCTCAACCTCACCTGCCCCATTTTTTATCTTCTTCTACACTTAGGCTGCCAGAGCCTAAGTATATGGGGGCGGAGCGATTTCTATACATTTTGTTATTTTAGCTCTCCTACACTTAGCACGAGCTATGTCTTTTCCTCGCTTTTTGTGTTCTGAGGACGTAACACACGCTAAGTATAGGGGGGCATGTGTATTACGTATATACTTTACCCACAGCTCATACTTTCCCGTATTTTTGCATATTTTTGTATATAACTACGAGGTGGGTAAAAACTGAAAAGAAATTCAAAAATCAAAGGATTCTTATTTACTCTTGCATATCATTCTTGCATTTAAAATGGAAAAAAGTGTCTTGCACTTCATTCTACATAGCATGTCATCTACATCTCATCTGCATATCCGGCATATGCAATGTGAAAAGTTTTTGGGTTCTGAACCAAGTTATGAGTAGATGTCGAGGATGGATTTGATTTGACCTTACTCTACCAAATTTCAAAGAAACCTTAGAGGAACTGGAGTTAAGATTTTTCAGGTCGAGTGACTTAATTCTTTGAGTATGCAAGTCTATATTCACATGTCATCTTGACTAGTCTAAATAGAATATCTCATGCACACGCATGATTCTTTTAGACAGTGACCTAACTTGGACAAGCACTATGCATGTAGCTCTTCATTGATGAGGTGGTGAGGAGGTAGAATCCTTTGTCTTGGAGTAGCACATGGGTGGAAACATCCGTCCTCCTCTAGGGAGGGTAGTGCGTCTCAACCTAGTCTTGTGGTGATGACATCTAAGGACGGGATGCTGTGGGTTGCAATAATGCTTCAAAAGAGGGATAGTCTACTGGCTCAAGAGGAAAAACTCCCGATGTACATGCTTCATCATGTATACAGTTAAAAAAAATGCAAGAACTCCAAAAAAAATTGGATAGGCCTGATTGAAAAAAAAATGCCTGTCGGAGTATGTATATTTGAAAGAAGCCTGCAGCTGGATGACTTAGCTACACTGGTCAAGCATCCTGGGATAGGTAGCTACACTGGCTACCATCCATTCTTCTCTCTACCCCCTCTTCCTGAGCTGGTCGCACTTGAACTTAAAAGGGAATACCCTGCTCCTCGAGGAAAGCGTTACTAGATCGGGGAATTATAGTTACCTTGTTAGAGGAGGCTGGTTCTTTGCCATTTCTGATGTGGAGAGCTATATTTCACTTACACAGTACAAGTAAGAATCATAGTCATAAGAAATTTGCGTATGAGGATTTGTTCTGACCTGACTATTAAGGCGTCTTGAATAGAAGACTTGTAGAACTTAAAGTCTGTTAGGTCTTAAATTTAGATCCCAATAAGGTTCCATCACACAATTAATCCGAAGGTCGAGTCAAGCTCCATTTTCAACTTTTGTTCATGACATTGGTATGGAACCCAAAATCATTTCACCATTGCATTTCATTTTAGTTGCTTGGGGACGAGCAAGGTTTAAGTATAGGGGGTTGATGAATATGCAATTCATCACTCTAAAAGTTGAAAATAGAGCTTTGTCCCTAAGTAATTAGATGCATTTCATCACCTATATTGCATAATTAGCATTCATGCATGCATAGATTATATCTGCATTTTAGCATCCACATCTGCATTAAATAAGAAGCCAAATTCACTTGTAAAAATCATATATTTGTATATATTTTATACTAACTCCAAATTCCATAAATTCTACTCTATAGTGTATATATCGCTAACACTAATACAAGAAAAATACCAAAAATTATTAACTTGTAAAATTGACCAATAAAATCCGAGTCCAAGTTTGAGACCATGAACCTTAAAATGTGTATATCTCTCTCATACAACATCTGATTAAGGTCTACTCACTTTTAAAGTAATATACATTCAATGACCTTCAAAACAAGATCAATTTCATTAAAATCGGAGCTCGTATGCAAAACTTGGGTTTTTGGCCTATGTTGTATATTGTACATATTGGTATTTGTACCCTTGTATTTTATCACTTCATCTGACCTTGTTTCCATTTTTGGTCAAATGAAACTTGTAGATCTCATCGAGGTCTACAAATTTCATGTTTTGAGTTTTTCCAAATTCGGTAATTTTCACCTTCTTATTCCACTTTCTTTTCTCGAATAATCTGATTGGTCCACGTGGCACCCTCTGGTTGTGCCATGCAACCCACTCTTGCACCTGCCATGTACCCCGCCTTTCCTGCCATTGGATCACCTCCAGGCGCTTCCATCGCAACCATACAATCCTGCTTTGTTTCTCAACTGTTGGATGCAGGCCCAGATCTCATCACATCTTTTGAATTCCGCCTTAATCTCCTCGCGCCACGTGGCAACTCCTGCGCCCCACGATCACTCCTCGCAGATCTGATCTAGACCGCTTCTTCACGCCCATGTCTTGGCCATTGGATTGCGAGATCCAACGGTCGAGACTTCGTCGTCAACCTCCAGATAGCCTCTCTCCCACGTCTTCCCTCTCGCAAACCCGTCGTCCCATTTCTATTTCTCTCGCTATTTCCGCCACCATCTCCACTCGATAATCACTCCACGATCAACCCCACTCTCCCCTCATTCTTGCAAGCACCCACTCTCGCCATGAATCCCTCTCTCTCTCTCTCTCGCTCAATAATCTCCACGTAAATTTCAACCCCCATCACCAGAGTCTCCACTTCGTCTCTATAAATACATCACCTCCGGCCACCTTCAGCGCTATCCGCCCTTTTACAGAGTCCCTAGAGCTCGATTCATCCTATCCGTGACAGAGATTTGGCTTGAATACGAGCGACGACAGGGGATCTACTGTAGCAAGATCCACGGCGAACCTTCTCTGTGCAGCAGCTCCACCATAGAGCTGGCGAGCTCGGGCACCTACCGGTCCTAGAGCGACGACCGGCGGCTCCACTTCATCTTCTTCTCCAATCATCTCCTTCTTCCCCCTCCGATTTTCTCTTATTTTCTCTGACGTCTTCGCCCAATCTCACCATCAACCGACCATTGATTGAGCTTTGCATCGAAGTTACCATCTCCGCGTACCTTTCTGTTCATCTACACGACCCATCGAGCACCCCGACCACTGCTCCGCCGATCACGGGGGAGGACCACGACGACCACTCGACCACTCCACTCCACACTAACATTACAAAAGCTTCCTTCATCACTGGTCGGACCCCTCGCCGGAGCATCTTCATGCTTATCCTTCTCCGGCATATCGGCCATGCCCGCCTCTTCCAGGACATCCGGTTGCTCCGCCAAGCTTCGATAATCCATCCAGCCACTCAGGGGCCTCCGAGCATCCTCACTGAGCAAGGAAGAAGGCATCGGAGCTAGCTTCCCTTTGTCGGAGCCCAGCCAAGCTCGCCGTAGGAGGCAGCAGCAAGTAGGAACTCAACGTACAGTTGTAGTCCGATCATCTTGATCGGACGGTCCACGATGCACCATGTCTCCCTCTTCTAGGGGCCACATCCACCGTTGGATCCTTGTGATCTCACGGTCCATTTTTGGCCACGTCGCCTGCTCCGAGCCTCTTCCCCATCCCTTAGGCTCGGAGCATCCGATCCTCATCCGAAGCTGAGGTTACTCCCGAAGCTACGCCGAAGCACATCCGAGCCTGTAGAAAACCCTAAGCAGCTCCGAGCCTCCAACGCTTCCCGAGCCTAGACCTCATGTGGTCTTCACGTGCGGTCTGCGTATTTTACATCGAGGCCCAACCTATTTCTCAGAATTGCATTTCAGTTTCTACCAAGCAACATCACGTTAGGCGTACGTGTTCCGTAGAGAATTTACACTCATACCCTCGACATTATAGGTAATTGCATTTTAGTCCTTGTATGCATGTTTCTGATTTAAACAATTTTAATTCTGTTTGCATTTACACCCTTGTGTTTGCACATTTATTTAGGCACTCATTTAGCATTATTTTATAATTCCAAAATTTGCGAGAATCTTGTGCTCTATGACCATGAAGACTTGTTACATTTTTTATAGCTTCGAGGAATTTTATATAATTCGTTCTGTGGAAATTTACATAGTTTGCCACTATGTGCCTTTAATTGCATATTAATTTATTTGTTGGTCCAAAAATCACCAAAAAATCACAATAGTCTAATTTAAGTAGTTCTACTTTGTGCTAAAAAATCACATCATTTGCATGCATAACAAGGCCTTAATAAATTAATTAGTATTTTGCTTAATTGATTGTTAATCGGTCCAAAATTCATCATTTTTGAGGTCTAACAATTTTCCAAGATTCATCTCACATAGAAGTATCTAGGTTAATTTTTATTTCTGAAGATGATTTTATTTGGTCTTTAATAAAATTAATTACGTAAAAATCACCCTGCATTCATTTTTAGTTCATATTTAATTTATTTAGAGTCAAAAAATTCCAAAAAAATTGCAGTAGCTTAATTTTATTGCGATTTCATATTCTGGCCAAGTTTCATCCATTTTAGACGTAATTTGACTATACTTTGTGTTTTAACCCTTGAAATAGGTCCAGATTGTATCACATTTTCTTAATTGCATAAAAAATACCAAAAAACTATTCTCCTGAAAACCTAACATCGGAATTGACTTCAAATTAATCTAAAGAAAAAGTTGCCTCCTTGAGTTCGACCTTGGGCTTGTCCAAGTAAAATAAAAAAATTATCGCTTCCGTTTAATTTGACATTAATCAAAGTGGTTTTGATAAGTCTGAATTTACCTGACTACAACGAATACACATTAAATTTAATCGTTAATTCAGTTGAATTAAGTAGGGCAAATCGAGGCTTTTCAATCACGGAAGCATGAAGATTGCATCATATGTGATCGAGAGTGACTAGTCATACTAGTTGCTAAGGGTAATGAAATTTAAAAATTTTGAACATTGAAACCACATGATCTAAGAACACTTCTGGTATCGTTTCATCTAAACCACATACGGGTTAGGATTACCTCTTGAATCATGTTTGCGATCGAGTCTCTAAACGAAGAGACCTCATGTCTCAAGTACGATCCAACGGTGGAGACGCTTGCGAGAACATTGATTAAATGCATGCTCCTCGCAATCCAAGTGGACGATCCAAGCGGCGAATCTCCTGATCTTGTCTTACGAGATCCGACGTCCACTCCACGAGAGAGGTGTACTGAAGGAGACAGAGATCCACGAATAGTGAATCCAACAACACAACAGCGTCACGATGGCTACGAGTTTCTCTAAGACAATATGTGGACAACCACAATATTGATTGAGAGAAAAAGTGGGGGCTATGAGAGAGATATATGGAGAGAGTTTAATTCCTCTTGGAATGGTGATGATCCAAAAGGTAAGGGCTACCCTTCCTTTTATACTAGTAGGATGTACATGGATCTCAATCGATCTTCCCTCTTAATCCAACGGTAAAATAAAGAGCTTATTAATCAATGGCCATGATTTGTTGCTACAAATTTGCAATAACTGATTTATTTAAAATAAGTTAAATATTTCCTTTCATCAAGATACAAATTAATTCATTTTAATTTCAATTATAATAAATAGACAATAAGGGAGGCAACCACAATCCAAAAAAAGGGTGGTTGTCCCCCCTTTGAATTGGTCAAGATGGACAACCACCCTTTATTGGTGGTTTTTCCTTCTATAATATATATTATATATTAAAATGCAACAACCATTATTGCACTTATTTTCTCAAAAATAATTCCAAATTAAATTTGTGAAAACATCAATCATTCCATTGATAGATATGAATCATATTCATATGTCCAACATAATATTCAAATCAGATTTAAATTAATTATTTATTGTGAATCCAATTCACAACAACTTATAATTTGTAATTTTGTCTACAATGAAATCTCTCCAACATATTATAAATCATACTTATAGTATCCATAATTATTATGGATAGAGATATTCACATTTACCATATCTTTTATTAGATCAGCCTAGTCAGCAGCCGGGAAGGAGATCAGAGATAGAGCAACTTTGATAGAAGCAGGAGACCCGGAATGAAGTGATGAATAGGCAAATCTCCTTCTTCAAGCGGAGGCCCAACTCTATTATCAGCTTGGACAAACATCTTTCTCCTTGAACCCCTTTCCCCAACCTCTTGATTCTCCATTATCATAAGATGAAAGAGCCTCAGGGGCCAATCAGAGCTTTCTGCGGCCTGGCCAATCAATCATAGCTAACAGCTTTCCGTGGAGCTTCTGGTCAAGCAGAATGTCTATATAAATCTTTGTTGAGATTTTGAGGATTGGCCTATATGACAAGTCAGTCCTTCACCAGATCTTCTAATTTGGCTCGATTCGCTGATCCGCGTTAACAACATGACACTTCGAAATAGATCAGATTTAGTCGTCCAGATAAGCTACTTGTGATCAAAATCTGGTAGTAGGGGTGTTAATCGAATCGAATACATTCAAATCGACCTAGATTCATATTGAATCCATCATAAAATGTTCGAATCTGAATCCGAATCGAATATTAAATGAATTTCTAATCAAAATTCAAATTCAATTCGTTTGGAGTTTCGAATATTCAAATTCGATTCATTTTATACCGAATTAGAATTTTATTTAATAATGTAACTAATAATATATATTAATTATATTTTATGTTTCAAATAATTTAATAGACTTTGTGATACTAATTTGTGAAAAATAATTGAAATAAGTAAAAAACTTCTAACATAAATGGTAAAATTCAATGGATAATATAAATTGCATTAAAGTACCTAACTTTTGTTGTTCGTGTTTATCTGTCGCAATCCTCACTTGCGCTTTTTGTACCTATGGTGAATAGAATTTATAAAGAAAAAATAATTATTGACATCTTGATAAACTATTGATCTTTTCTTTTTGTATCTATGATGAAAATCCAATCAATGCGTCTCCATCTCTCAACTGACACTCCACCAACTTTCTCATTCTCTTTGGTAAATGGTTCATAGATCATTGATCTTTTTTTTCTATCAATCTTATTAATTATTTCAGGAATCGATTTTTCTTTTTCTTCACCGTCTTCTTCCATTTTTCCATTAATATCGTCATCATGCCCAATGACCCTTTCATGGATACTATCTTGAGAAGATGGTATGTTTGAATTAGACTTCTAAAAACAAAATAAAAACACATACTCAAAATTATATTTTAAATTCCATACCAATATAGAAATACAAGACATAGATTAATAGATATACATGTCCAAAATAATAACCAGAAGATTGTGTTCCACGTTTCTTTGAAGAATCATCCATATCTTCCTTCCTATTGCGACCTATCTCCATGATAGCTGAGAAAAAAAGAATCACTAAATTCCATCAGAACCATAGAAGGACGATGTGAACTTACTTATGGAGTTGAATCCAGCATCTGAGGTGTATAAAACAGGCAGACCATATTGAGAACTCAGTTGGTACGGCTTTGATCTTCAATTTTCTAATATGTAATATTTTTTCCACATTAAGCATGAATAGTTCATGCTTACCTCATTTCAATGCACTCTTATGGGGGCATAGTTGGGATTATTAAAGATATGATGATATTTTCGTCTTGATAACCTAGTCCCCCTGTTATCTTGATGAGAAATGGAATTTAGTTGTAGCTATGATCTTTTGCACATTTAGTTGTTTAGGCAAAGCTCGCAACCCATGAAATCTATTCATACCTTAATTGACTCTAAGATATTGTTTGTATTCAAAAGCTTGGTTGTCCTTATCATAAGATCTGGATAATATGATGGATGAGAGGATTAAGAATGCGATTAAGGAAAAGATTGTTAGAAGATTGAAATCTGTGACCTCGTGATAGTTTTTAAAAATTTAGCATGTGTTTGTTTGAAGATGATGTATTTTAGAATCACATAAATTATTTGTATAAAACCTAAATCTTAAGATTTTAGGATAAAAGGGGAGTGTCTGGTAATACCAGTAGCTGCGGGGGTGATGGAGAGATGCATGCGACGTTGGCGAGTCCAAAACCGGTGTCGTTGTCGACGACGGGGGAGAGGGGGAGCTGGTGGTGGAGTTGGCTACTGGGAGGGTAGTGTTGTCTGTGGTGGGAGCGAGCAGGAGCGAGAGACTGGAACCAACACCATTGGAGAGAGAGAGAGAGCAGGAGCAGGAGGCTAGAGCCAGCGACATTGGAGAGAGCAAGTAGGAGTGGGTGGCTGGAGTCAGCAACGTTAGAGAGAGAGAGAGAGCAGGAGCGAGAGGTTGGAGCTGGTGGCGTTAGAGAGTGGAAGAATATATTAGGATTTTTTTCTCATAAGTGACGAGGGGAGAGAGAGAATTTGTGGGAGTAAAGAGGGGGTATGGTGTATGCAATGGGCATCCCAAGATTGGGAGGTTTAGAATAAAATGATGAAAAATTTTATTTATTATATTAAGTTGTGTATCATGTATGGAGATTTCACAAATGATATACTACATTTTTTTACATATATAAATCTCCATACCATATCATAAATGTGCGTGTATCGAATCGAATCGAATTGTTATTGAATGAATCCAAGTGAATTCAGATTCGATTCATTTGGGAATCAAATCCAAAAGTTAAATTCAATTTCAGTTCATTTGACTTCGAATCGAACTTTTTTTTTGAATTTTTACCAAACGAATTCTAATCGAATTTGAATGATTCAATTCAATTAGCAGCCCTATCTGGTAGTTCTAGTTATCCTCATGACTTAGAGTCTATAGATAGATAGATAAAGATTGGGAAATGACATATATAGAGGTAGATAAAGACTGAGAAATGACATATATAGAGGCTCATAGAGTGAAACTCCTCTAGGCTTCTTTCTTGGATTTGTGTGAATCCTCGTTCAGAGTCTCAAAGTAGTGAGTAGGCATCAAGATCCCCTATTGGGGAGAATTGATAATCTGTAGAAAATGAGTCCATCATCTGATAAGTAGTCTCAAGCTTTCCTCATTCGTGAAGAAGGGCTTATTGAGCGAAAGGTTGCTTTTCCTATTCATCACGGGCGCAGATGAGACAGATTGGAGGTGGTCGTGAGTCAAATGGTGTCTACTACGTCTCCTATAGTTGCTGCTTCATTCGAGCTATTCGTCTTCGGCACTTGCATCTTGGACATCTCCCGCTCTCAAAACAGAGTCCTGTCATCCCCCTTATCAATAGTCTCCCTCAGCCTCGTTTGTCTTGTCAGCGGATTCTTCCTTACATTTCTAGCTCAAAATCTTTCATAAAGAAATCCCTCTTACTATGCTTAAATGCAAAGGCACTGACCGAAGACGTACCTACTGTAGTCTTTGCACACTCACACACTCGCAATTGATTGGGGGCTTTGTCTCCTTTGCTTGCTTGCTTTTTTCTTGCTAATACTTCGCATCACTGAACCAAATTAAAATGACATAATATTCTGAATAAAAGGATGCACTCTTAGAAAGAATTTAGAGGTTATTATATATATGTTAGAGTGGAGCTCATGATTAACACGTCTGGTCACGATTGAGAAAGAGGTCTTGCCCTCAAACTGATATGCAACGAATGCCAACATCCTACCTACGACCCTGGGTCTAACCGAACGTGAAAGTGGTTTTCCATCATACGGATGTTCCGTCCACTCTCGACTTGGATTATATATCCAAAAGCGTCTGCTCTCGGCCCCGCCTGTGAAGAAATAACAAAAGAGTCAAATAAATCATCAAAGTCGAATTCAGATCTCCTACGTCCCTCCCTGGGGATCTAGCCTAGACCGCTACCCCATCTGCCTTTTATCCCCTAGTCCCAATGCTTGTACAAGGGCTAGATAAAGCAACCTGATCCAAGGGCTTCCACATGGGAAGGAAAGCGCCTTTTGTCTCGAGTTGCTGGACATTTCCTAGCAAGGTTATGTGCAATTAATACCAGAAGTTCGCACATTGGTCTGGAAGGCTTTTCTAGTATCACTCTCCCGCCTCCTTTCTTGCTTGAACCTTCCTCGGTTGCTTGTGACTAATTTGCTCTCTCTATTGACTTTCTGAAATATCAAGATGAAATATCAAGAAACGGGATCTCACTTTGATCTCAGTAGTGCATTTAATTATCCAATATGACTCTTCTCATGAGCCCAAATAGCATGAATCACATTCACATTGTTCACATCTTTGATAATTAAATCAAATTGGCCAAATAATAAGAATCAAATTGATATTATCCATGATAATTAAATCACATTTAACTATAAATTTTCCTGAATGCTTAGACACATTATCAACAATGAAATTATCCTTATACTCTTTCAAGAATAATACGATTTCTCCACGGATACTTGGAGATAAGGACATGGCGATTGTATGTTCAGTGTATAATAACTTGAATATTGAGATCATATCTCAAATCCAGATCTCAAGGACCTCCCACAGGTGTTTGATTAAATCAAAGGTGTAAATCTAATCTTCTCATTGTATCTGAATGATATTTAGATCTCTGTCCAACATTTGAATCAATATTAGATTGCTTCTCTAATGAGAGGAGTTACTAAAATCCAGACATGTTTCATCACTCCCTCGGAATGGAAGCGTCATGGTTATACAATCATTTAGGATCGCATCACCTTCAGGTATTCTTAATACATGTACATCATGCATACTGGAAGACCTAGAATGAACCCAAAGTTTTAGATCTCATTTAGATCGTCTTCTTCAGGGTTTTATCATAAGTTTCTTATTTGATAATTGAGAACTGGTATCGATCATATACTTTCCAAAAGCATATATCATACCAAGGTATTGATCATATACTTTCCAAAATCATATATCAAACCTACAAATTCAATCTAGCTTCCAAAGCGAGACAACCATACACGGAATTTTATTCCTAATATCTCATGACCAAGATCAGGTCTTCTGGTTCAATAATGAATATGTATGATCCCTTTTTTGAGATCATATTACTCATATGCCCTTGTATGCCAACAAGCGTGTTGGTGTATAGACCTTGATTAGATCATCTACCTATCGGTCTACCAAATATACATACTCAAAGATATAGTAACACATCTATCTTCGATCAGAGGATGTGTGCATAACAACATATGACATAGGTCTTTGGTTATCTTGATCTCGTTAAGTAAACTCTTTGACATAACTTATCTAACACCTCCGAATCTCTATTCCTATGAGAAGGACCCACATCAAGAGGTCGGTCAGATATGAGCCAAAAGAGAAAGGATTACCATCTCCTACTCAGGATGGAGATCATCTCTTAATATTCATTTGACGGTGCTTGATGAGCCCTCAATATAAATATTTATATATTCATCCAAGCACCATACTATATGATTCAACAATTGAATCAACAGTTATATGATTATTAAGATGGCCATGGTACATAGCCTTAATTGTACTAAGCGACCTGTTATGCAAATTACTTATTCTTCATTTTAGATCAGGGAATGATATTTGCAATAATATTTATTGCATAATGGCTCGTCGTGGGCTCGCATGTCCAATAATCTCCCACTAGCCCAAAGAGACATTAATGGGCTAATCTTTAAACCCACACTCATGTGCTAGTCGTAAGCTATTTAGAAAAATAGCTAGGTAAGCTGACTAGTAACTCTGTTCTTGAAAGGCTACGCCAAGTCCTTTTGCGGTACTTGTATATCTCCTAGTAACAATGCTCGCATCAAATACGAATGTTGCATCTTATGCAACCAATACTCAATATTGTTGAAGCAATTATAGTGTCTTTTACACTACTACTCAATTATCATTATAACCATTATGTAATTTCTATTATTCTTATTATAATGCACTTATTACAGGAGCTCTCTATCTCCTAAGACCATTACCCAGTCTGAAGTCTTCTAAGGCATCTATAGTCAAGACCTTTTAGATTACTATCTATAAATCTTGAGTTCTTGAAGATAAGATTTTAAGATCACTGTTTCAAAAATTTTATCATCTTTGAAGGTGTTTTTATTATTTCAATCAAGTGTTTTATCTCCATAGTAGTATTAGTAACAATTTACTATTCCAACTGCATAGTAGATATCAAACCTTTTTTTACACATCGAGCATATGCCGAGCTTCCCAAAGTCGATGAACTATGGCATGTAGATTTGGTATGCACATCCTCAACTCTTTGAGGTGATATATCTTTAGATAGGTCAGTACCATATCAGAAGGAAAAAGCCTTCCTTGGAATTTTCCAAAAAAATGGAACATGTCCAAGGTGTACCACTAATGTGATGGTCCCAATACCCTCTTCTCTTTGCTTCTGAACATCTTCAAAACTAAGATCTAAGAGGTATCCTTGAGATCAAATCTCAAGGTATGGAATAGCCATACCATGAAACACTTATTATCATCCTTATATCATTCTAAATGATTAGTATACTATCTACATTTATCACGACGAACACAATGGCACTCCCACTAAACTTCACATGGCTCATCAAGATTTTGTATGAAGTCATAAGCTTTATAATTTCATTAAATCCGCTGTTCTGATAACTAGAAGCTTATTTTAGTCCATAGATGGAGTTCTTTAGCTTGCACACCTTGCTTTCCTGGACCATGAAGTTCTTGGGCTACTTCATATTTCCTCAAAGAGGCATTCATAGAGGAATGCAATCTTGACTCCCATCTTGTAGATGCCACAGTCAAGTTGTGTAGCTAAAGTTAGCAATATTCTGATGGGTTTAAGTATGGTAATTGAAGAGAAAGTCTCATCGCACGCGATGTCTTCTTTTCGTGTGTATCTTGTGTGTACGAGCCGTGCTCTGAAGGTCTCTACCTTCTCATCAGGTTCCCTCTTTCTCTTGAAGATCCATTTACACCTAACAGGTTTTACCCTTATTGGCTGGATCATCGAGGGTCCATATACAACACCTGTATATGAAGTCTACTTTAGACTTTATTGCTAACATCCATCTCTCCTTGTCATGATCCTTAGAAGCTTCATCATACGAAGTCTGATCATTATCAGTCTTCTCTGATACATGGAATCCGTCCTCAAACTAATTTGAAGAGGTATGAGTGTTTCATCTGTAATTGTCATTTTACTTTCTGATTTCAGGATCCTCATTATCTTCTCAAGATTCAATGAGTTCCTCTACTTCACTTTCATCTTGAGAAAGTCATCCTCTATGAATCATATTCTTACAAATGAAATCTTTTAAGAATCTCAAGGTCATAATGTTGGTATCCAGTACTGTCCTTTATTTTCCTAATGAAGTAGCACTCTCTAGTGCTAGATTCCAGCTTACATGCATCCATAATAGGGTTATGGACCAAGTAACCCTAAATCCTCAAGTGTCCAACACTAGGCTATGTTCCAAACCATAACTTATTAGAGTTTTCGGGTTTAGTTATGCATGGAATTTTATTAAGGATATATATTGTAGTCTCTACTACATATATACTTGGAAACTAATATATAATTATGCTAAGATTCATCATTGACCAAATCATGCCGCACATGATCCAATTGTTTCTCCCTACAACACTACTGAGTTTAGGTATACTAGGAGGAGTAAGATAGGAATGATATTCCTTTATCCATAAAGTATTCATTGAATTAATCTAATAGTCAATTGCTACCTAGATTAAATCAACTTCATTTCATCTTCCTTAAACCTTTGGTTCTAAACCAAAATTGTGAAATCTTTGAACATTTCAAAGGTTTCTAAGGTGAATGGAGGAAATCTCATGTCACAAAAATCATCAATTGGTATCATATATCAGTAATTTTTTTTATGAAACAAATGATCTACATACATCAATATGTATGAGATCTCGAATACCCTGGCATCTTACACCATTCCAGAGAAGGGTGCATTGGACATTTTTAGTTTGAATACTATAATCACAGGTATGTAAGATTTGAAATTTCAGACAATCGAAAGTTTCATATCTTATTAGTCTACTGATTACATCAACAAACATATGTCCAAGACTTGATGCTAGATCATTATCAAATGTCCTTCATCCTCCTATTGATCTTAAAAGGTTTAATTTTCAATATTTAGAACTATTGATGAACTATTCGTTAATATTCTAATTTAGTAGAGTCCTCTATTTAGTAAATTACTATCTGAAATATATCCATCAAAACTCTTTATGATAGGTCTATTCGAGAATACATATTCATTTCCAATATTTAGAAATAAACAATGAGTGTATTTTAATATCTAGGTCATAGAGACATTCACTAAGACTATGGGCTCTCCAGTTGAAAATATGTAGTCTATTTATCTAAAGGAGATTGTCGCAACTATTGCATCAACATCCATGTAGATGACTGATGAATCCACATTTCATCATCTTTATTCTATCATTTTGGCCTCAAAAACCTTGGTAAATGCGTATAAATACCCTTAATTAGAGCATCTTAGCATTTATGCATATCCATGTAAATAGTGTATAAAATACTGTAATTAAAGCCAAAATTATAGAATAAATAAAAGAAAAGAAAAAGAATAAAATATTGTAAATATTTTATGACCTGAAACCCCTCTTTTCCATAGGCTTAGCCCCCCTTCGCGCCCAATCGCAAGGAGAAGGTGACAGCTTCTCTTTCCGATCTTCGGGTGGGTCGTGCAACGCCTGAGGTGGCTCCACGACCTTCGCCTTTCGCCGGCGTCGGGGTACAACTTCCTTCCGGTGCTCAGCCATTGAGGCAGCCCTTTTCCCCATTTTTTCTCTTGAATTTTATTCACAGTAATCGTAGGAATTCTTATCCATTTTTATCTCCGCATTTCGATCATCGAATCACGCCGCACAAACACCTCGCCGGAGTGCATCTCCGGCCGAGTGTCCCTCACACCGTTCCACGCTCCTTCTCCACCTCTGCAGGGTCCAGGCAATTTTCCCTAGACTCTTTCACTCTCTTCTGCAGGTATTTGGAGCGAAACGAGAACCTGGGGGTCATTTTGAACTTTGCCGGAGTTCCCCGAAGCTCCCCATCTCCGCCGTCGTCGCCAGCGAGCTCTGACCTTCAACGGAGTGTTTTGGACCCCCCAGCAGATAGAGGACGCCGACATGAGTCTCCAGGGCGTTTTTGAAGCTCAAAGAATGCTGGAGGATGGAGTTGGAGCTCAGAGAAGGTCGCCTCGCCAGCGCTCCTCCTCTGTTCTTGCTCCGAACTTAGGAGCCGTTGGATTGAGGCCCGAGCTCCAGGTGGATCTTGACCGTTGGATCATCCCCCGCTCCGCACCGTCAGATCCGCGGGGATCTTCTAATCCAGGCCGTCATAGCGAAGCGTCATCATTGCATGAGGGCATGACACGTGGCAAGTGGAGCGCCCTCGACCGTCAGATCGCGTACGAGGCCTTAGGCGTGGGTATTTTGCATCTCAACCCTCGCCCATTGTTGTATTTATTTTTAGTCCTTGAACTTTTGTCTGTAGCATAAAAACTTTTGTAATATTTGCATCTATACCCTCGCACTTTTATTATTTACATTCAGGTCTAGTACACGTTACCTCACGTGATCTGTGCACGTGAGGTGGTGGTGATTCTGCAAGGACCCCGTCGTGGGTTTAGTCATTTAGCTCTAGTCCAGGAACTTTATATCACGTGTAATATTTTTGGGTAAATTGCATCTAATCCCTTGGGTGTTTCTGATATTACATTTTGGTCCTTCTAGGCGCGTGCCAGTAACGCGTAGGGTTGGGAAATTTGCACTTGAGCCGTAGCGGCTTTGCTTATTTGTATTAACTCCTGGAAATCGATTTATTAGTTATATATTTTGCGTGAAAATTGCACTTTGGCACCTGTATTCCTTGATATTTGCACTTATCCCCCTGCCAGCTGTGTGATTTTTATTGGTTGTTTGTATTTATTTCGTGCATCATTTTAACTCGAAAAATTACCAAAAAAAAGACCATAGGCTCCTATTGCTTTGCTCATTCACGCTATATTTTTGTATTGCATTTTTATTGCATTTTCATATTTATTAAAAATATAAAACATGCATTTTCAGCACTGTTTGCATTAGAAAATCCATAAAAATTAGTAAAACTTTTTGGAAAATTCCAAAAAAAATCTATTTATGTATTTCAGTGTCTTTTAGTGTCAGTACAAAATCATTAAAACTTTCAAACAAAAGCCTTAAAAATTAGAAAAATCCAAAAATCTTCCTAAAAATCTAAAAAATCAAGAAAAATCCTAAAAATCTAATTTCAGTTTCTGATTTTTCTCTGATTTATTCTCTTTTATTTAAATTTAATTTGAGGATTTTTAGACTCTGATTTCTATTTTTAATCCTCATTTTAATTTCAGAAGTAACTTTATTCACTCTTTTCTTGTATTTTGACTTTTAAAAATATCAAAAACATTCAGAAAAATTCCCAAAAATCACAAAAATATCATAAAATTATAAAAAAACCAAAAACATTTCATTTCCTGATTTCCCTATTACCTATTTTTATAAATACTCTATTCCTCTCTCTCTCTCTCTTATATTGTATTTATATATCCTATTATTGAAAAAGAAAATATAAAAATATAAAATACAAAATGAAAATACAAAATTAGAAAAATTAAAAATCAAAATATAAAATAAAAAAATAAAAATAAAAATAAAAAATACAAAAATACAAAATAAAAAACCCACAAAAACATTTGCAGACTTGTAGACAATTGCTCACATCATATTTTTAGCACCTTGCTTGATCTATCCTGCTTGCTCCCTGAGTTCGACACTCTACATACTTGCACTATAGACATTTTTGTAGAGTTAAAATAAATTTGACTCCACATTTAGTTCTCATTGCTTGATTTATTATATTGTGGGTTCATTGTTGATTAATTAGGGTTTCTTGCGGGTCGCCACAGCGACATTGTAGTCCCGCCTTGTGTGGACTATTTAGACCTGCGAAAAACCTTAGTTATCAAATGGCGCCGTTGCCGGGGAGCAACATCGTATAGATCTTATTTTTGAGTGATTGTATTTATTTGCCTAAATTATTACTTTACTTGATCTCTCTACTTTTGATATATCTATCTGTGAGCTATCTGACCATTTCTTTCTTGTCTTCTTGCGAGGGACTGCGGATCGAGGAGCTAGGGGATCCGGTGCATCCTTGGGAGGCGGAGGCGGCTATTCTAGCCTAGCCGGCAGGAGAGAGCAGGAGGATTTTGAGAGAGAGATAGTTAGTTAGTGATTTATTTTAGTGAGAGAGAGACATTATTAATTTGTAATAATACAGGTACCTTGGACTTCGGACACTCGGGACTAATTTCCAAGTGTTTGTTCACTTGGGGGCTCACCGCGATTTTCATCGGTTTTCTCGCTTGTCATTTTCTGATTTTGTTTTATTTTTCTTTTCTTTTGTGGAATGAGCCCTTAGTCTTTAGGCTTGCTTGATCGAGTAAATTAGGTCCAAACACCTAACAACCTTTGCATGTACCTATAGTGCGTTTTGGACTTAGTTTAAAACTCTAAACAGTCGCCTCATCATCTTCAAGCCTTCGCGCCACGAGCCCACCCTGCCAAGCGCTGCTCCTGAACTCGATGTGTCGAGAGGAGGAGGGGTGAGCCTAGACCGGACTCTTGGATTGAGGATCGGTGACCGACTTGTGGTTCTTCACACTAGCAATTGCCTGCTTAGGATGATTTCCGTGTGTATATCGACATATAGCATAGGTTTACATATTCCTGTTTTGCATCCCGCAAGGAGAGAGCTGGGAGGCGCTATAAGTCTTCTATCTTTGCATTCATCATTTAGGCACAAAGGTGAGAATTCCATCTTGGTGCCGCCTTGCATTGCTTTTCCGACTCTTCTCCCTCTGTTTTTGGATCAAATAGGAATCAAAGAAAAATACAAAAACGTTAGGCGCTTGTGTTGAATTGACTCAAAACAAGTGATAACACCAAAAAAATTAAAAAAGGAACTGCTAAAAAAACTTGACCTAAATAAAATTGGCTAATTGGACTCATTGCTTGGGGTGAGTAATACCCTCATTTGTATTCAGGTTGCATGGGAAGGTCTCCTTCCAAGTGAGTAGAGCGGCTTTGTAAGGATTAGAGCCCAAAACCTAGTCTGTGGTTGCCTTATGTATCGCCTGGATTTCCGAAGTATTGGCGCTACTATCATACGTAGACGAGTAGGGCTTGGTCACCATTGATGACTCTCTATTGTGTAGAGCATCGACCTTGTCCGAAGTATCGAGCATAGGCCACGCCTTCACGGGGTGTCTGTCTCATCGTCTTGCGTCCGAGTAGGGTCTTGCACGCTCACAGGTGATTCCGTTGCGAGCAAGATCCAAAGTATCGGTTTCGCCTATCGGCTTCCTCCCTCTTTTCTTTGGCTGAGTAGGGATCCAGGAAGGGTTACAAGGACCTTAAAAAGCACAGGCTACAGGTTACACAAGAGGAGGACAAGTACGCGATTCTTTTCCGGCAGTACTCTCTCTCCTATAGGTGTGGCGCTCTAAGGACTCGTTCAAAGATAAGTGCTTGAATTCAATCTAAAAACTACAAAGATAAAAGCCGAACCTTCACGGCTTCACGCATTGAGTTGGTGAATCCCCTTGTTTTGTGTTTGATTTGCTAGTTGAATTAAGGTCAAGATCAAAAACACTGCACAATTGTGCGCAATTTTGCCCCCTCCCTCCTTTCTTCATTTCTCAAACTTGGTCTTCTCAATAATCACGATGATGGGAAGGAGATCTCTTAGGCCGTCTCTGGAGGCACCGCTATCTAGCACTCCTCCCTATTCATCTAGGACAACCTCGGGGAGTCCAAACCCACTCTCCGAGCATGAGTTCACTTCCACTCTGTTCCCCCTCGATCACTCTTCTCCTACCATCAGTCCAAGAGTATCAGAGTTTAGTGCATCACAGAGCGCAGATCATTTGACGGCACCTAAGATGGATTCTTTTGCCTTTTCAGAGAATCCAGAAATGGTAGACAGAGGAGAACACCCAGATGAGCAGGAGCACCCTCCATTCTTATACGACCAAGCTGCCATCAACAATTCATTGTTAGCTTCCCTGGAGACTATGCAGAGACAGATCAGAGACCAGGGCGTATTCATGGGTGACCTCATGAGGGAAATTGCGCAGATGCAAGAGGGAAGAGAAGATAAACCTGGGGGCGGTGGCGATGATATACCAGAAGTAGCAGGTGAGGGAGGAGAACCTAACCAGGAGAGGCCGCCACAGACAATTATGAGAGAATTGCACAATCCAGCGGCATCCCTCACTCATCGATGGATCCGACTCCCTTCCATCCATGGAGACTTCGAGCTTCGCCCACCCACTATTCAGCTACTTCCTAAATTTCATGGGCTGGCAACAGAAGAGCCACACCTCCATCTGCAAGAATTTGAAATGATCTGCAGTAAAAATCATGACAAGCTGGTGACTGAGGACACCATCAAGATGATAGCCTTCCTATTCTCTTTGGTTGATAGAGCCGCTTACTAGATGAAACATTTGGGGAGGTTCATCGACACTTGGGCACAACTCCGGACCGCATACTTGAATAAGTATTATCTGCTCGTCCTAACTCACGCATCACGAGTTATGATCAGCAATTTGACAATGATCCCTAATGAACAATTCCATGAGGCTTGGGATCGATTCAGAGAGCTCATTGACCGGTGTCCACACCATGATATATCTAAGCCCAATCTGGTTCAGAGTTTCTTTTGTGGGCTGACACCGGAGCTGCAGGGGCTTGTAAATGCCTCTTGTTGTGGTTCCTACTTTTCCAAGGGTGAAGACAATGTTTGGGACATTTATGAAGGGATGTCTGAGAACTCGACGGTCATGGTCCAAGACAGAGTCTACACACAGCAAAAGCCCCCCCAAGGAGCGGGATCATTTCAGAGGGTCGCCCGCATCGATGCCGATCCTCATACTCCGTCGGCAGCCGCAGCCCAAGCCGAATCAGTCGCAACCGACATGGGCATCATTAGTAAGAAGTTGGACCGCCTCGAGATCCTTGAGAAGAAGCAGATGCAGGGACTGGCCCAGATGGACCCGATAACCAAGACCATGAGTGACCTGAAGACGCAGATTCTTTACATCCAGGAGGCACAAACGTTTACTCAGCAGCCTTCCAGGTCACGAGCTGATTTCAGCAGTAGCAGCTCAACCCAGCCCTCTGCCTAGCACCGCCAGGTCAACCACATTCAGGTAGAACCGACAGCTACAATATTACTCGTCGCAGCCACCATCTCAGGACACTCAGATGGTGGTCTATCAGTCTGATCAGCCACTGGCAGTTCTACCTCCACCATCGTTCGAGCAAGAGCCATTGATGGAAGTCAATGGGATATGGTATGACCGGTACCCACAGCCAGTCGGGATTCGACGTGATCACCCAGGATTCCGATGGACCACCGGAGGGACCTCTTCCCAGCAGCAGCCTCCGGCTCAGGGACAATAGAACAACCAGCAGCAGCACCAACCCTAGTATTCCCACCAGCAGTATCAGCATGGTCCACATCCCGCCTATCCGGGAGAGCAGTGGGGGCAGCGTCAGTAGCCTCAAAAGACGCACTCCCAGCTATCCCAGCATTATTCTACCAGCAGCAGCCTCATTTCCCGCAGGGAAACACTTCCGGTTCTCAGGCACCCGCCTTTGAGAACCCAGCTCTAGATGACCTTGCCCGCTTGCTTTCTGAACAACGAGCATCCTTCCGACAGGAAATGGATGAGTTCCGGCAGGAGATGAGGGATATCATCAAGGGCAAAGCTTCCATACCTGTACAGATAGAGCCCAATCCGAACAATCTCAAAAGAAAGTCTGAGCAGGTACAGTTCACAGAGGATACCTCTCCTAGTGATTATTTGAGTGACATGTCTTCTTTGTATGATGCTGATTTTGTGACTACTAGGAGCGGTAGGATGCCAGCCGGCGGCGTCTCATCTGAGCGACAACCACACGAAGAATCAGGAGTGCCGGATGAGCAAAGAAGCGGTGCTGATGCCGATGATGATGTTGATGATGGTGGTGCTGATGCCACCAATTATGGGGATCCAGACGACGGTGCTGAGGCCGTCATGATACCCGATGCAGACAGTGGTGCTGATGCCACCATTTTTGATGCGGAGCCAGAGCGTGGTGCTGATGCCATGAAGTCAGATGCCGTTGGTGGTACTGAGGCCACCACTTCCACTTTTGTTGAGCTCCCACATGTTGTGTTTCCACCTTTTGTATCTCAGGACTGTGGTAACAAAAAGAACGAAAAATGAATAAAGGAAAGGATCTGTTTACATTTCAGATCCATATGTGTTGAATGATGATCATGGTATGGATTATATTCCTTCACAGGCGCAGGAACCTCTTCCAAGCCCTCCATATGAGGAGGCCCCTACTATCCTCTTCCCTGAAGCACTCCGCTTGGCGAAGGGGAATAAAAGAGAAAATCCCAAAAAGACCCAACAGGTAGAGTTCAACAACCAGATGATTGATAGGTTCCACATTCAACTGACTCTATAGGAAGCACTTGAGCACATCCCCCTCTTCAAAAAGAACTTGAAAGAGAAGACTACAGTCCACAGGAAGAGGAGAAACCAAAGAGATCAAATCCATGTGCTCACCCATTCCACTTGTTGCACCATTAAGAACAAATTGCCAGCCAAGAGACCAGATGCAGGAGCTCCCTATGTCAGATGCGAGATTCAGGAGCAGCAGTTTGATCGTACTCTATTAGATAGCGGCTCTTCTACCAACCTTCTTCCGACAGCCTTACTCGACCGATTTGAGTTTGGTCCTCTTCTTAGGAGCATGATGGTCCTTCAGTTTGCTGATAGGTCGACTAAGAGGCCGAATGGGTTGTTGAGATACGTGGTCGTTACCATTCAAGGCATGAAATTCCCCGTGGACTTCATTGTGTTGGACATGGAGATCCCTGAGTCGGTAACTGTTGCCCCCATCATACTTGGATGCCCATTCTTGGCCACAGCCAAGGCGGTGACCGATCATGATAGCGGGAAGGTATGTTTTCGCATAGAGGGCGAAACCATACAAATAGAGACAATCGAGGAGACCATAGTGAGAGAATATGCATGCTTAGAGCAGTCCAGTGAAGCCGCACAGATGACATAGGAAGAGCTAGACATCTACCAGGAGTGTGATTTTGTGATGATAGATTATGAATCCAATTGGACAGATCCAGTAGCACAAGCCCTCGCCCTGCCCACAGATTCACCATACTTACAGCTTATGGCAGTTGAGAGCTTGGAGAGCACACCCCTGGACGAGGATACATTTGAGGCTGACAGTTGTGGGACAAGTGGTGAGGCAGACTTTCATTCCTGTTCTTCTAGTTCAGATCCCTCGGATTCAGACATTGATCGGGATGATTTTGATGACTATTTGCCGTGTCTGATTCCTTCTGAGCCGACAGCTAGGACGGAGTGCGAGCCAGTACAGTTCATAGATGATTCAGCAGGGTTCCCTTCGTCAGATGTTCATTCATAGCTAGAGTTCTCACATGCAGACCTGGTAGCCTTCACACAGACATATCAGAAGCCAGATCTTCCACCTCTCAGTTGTCCAAAATTGAAAATCTTGCCGCAGTCGCTGAAGTAGATTCCTTGCGGGTGAGCCAGATATGCACCCAGTCATTATCTCAACAGGTTTGACTGGAGAGCAAGAATCTCGTCTGATGGAGGTTCTTGAAAGAAACCGCAAGATGATAGGATGGAGTATAGCTGATCTCCAGGGGATTACTCTGGCTCTGTGCTCCCACGACATCTATCTTGAGGAGGACGCTAGGCCGTCGCGTGAGTTCCAGCAACGGTTGAACCCGAATCTTTGAGATGTGGTCATGAAAGAAATATCGAAGTGGTGAAGCGCCGATTTTATCTACCCCATCTCCGACTCCAAGTGGGTTAGTCCATTACATGTGGTACCCAAGAAGACGGGTATTACTACAGTTGTGAGTGAGTCTGGAGAGGAGATCGCTACCCGAGTACCCACTTCTTGGAGGGTCTGTGTGGACTACAGACGATTGAATCAGGCCACCAAGAAGGATCATTTCCCACTGACATTCATTGATCAGATTATCGAAAGGCTAGCTGGGAAAAGTCACTATTGTTTTCTTGACGGGTACTCCAGTTACAATCAAGTGGCTATTGCGCTCGAAGACCAGGAGAAAATGACATTCACCTGTCTGTTTGGGACTTATGCTTTCAGGAGGATGCCCTTTGGTCTATGTAACGCCCTGGCGACATTCCAAAGGTGCATGTTGTCCATTTTCTCAGACATGGTGGGTGATTGTTTAGAGGTCTTCATGGATGACTTCTCGGTCTATGGCGATGGGTTTGATGCTTGTCTTGACTGCCTAGACCGTGTGCTTCAGCACTGCATCGAGGTCAACCTTGTCTTGTCTTGAGAGAAGAGTCACTTTATGGTGACTCAAGGGACGGTCCTTGGTCATATCATCTCCAACAGGGGCATGGAGGTCGATCCGGCCAAGGTGGATATCATTAGAATACTCAATCCACCATCCAATCTGCATCAATTCCAGTCTTTTCTAGGGCATGTTGGTTTCTACCGACGGTTCATTTAGGACTTCAGTCGTATCACCCGACCGCTTACTGATTTGCTGACAAAAGACACCGAGTTCATTGTCGATGATAAGTGTCTTGCATCTTTTGAGACTCTCAAGAGTATGGTTGTCACGGCTCCTGTCCTTCAGCCACCCGATTGGTCTCTCCCATTCGAGATCATGACGGATGCTTCTGATTTTGCCGTTGAGGCTGTGCTTGGACAGAGGAGGGATGGATTGCCGTTTGCCATTCACTATGCCAGCCGTACTTTGGATGCTGCTCAGCGGAATTATACTGTGACAGAGAAGGAGATGATGGCCATAGTCTTTGCTTTGGATAAGTATCGATCGTATATTCTCGGATCTAGAGTGACTATCTTTACCGATCACACCGCCATCCGGTACTTAATGGCCAAGAAGGATGCCAAAGCACGCCTTACCAGATGGATCCTTCTACTCCAGGAGTTTGATATTGAGATTAAGGATAAGCCTGGAGTTAAGAATGTTGTGGCGGATCACCTCTCCTGCTTGGAGAACCTTGAGGAATCTGAGCCCAGCGCACCTATTACAGAGACATTCCCAGATGAGGTGATCTTGGCGATCAACTCGCTCCCATGGTATGTCGACATTGTGAACTATCTTGTTGCCAAGACGGTTCCACAAGGTTGGCCCAGGCAGAAACTCGAGACCTTCCTGGCGAAGGCCAAGTTTTACCATTGGGAGTATCACGTCCTTTATCATGAAGGAGGGGATAGCATCTGGAGGAGGTGCATTCCTCAAGAAGAGCAGCATAGCGTCCTCACATACTGGACAACATAGAAGGTACTCCAATCTGGCCTTTGGTGGCCTACTCTCTACAAGGATTCAGATGAGTTCGTGAAGAGATGTACTGACTGTCAGAAGATGGGTACTTGCGGATAGAGATACATGATGCCCATGCAACCCATTCACTTTTTTGAGGTTTTTGACGCATGGGGGATTGATTTCATGGGCCCATTTCCTAAGAGTTAGGGGTTTGAGCACATTTTCATCGATGTGGATTATGTCAGCCGATGGCTTGAGGCCATCCCCGCCCGAGCCGCAGATGCTAAGACTGTGTGTCGATTTTTGAGGAAAAATTCACGGTTCGGGGTACCTAGAGTCTTGATTTCAGACAGGGGGTCTCACTTTATCAATGACAAGGATATGGCCCTTGCAGACGAGTTCAGCATTGACAATCGTGTTGCCACACCGTATCACCCTCAAACTAATGGTCTTGCCGAAGTTTCGAATAGGGAGATCAAGACTATTCTACAGAAGGTTGTCCGCCCGGACCGAAAGGGTTGGTCACAGCTTTTGGACTCGGTCTTGTGGGCCTATCAGACTTCCTTCAAAAATCCATTAGGGACGTCTCTCTTTCGTCTCGTCTATGGGAAGTCGTGCCATCTACTAGTGGAGATCAAGCACAAGTCACTATGGGCAGTCACTGAGTTATTATTGGATCCTGATAATATAGGAGAATAAAGGAAAGCATAGTTGGCAGCCCTGGAGGAGTTGAGAGATACGGCCTTTTCTAGCAGCCTGCAGTATAAGGAAAAAGTGAAGACATGGCACGATTCTCACATCAGCCATAAATAGTTTGAGCCCGATCAACGCGTATGGTTGTTTGATTCCTGGTTGATGTTATTTCCAGGAAAATTATAGAGTAAGTGGAAAGGTCCGTATGTGGTCAGGAAGGTACATGACAATGGTAGCATTGATATATCTGAGCGGTCATCTTCCTCTACCTTTCGTGTTAATGGTCAGCGCCTGAAGCTATATCTAGACCATGATCCGTCGACCGTTGACGTTGCCCCCATCCTTCTGGTATGAGATGTGCTCTTCGATTCAGATCATTTGCATCTCATACATGGTCATCACTTCCATCTTCCTCTGTACAGATCCATCTATCCATATCATTCCTTCATCTGTTGATTTCTTTTCTTCTTTTCTTCTTTTCCTTTTCTATCTTCTTTTTGTATCAAAAAGGTGTCACCCCTTGAATACAACTTTCTATACTTAGGACGTACTTTGTCCTAAGTATGGGGGGGTGTGCACCCCAAGTTTCTCTATTCTTCGATCCTCTCCATTGTCTCCTCTTCTTGTCTATACTTCAGGATATCTTATCCTAAGTATAGGGGGAGACAGTCTGAGTACGATCTGTTCATTCCCACCCTTGACCCTCCCTGCTTTGTGTAAAGTCTGCTATACTTCGGATTATTTGATCCTAGGTATAGGGGGGACGGTCGACTTCTCATTCATTCATTCATATCTTATTCATTTATTCTTTAGACTTTTCTATACTCAATACGAGTTATGTCTTCTCTTTTCTCTCCGATATATGAGGATATAGCTCAATCTAAGTATAGGGGGGTCATATATACTACGTATATACTTTAGCCCTAACTCGTACTTTCGTATTTTCTTAATAAATATGGCTAATAATTCTTCAAAATTGATTAAAAACCCTAATAAAAAGATGCTATTATTCCTCAAATTCTTTTTGTAACTACTGATTAATAAATCAGGTGAAAATGTTTTTTGCAAAATATTTGAAAACTAGTTTATAAATCTTTACGAAAAATCTTTTGAAAACTATTTTGAAAACATTTTGTTACATGTTTTCAACCTTTTTAAAAATATGTGATTTGTAAAATTTTAATTTCTTTGTGAAATGATTTGCAAATGGTTTAAAAATGGTTGCAAAAATATTTTGAAAATTTTATTTATACTGTTTAAAAACCTTTGCAAAATGATTTTCAAATGTGTGTACATGTTTGTAAAATGTTTGTAAAAATTATTTTGGACTATAGTTTTCAAAAATTGTTTGAAAAATGATATTCAAATAAGTTTGAGGAATATATACATCACACCAAAAATCCTTTATATATAATTATAAAATCGACCACTTACCTTTGTAAATCCTAAAAGTCCACCTCCTGTAAATATAAGAAGCACTCCCATGTAAAAAATTTAACCTAGTTTTTAGCCAAAATCTTTTCTTTTAAAAAAATCCCAAAAAATTTTGCAAAATTAAAAATTCAAAAACATTTGAAAAATCTTTTTGAAAAAAATGCAAAAAAATAAAAAAAAACTGCATATGCATCATCATCATCTTTTCAAAAATCCATAAAAAGTTCAAAATCCTTGAAAATTGCATCACAAAAATATTTTATGTACTCTGCATATCATTTGCATAACATGAGCATTTTTTTCGGATTGAGTTTGATAGTTGAACGAGTCTAAGTAAAATTCAGACATTGAAGCTTGATTGGACCTTAAAATCTACCTAATAACAGGAACCTGATAGGAACTGGGTTTGAGGTACTTCAGGTCTAGTTGACTTAATTCTTTGAGAATCACAAGACTTGGTTCAATGGATTCTTGACTGCCTAAGTAGAGTATTTCGAAGCACACACACGACTCTTGTTGATAATAACCTAACTTGGACACCTGCACCTTTCACATGGCTCAGCTCAGTTGGAGTGGTGAGGGGATTGGATTTACCGGTATGAGACGCACACAAGTGGAAACACTTGTCCTCCTCTAGGGAGGGAAGTGCACCCCAACTCGTCCAGTGATGAGGAATTCTAAAGGCAGGAGAGTGTGGGTTGCGATAAAGCTTCAAAACAGGGATAGTCTACTGACTCAAGAGGAAAAACTCCTTATGTAAATGCTGCTGTGAATAGTATAAAAAAAATGGTCAGGACTGTACAAAAATAAAATGCCTGCAAAGTATGTACATATGTTGTAAAGTCAATAAGCAAGCTTGAGCATCAAAGTCAAATATGTGAGCCTGCAGCTGGATGGCTTGACTACACTGGTCTTGCATCCTAGGATAGGTAGCTACACTGGCTACCGTTCATTCTTCTCTTCACCCCCTCCTCTTGAGCTGATTGCCACTTGAACTTAGAAGGGAATACCCCGCTCCTCGAGGAAGGAGTTATTGTATTGGGGAATCATTGGGTTGTCGTACTGTAGAAGTCAGTTTCTTTGTCATTCTAGTTGGGGAGAGCCACAATCACTTACACTGTACGAGTCAGATTCATAGTCGTAAGGGTTTGCGTATGAATTGAGATATTTCTGACCTGGCTATTGAGGAAACTTGAATAGAGCTTTGGGATTCTCAGGGCTGTTGGATTTCAATTTCAGTTCTCATTAAGGTTCCGCCCGTGCTAAAATTCCAAAGGTCCGACTTAAGCTCCAAACTTTGACTTTGTGAAGACAAGTTTGATAATTAAACTTCATCCATCTTTTGTCTTTTTCTTTTCTTTATTTTTCTCTCTGCACTTATTGCATAAGTGTTTGCTAGGGAATATCAAAGGTAAAGTATAGGGGATGATGAATCCACATTTCATCATCTTTATTCTATCATTTTGGCCTCAAAAACCATGGTAAATGCGTATAAATACCCTTAATTAGAGTGTCTTAGCATTTATGCATGTGCATGTAAATAGTGTATAAAATACTGTAATTAAAGCCAAAATTATAGAATAAATAAAAGAAAAGAAAAAGAATAAAATATTGTAAATATTTTATGACCCGAAACCCCTCTTTTCCATAGGCTTAGCCCCCCTTCGTGCCCAATCGCAAGGAGAAGGTGACAGCTTCTCTTTTTTGACCTTCGGGTGGGTCGTGCAATGCTTGAGGTGGCTCCATGACCTCCGCCTTTCGCAGGCGTCGAGGTACAACTTCCCTCCGGTGCTCAGTCATTGAGGCAGCCCTTTTCCACATTTTTTCTCTTGCATTTTATTCACAGTAATTGTTGGAATCCTTAGCCATTTCTATCTCCGCATTTCGATCATCGAATCACGCCGCACATACACCTTGCTGGAGTGCACCTCCGACCGAGTGTCCCTCACACCGTTCCACGCTCCTTCTCCACCTCCGCGGGGTCCAGGCAATTTGCCCTTGACCCTTTCACTCTCTTCTGCAGGTATTTGGAGTGAAACGAGAACCTGAGGGGTCATTTTGACCTTCGCCGGAGACCCCCGAAGCTCCCCAGCTCCGCCGTCGTCGTCAACGAGCTCCGACCTTCACCGGAGTGTTTTGGAGCCCCCAGCAGATAGAGGACACTGCCAGGAGTCTCCAGGGCATTTTTTAAGCTCAAAGAGCGCCGAAGGATGGAGTTGGATCTCGGAGAAGGTCGCCTCGCCGGCGCTCCTCCTCTGTTCTTGCTCCGACCTCCGGAGCCGTTGGATCGAGGCCCGAGCTCTAGGTGGATCTTTACCGTTGGATCATCCCCCGCTCCGCACCGTCAGATCCGTGGGGATCTTCTAATCCAGGCCGTTAGAGCGAAGCGTCATCGTTGCATGAGGGCGTGACACGTGGCAAGTGGAGCGCCCTCGACCGCCGGATCGTGCACGAGGGCTTAGGCGTGGGTATTTTGCATCTCAACCATCGCCCATTGTTGTATTTATTTTTAGTCCTTAAACTTTTGTCTGTAGCGTAAAAACTTTTGTAATATTTGCATCTAGACCCTCGCACTTTTATTATTTACATTTAGGTCTAGTCCACGTCACCTCACATGATCTGTGCACGTAGGGTGGTGGTGATTTTGCAAGGACCCCCTCACAGGTTTAGTCATTTATCTCTAGTCCAGGAACTTTTATATCACATGTAATATTTTTGGGTAAATTGCATCTAAGCCCTTGGGTGTTTCTGATATTACATTTAGGTCCTTCCAAGCACGTGCCAATCACGCGTAGGGTTGGGAAATTTGCACTTGATCCCTAGCAGCTTTGCTTATTTGTAATTCCTGGAAATCGATTTATTAGTTATATATTTTGCATGAAAATTGCATTTTGGCCCTGTATTCCCTGATATTTGCACTTATACCCCTGCTAGCTGTGTGATTTTTATTGGTTGTTTGTATTTATTTTGTGCATCATTTTAACTCGAAAAATTACCAAAAAAAGACCATAGGCTCCTGTTGCATTGCTCATTCACGCTATATTTTGTATTGCATTTTTATTGCATTTTCATAATTATTAAAAATAAAAAACATGCATTTTCAGCATTGTTTGCATTAGAAAATTCATAAAAATTAGTAAAACTTTTTGAAAAATTCCAAAAAATTATATTTTATGTATTTCAGTGTCTTTTAGTGTCACTCCGAAAATCATTAAAAATTTCAAAACAAAACCTTAAAAATTAGAAAAATCCATAAATCTTCTTAAAAATCTAAAAAATTCAAGAAAAATCTAAAAATCCAATTTCAATTTCTGATTTTTCTCTGATTTATTCTCTTTTATTTAAAATTAATTTGAGGATTTTTAGACTCTGATTTCTATTTTTAATCCTCATTTTAATTTCAGCCAGTAGCTTAATTCACTATTTTCTTGTATTTTGACTTTTAAAAATATCAAAAACATTCAGAAAAATTACCAAAAATCACAAAAACATCATAAAATTATTAAAAGACCAAAAACATTTCATTTGTTGAATTTTCCCTATTTTTACCTATTTTTATAAATACTCTATTCCTCTCTCTCTTATATTGTATTTATATATCCTATTATTGAAAAAGAAAATATAAAAATATAAAATACAAAAAGAAAATACAAAATAAGAACAATTAAAAATCAAAATATAAAATAAAAAAATAATAAATAAATAAATACAAAATCTAAAACCCACAAAAACATTTGCAGACTTGTAGACAATTGCTCACATCACATTTTTAGCACCTTTCTTGATCTATCCTGCTTGCTCCCTGAGTTCGACACTCTACACATTTGCACTATACACATTTTTGTAGAGTTAAAATAAATTTGACTCCACATTTAGATCTCATTGCTTGATTTATTATATTGTGGGTTCATTGTTGATTAATTAGGGTTTCTTGCGGGTCGCCACAGCGACATTGTAGTCCCGCCTTGTGTGGACTATTTAGACCTGCGAAAAACCTTAGTTATCAATGACTATTAAACATTGAGATCAAATTTTCTATTCTTCTAAAACATATGCAACAATTGTAAGTGCAAATAAAAGAATGAGATACAATTATTAGACTTTGTCTTATCAAATAAGCAAGTCAATTTCAATTATTATATGTAGATGTATTTATTTGCTGATGAACTATACGAGTCCTTCTCTAAGGATCCTAGATAGTGTAGATAGTCATACCATCAACACATCAACTTATTGCATTATAGGCATTCATCTAACTTTTGGATGTTATATGTATGGAAATCTTAGAAGTACAATCAACTTTGACTTTCCTTCTTCTTGGGCCAAACCCATGTTTCCAATAGACTAACCTCATCTATAAAAAACCATTGCTTAAGATAAAGGATCTATTATATTGAACTCAAAAGATTTCAATATAAGAGTATTTCAACATTTATACATGCTTCATTCATTTCATACAATATGAGTATTATGAAGCATCACGAATGACTTGAGTACAGATAGTAGAATGATGGCATTCATCGTATCTACATCTATTAAAGACTTTGGCTCAGGAAGGTACTCAAACATTTTGAGTACATCATCTCTTATCGATCCACCATTCTCCATAATACAACAAACCATGTCATTCATGATTAAATGTCGAAAGCACATATATATGACATAGCATCTTTTTAGTTTTATAAAGATTTTTGGTAATTATGATAATCATTGACATGATACTTCCAAAGCACATTCAATGAAATACCAAGACGATCGAGTCATACAAACCTAAGGTTGTTGTACTGTTCTCTATTTAATTCTCATTACTCATTTTTATGAGTAAACATGCATATTGCAACCACATACATTATGTCTCCAATTGCAAATACAATATCTTGATCATGGATCCAATCCATGATATCTACTGGTTATTATTGAATATAGCTTTTGAGTGGGGTTAATGTAGGTTATCTGAAATAAGAAATATTTGCATAAATACATGTTTTACTTTGATTAAGGATTTTATATCAAAGTTGTCTTCCCTTGTCAACTCTGAAAGTCCATCGCCTTGTTAACTTTCAAAGTAAGAGATATTTTTACCATTATATCTCAAGCAAGATATGGGATCTCCTTTTTTACCTTTGTTACATCCCAATAATATGAGAACTTGTAACTCGGATAAAAAGAAGCGGGAACTCATTCCACCTTGAAAGTCCAACTTGCATTTCCCAATTCGATCTTTAACACCTGGGCCCACCACCCCTGAGGCAATGTTGATCCGTTATTAGTTAAATCAACCGTCAACAGGATTAGAACTCACTACGCTCAATCCAATATTGCCCCAATAATATGAGGACTTGATGCTGAGGTTACTACACATACGACCTTAATCTATAGAGAAGCAAAGAGCCCGATCAATGCGTACTTGTATGCAGGAGCTGTCACATCGGACAAGCATCTCGTACATATAATCCGTGGTGGTGGAACCATTCACCTTGATGGAAGACCATGGATGTCACTTATGTGATCATTCATATCCAATTCAAATTTTAATTAATTATTATGAATCATATTCACATAATTACTTATTACAAGGGAATAACAACTCCATTCATAATAAAGTGTATAATTGGATCTAGTTAGTTTAATCATATTAAATCAATCATTAATCCAATTCAGTCAACCAACAAACAATCTTGGTTGTTACTTGAAGGATGGTATAATCTCAAAAATACATATTATTCAAATTTTAATAATTAGAAAATACCTCATGATCATTTCAAGCATTATCATTTCCTTAACTGTGTCATGGCCAGCATGCACATGATGTAGGATAGACCGCTCACGGAGCAACCTGCTGGCACAACGATCCCTGACTAGATATCATATCCGCTCTGGTCAGGATGATGCAATTTGATCATGTTGTATTTGAGTTGATATTCGGTCTTTCAATCAAAATTATACAATGTAATATTTATCAAAATAATTTTGACTAATATTATAAAGAGATTTGCTAAACAAATCCCCATTTCTTTACAAGTATCAATGTTTGTTGATAAGTTCATCATAACCAAATCGATCAATATCAATTATCTTATCATGTTAGCTATGGTCATTCAAAATAATTATCTTTATCAGATATATTCAGATATTTAACAAATAATTAATCCAAGAGATTAACTATTAATTTATTGAATTAATTGAATGACAATCACAAGATTCTTGTTCAAATTTGTTAAGTTTCCAGCAACGAAACATGTTTACTAAAACTAACAAATTTAAAGAAAATAAATACCAAATCAAGCAAACTAAATTTCTTTGATTTGCAACAGAATCCAAGTGACAAAACACACATTTCTATGCATTTTAAAATAGTGGTTATTTTTTGATTACATTCTAAATTACCATTCCCATAACAGTGGACACATGTCCACTAAAATGATCATAACATGAGCAAACAGATTCCAAATCACGCAAACTCAAATCCTACGATTTGCTAATAATATGGGAAACATAATACTAGTGATAAACTAACGTTCTAAGTCATTTATAAAGGTCGAAAAATTCACACGAAATATGGTTGTACGAACAAACTGCGATGAAAATTCACACAACCAAAAATGCCCATGTCATCTTAGGTTTATGGATCATATCCGAAACCTTCGACCTATGGCTCTGATACCAATTGTAGGTTATGGGAAAAACCTTAAGGGAATCACGAAAGTATGAAGATCGCATCATTTGCTATCGGGAGTTACCAGTCATACTAGTTGCTCATGGCAATAGAATTTAAAAAGTTTGAGCGATGAAACCACATGATCCAAGAACAATTCTCCGATCATTTCATCTAGACCACAATATAGTATTAGGGTTACCTCATGAATCATGGTTGTGATCGAGTCTCTAAATGAAGAGACCTCATGTCGCAAGTCCGATCTAGCAGAGGAGAAGCTCACGAGCGCGTTGATGAAACACGTGCTCCTCGCAATCCAAGTTGATGATCCAAGCGGCAAATATCTTGATCTCATCTCACGAGATCCGACGTCTTCTACATGAGCGAGGTGAACTGAAGGAGATGGAGATTGATGAGTAGTTGATCCGTAGCACAACGGCGTCACGATAACTACTACTTTCTCCAAGTTAATATGTGGACGACCACAATATTGATAGAGAGAAAAAGGGGGTGGTTATGAGAGAGAGATATGGAGAGAGTTTAATTCCTCTTGGAATGATGATGATCTAAAAGGCAAGGGCTACCTTTCCTTTTATACTAGTTAGATGTACACGGATCTCAATCCATGTGCCCTCTTAATCCAACGATTTAGATTAAGAGGTTATTAATCAATGGCCATGATTTGTTGCTACAAATTTTCAACAACTAATTTAATTAAATAAATTGATAATATCCCTTTATCAAGATATAAATTAAATCATTTTAATTTCAATTATAATAAATAGATAGTAAGTGCAACAACCACCATCCCAAAAAAGGGTGGCCGACCCCCCTTTGAATTGGTCAAGGTGGAGGGCCACCTTTGTTGCTGGTTTTGCATTCCATAATATATATTTATTATATTTATTAAAATGCAACAACTATTATTACATTTATCTTCACAAAAATAATTCCAAATTAAATCTATGAAAACATCAATCATTCCATTGATTGATATGAATCATATTCATATATCCAACATAATATGTAAATCAAATTTACATATGATTTTTTATTGTGAATCCAATTTACAAAAACATATAAATTATAATTCTATTTATAATAAAATATCTCCAACATATTATAAATCATATTTATAATATCCACAATTATTATGGATAGAGATATTCATATTAATCATATCTTTGATAATTAAATCACATTTAATTATCCAAGATGACTCTTCTCAGGTGCCCAAATAACATGAATAACATTCTCATTATTCACATCTTTGATAAATAAATCATATTTAATTATAATAGATACCTCCTTATATAGCCAAATAATATGAATCTAATTCATATTATCCTTGATAATTAGATCACATTTAACTATCAATTTTCATCAATGCTAAAATAGATTATCAACCATGAAATTATCCTTTAACTCTTTCAAGAATATTGCACTTTCTCCATGGATACTTGGAGATAAGGACAGGGCGATTCTACATTCCACATAAAGTGACTTGGATATTGAGATCATATCTCAAATCCAGATCTCAAGGACCTCTACAGATGTTTGATTAAATCAAAACCGTAAATCTAATCTTCTCATTATATCTGAATCATATTCAGATTATTGTCCAACATTTAGACAAGATTAGATTACTTCTTTAGTGAGAGGAGTCACTAAAATCAAAACATGTTTCATCACTCCCTTGTTTATGATAACATCACCCACATGTATTCCAAATATCATTACATCATGCATACTGGAAGACCTAGAATGAATCCGAAGTTTTAGATCTCATTTAGACTGTCTTCTTCAGGGTTTTCTCATTATGTTTCTTATTAGATCATTGAGAGTTGGTATCGATCATATACTTTCCAAAAGCATATATCATACCTAAGTATTGATCATATACTTTCCAAAAGCATGTATCGAACCTACAAATTCAATCTAGCTTCCCATGCGAGATGACCGTGCACGAAATTTGATTCCCAATATCTCATGAGTGAGATCATGTCTTCCGATTCAGTAATGAACCTGTGTGATCTCTTTGAGCGATCTTATTACTCATATGCCCTTGTATGCACACCAGCGCGCCAGCGTATAGAACTTGATTAGATCATCAATCTATGGGTGTGAAAAATGTACATACTCAAACATATAGTAACAGATCTGTCTTCGATCAGAGGATGCGTGCGTATTTCATGACAGTATACTACATAGGTCTTTGGTTATCTCGATCTCGTTAAATCAACTCTTTGACATAACTTATCTAACACCTACGAATATCTATTCCTATGAAAAGGACCTACATCAAGAGGTCAGTCAGATATAAACAAAAAGAGAAAGGATTGTCATCTCCTACTCAAGCTAGAGATCATCTCTAAATAATCATTTGACGGTTCTTCGTGAGTGCTCAGTCCAACTCTTTAGATATTCATCAAGCACCAGCATCTATGATTCAACAATCGAATCAACACCTCTATTACCATTAAGATGGCCATAGTACATAACCCTAATTATACTAAGAGACCTATTATGCAAATTAATTATTCTTTATTTTGATCAAGGAATGATATTTGTAATAACATTTACTGCATAATGGCTCGCAATGGGCCTGTATGTCCATTATTGATGCTATTGGTAGCGCTACTACACGAACTCGATGAAAGAAGGAGGGCCGACAAGAGCATGAGGTGGTAAGGCAGAACAATCGACGAGGATTGGTGGTCAGTGGTGTAGCTCGATGAATTGAAATGGAGGGTGCGATCAAAAGCGAGTTAAAATGAGATGGGGATGATATGAGCTGAGAAGGAGATAAACGAAGAGGGTGAAGGTGGTCGTGGTGCATGGGGGAGCGGTGGGGTAAAGGAATGAGCTGTGGATGACAAAGGGTATGGTCATGCGTAGGCGGAGGAGAGAAACTGGTGATAAAGGCTGCGATTGGGGACGAGGTTTGGTAGTGGTTCGTGATAGTGGTGATGTGGAAGAAGACACGATCAAGGAAGGAGGAGGAAGTTACCTAGGGGGCGAACATCAACACTTGGGAAATAGAGAGACCTGAGCCGTGCTCCTATGATCTCCTCAAAGGTCCAGTGAGGGGACCTTGAAGCTTTGCTATACACGTGGGGGAGCAACTTCATAATTGTAGTGCTGCAGTGGAACACTGACAAGAGGGGATGTCACCAGCACGAGGTTGTAATCACTAAGCCTCTTCTTGGCTCCCACTCTTTCTTGCTATAATTTGGATAAAATCAGAATTGGCGAATGATGGTGGGGCTCCAACAAGTCATTGATTGGTCCTCCAATGTCCTCCTAGCTTGTTGAAGGTACGTCGACCTTCCCTGACCTCTGACAAAGTTCACGGTGATGCAAAGAATCTCTGGGGCCTATTAGAGCAGAAGAGAAAGGCACCTTCGTCAGGGCGGAAACTCTAGATCGGACCACCATTCAAGGCTTTGATCAAATAAGGGGGACATAAAAAGGGGGTTGTTATGTGGATAGCCGAAGCATGCTAGTGGTTATGGGGTGAACGAAGGGCTATCGGAGCATAGAATGTGGAGCCCTAAGTGGGTTTTCCTACGCTGTGGGTAGAGGAAAATTACTAGAGTGGAGGGAAGGTATATCGAAGGGAGACGATGATCTAGACCCCCTACGAAGGTCAGGGTTGTCTGACGGTGCTGGTGCAATTGTGAATTGACAGTTAAAACATGGGTGTGCATCGAATAAAAGATAAGAAAAACAAGAAGAAAACCATACATGGTTACCTGGAGTATCGAAAAGGAAAAAGGTGACGGAGCAGGGCTTGGGCTATGCTTTGAGATGAGTTCTAATCTTCCTCGACATGCTCAGACAAGGCACAAAGCTTGAACGGTTGCCAATGGAGGCTATAGCATGGCTATCACAGCCATGGGTCAACACCTAGAGGTGACTCCATCGTCACCCTCGATTCATCGACTCTCTATCACAGAGACGAGAAGAGGGCTTAGAATTCCTCCGTGAAATGGTGTACTGGATCAAATGGAGATAGAGGAGGTGTGTTTGAAGGTGGTCTCTGAACCTTAAAGAAGTGGTGGAGTTGTGGATTTGTAACGGTCTCGTGAAGCCCTAGGGTTTGGGTCGTGAGGTTTTAATGGTTGCGCAAGAGTGGTGGATCTTAGGGCAACGTAAAGAGGTGGTCAGTGATGGAAACAATTGCATGGGGTGAGTGGGAGAAATGGGGGAATATGGTGGGGCACTATGCGAGGTGGGTTGTTGCGGAGGTATTAGACGAAAGGGCAATCGTTGGATCTTGAGATCTAACGACGAAGAATGGGGCATGAGAGAATGGCCAAGAATAGATCTACTAATAAAATCAAAGGGACAAGAATGAGGTGGGCGTGGATGGGTCAGATCAGATCCATCAGGGTCTGATCATCGACGGGGATGTGAGTGGGTGGTAGAAAGAGGAGCAGGCCACATAAGTGGCCCCAGGGGTGCCATGTGGCCCAATAGGAAAATAAAGAAATAAGAAAAAGAAATAAAATTCAAAAAGAAATAAATACATGCCGAATTAGAAAAAGTCAAAACAAGAAAGTTGTAGATCTCAATGAGATGTATAAGTTTCATGTTGCAGAAAAAGTAAAACAAGGTCATCTGTTCAACCAAGGATTTTTGCAAGTATTTTTTATGGACTAAAAATGCCTCTTTAAAATCTTTGATATTTTTTGTATTTTTAATTTATAGAGAAATCCAAAATAAATATATACAATAATTTTCAATTTTTTTGAAATGTTTAATAATAAAAAAATAAAAGAAAATAAACAATAAGATATGTTAAATTTATACAATAATTAGGGTTAGTTATATACAACAGGTTAGTCGTTAATATTAGTTAATTAGAGGGGATTTTATTGAATTGTCTTTGAAAGGATAAGAGATGAATCTTCGTTTCATCATCTTTATTCTATCATTTTGGCCTTAAAAACCCTAGTAAATGCGTATAACTACTGTTAATTAAGGTATTTTATCATCCATGCATTATTGTGTAATATTGTATAAAATACAACTTTCAATGCTAAATATATATAATGAAGAAAAGAAAAGAAAAAGAATAAAATATTGTAAATATTTTATGACCCAAAACCCCGAGACCTAGGCATCTCAATGACTAGGTCGACAAGGAATAAAGTAGGGGGAGATAAGGGCCAAAAAACCAATAAAAATACCTATTTATTTTATTCATTTTTCCTTTATTTTTGGGACCTCTTTTTAGTTCTACTTTTTATACTCAAATAAAGAAACTTTGTACATGAAAATTTTAGATAATTAAATATAGAAAAATAGAAAATTGATTTCACACAAAAATAATGCACAGACAAACTTAGGATCTGAATAAGATTCCAAAATCCCAACTTCCCAGAACTGTATCTTTCTAATAAAAACTTGAAATGTATCAAAATCACTTTGATTGTATATAATTTTCAATAAGCTATTTAATGAAGGTGGTTCCATATTTCATGAACTACAGTTTGAATGTTAGGTTTTGGACCCCTAGTGTATACTTGTACCGATTAAAATATTCGTTTTATTTATTATTCATTATTTTTATAATTTTATATTTTTATAATTTTGTAAATGTTATTTATAATATACGTATACATTAAAACATGAATAGAAACATAAAGAAAATACACAAATAAAATACCTATATAAAATACATAGGTATAAGACCTATATCTATACTTACAAAGAATATACTTCTATTTATTTAATTGTATAAAATGCATCAGAAAAATAAAATAAAAAAATATTTAAGTTTATAAAAATAAGTTATAAATATATAAAATAATAAAAAATTGATAAAATTAAAAAAAATACAAAATAAAAATAAAATATTAAAAATATATAGATAAATATACCTATATAGGGCATAAAAGGTAACTTATAATTTTGTACCTCTAAAAAATAAATAAAAATCAGAATAAAATAATTAATAAAATAATAAACATTTTTATTTAATAACAAAAAATAACAAATTCATTTGCTATTTTTAATTGATTTTACAAATTTTTTCCAAAGGTTTTTCTTGGTTGGTCCATGTGGACCAACAAGGAGGCTCGGTCAGTTGACCTCCGGTCAACTGTCTGACCCCCCCTCTGCTGCATCGTCAGAACTGTTTTCTTCCTCGATTTATTCGAATTTTGGAGACCATGCCTTGCATCCTCTCGGGTTGATCCCTTCTGCATTTTTTCGCCTCGTAGATTTGCGATTCATGCCCAAGTCTTTTCTTGGGCCGTGAATCACTGATCGAGTTGTTTTCCCTCAATCTTTGGAGCCTCATCAACACTTATTCAAAAACCACATGAATCCCCATTTCGAACTTGAACCCTCTTTGACCTCTCTTTGAGTCTTCTTCCTCACGCTCTAGACTGGAGACGGTGACAGGGTCTCCTCCAACTAGGAAAGAGGTGTCAAAGCGTGGTTAAGGGGTGGCTCCACCCCTTCTCCAACGAGCCCCGCTGTGAGGTCTTAGCTCAGGCATACCAGCCTTTGAGGTACCCTTTTTTCTTATTTTTCTTGCGATTTTTTTATTCACCTTAGTTTTAATACTAGATCCCACAATCGCTTTCGATCCATACCTCACCATTCACCTCCGCCACCACCTCGTTGGAGCTTGCTCCAGCGAGCTCCTTTTTCACCTTCCCAGCCCCATTCCATCCCAATGTAGGGCCGAGGCATTTTGCCATCGACCCCTTCACTCTATTTTGCGGGTCCGAGCATTCTTGACGTAGCTGGAGCTCATTTTGCAAGCGGACTGAGGTTGCTGGAGCACCACAGCGTCGCTAGCCTTTTATTCGCTCTTCGATCTCCGCCATACCTTTTTGGAGCATCCATCCTCTAGTGGGACACCCCTAGAAGCCTTCAGGCCATTTTGGAGCTTCTTAGAATGCCGGAGGAGGGAGATCTCGACGGGGAAAACTCACATTGCCGATGGTTCTTCCCCGTTCGTCCTGTGCTCCTAGGTGTCGTTGGATGAAGGCCAGTTCTTCCCGAGCTACAGGAACCATCGGATCTGCCATGCCCGCATATATAGATCTTCGTTCGAAGATATGATCCTCGTTGCTGGTCCGAACCGGTATCGGGACACCGGGACACGACACGTGTATTAGTGGATTTTCAGTCACCGTCTGATTTGCCCCCGCTAGGTATTTTGCATATACACCCAAACAATTTTTGTATTTAGTTTATAATCTTTAAACATTCTATTGCCATTCTTTTATTTTTGTAAATTTTGCAAAAGAACCCCTGTAGTTCCATTATTTACAAAGGAGTCCCCAACCACGTCACCTCACGTGACTTGTGCACGTGAGGTGTGACCATTTTGCAGGGGCACCCGTGTTGTTTAGCTTATTTAGTTTTAGTCCACAAACTTGTTTATGCAGTTATAAAGTTTTGAGACTTTTGCATATCATCCACCAGGATTTTGGAAAATTGAGTACATGTCCTTGTTAGTCACGTGTCTTGTGCACGTGAGTTTGGCGCTTTTACAGAGGCACCCCTGTAGGTTTTGGATTTAATATTTGATCATTTAACTTTTTAATTGTGTTATAATTTTGTGGGAAAATTGCATTTTGCCCTCAGATTTCTGGATAATTACAAAACTACCCCTACTAGTAGTGTAATTTCTTTTTATTTCTAGTATTTATTTCATGCATCTATAAACTCCCAAAAAATCCAAAAAATTACCCTAGCTTCCCGTTGCATTGCATTATCATGCCATTTTTTACATTTTTGATGCATTTTAATATTTACAAAAAAATCAAAAACATGCATTTTCATCCCTGTTTGCATTAAAAAATACATAAAAATTATAAAACTTTTTTGAAAAATTCCAAAAAAAATATATTTTGTGTTTTTTTGCATCTTTTAACCTCGGACCAAAAATCACTAAAAAATATAAAAGAAAAATCAAAAAAATAAAAAAAATAAAAATCTCTATAAAAATATGTAAAATCCATAAAATATCACAAAAATATAGTTTCTGCTCTTGAATTTTCTCTGTTTTATTATCTTTATTTTGAAATTAATTTGGAGAATTTTGGGTACTGTTCACTATTTTTCATCTCCATTTTAATTTCTGAATTTTTTCACTGTTTTCAATATTTTGACTTTAAAAATACCAAAAAAATTAACAAAAAAAGGAAAATCATAAAAAACATTAGAAAGTTATAAAAAGCACAAAAATATTTTATTTATTGTATTTTGTTTATTTTTACCAATTTTTATAAATACATTATCTCTCTCCTTCCCTTATTGTGTATATATATATATATCTCTTATTTTATAAAAAAAATAAAATATAAAAATATATAAATTATAAGAAAAGAAAATATGAAATCAGAAAATTGAAAATCAGAGTATAAAAATATAAAATTAAAAATAAAGAAAATATAAAATTTAAAAACCCACAAAAAATAGCATTCATAGACAAATATATCACAATCACCTTTGCCCATTATTGCCCTGATCTACTTGCTTGCTCCCTGTGTTCGACCTCTACACTACTTGCACTATACACATCTTTTGCAGAGTTATAATAAATTTTAACTCCGCACCACTTTTCATTGTTTGATCTCTGTTGTCGGTTAATTGTTGTTTGAATTCCAGATTTTGTGCGAGGTCAACTCAACGACTGTTGATTTGCCTTATTAGTCAACACGACCTCCTGATTTTCGTGTTCAACAAATGGCATCATTGCTGGGGAACAACAACGCTTAGATTGGGATTATATGTTGATTGTGATTGTTTGCCTGTTTTTGTGCTTCACTTATCTTCTTTATTTTTGATATATCTGTTTGAGCTGTCTAACCTCCTATCTTGTTGATTTCATGCAAGGTACCGCGGATCAAGAGAGGCACTCTACCCTAGGTGCCTACGCACCCATGTGAAGCCAGAGACAGTCTGCTCGCCCTGCACCGAAGGAGACTTAGAGATTTTTGAAGACCGAGCTCCATCTTTATTTTCTTGTGTTTATTATGTAATTTGAAGTGAGAGAGAGACTATTTGAACTTGTAGTAATACAGGTGCTCAGACTCTGGACACTCTAGCCTAGTTTCATAGTGATTGTTCACTTGGAGGCTCATCGCAGTTTTGCCATGATTTCATCGCATTTCTTTCCCTTTTTTTCCGGTTTTGTTTTCTTTATTTGTGTGATTGAGCCCTTAGCTTTAGGACCTGCTTGACGAAAGTATTAGGTACAAACACATTAATCACCATTGCATGTACCTATAGTCTCGTTTGGACTTAGTTAAATTTTGAAAACTATGCTTCACTCTAATAGCAGCTTCTCATCCCATCCTAGGGCAATTTCATCGGTTGCATTTGCATTTAGTTTAGGTTTCAATTCTGCTAAGCATCCTTGCATGTAAAGTGTTGGAGGCAAGGTGAGCATTTCTTTTTAGCATTCATCATTGATTTGCCGCATGCATTGCTCTTCCGCTCCTCTACCTCTAATTTTGCCAACTTAGGTGCTTAAAGGAATTGACTCCTTGATAAGATCGTGCATTTCTCATTAAAAATACAAAAAAGGTGATAACCAATAAAATAGGGACTGCTAACATTACTCGACCCTAAAATCAACCAAAAAGAAATATTATCTTGGGGCAAGTAATCCCCTCATTGTCTTCTCTTTTATCTGCTCGCGCACACACTAAGGATTAGTGCCAAAATCCTATTCAGCCCCCTATGTGTTTGCGCAACTTCTTGACTTGCACCTAACTCTAAAATAGGCAGGATAAAAAGACCACATTTGTGATCTTCAGCGAGTGGAGTAGGTGAATTGAGGGGTTTGTGTTGTTTTCATTTTTGTTTGCGATTGTTTTGTGTGCATCCTAGATCGCCTCTGCGCATTTGCGCCTTCTTCTTCACTCTTTTGATTTGACCATCGTGCTCTCCCGACTATCCTTTTCTTTTGTTTTCGAGATGGACCCCTGGAGTGTATTTTATCCGGATTTTGCAGATCCCTAGTTCACTCCAGCTGGTTTACCTCCCTTTTATCAGGAGGATCCTCCACCTATTTTTTCTGATTTTTGTACATATCCACCTCAGCCACAGTATCAGATCTCGAATTTCTACCCGCACCTACCACCACCTCCGTGCCTTCCACCTTCACATCCACCCGAGACTGATCTGTTGGAGTCACCTCTCATGATTTCCACACTTGAGACCTTGTCCCAGTTCATGGAGCAAATGAATTCGAGGATTGACGACCTCACCTACCTAAATAAGAGACATAACGATGCTTCACGATCTGATGATTTGGAGTTGATTGAGGATTTCCATGAGAGCTTGCAATCGCCAAAAATACAAAAAAATGAGAAAATTTTAAAAACACAAAAAGATTTCGGGAGACCTTTGGTTGATTCTGACTGTGAGGAGAGGGCTCACCTGCCAGATCCTTTGACCACACAATCATTCACAATCTGTTTAATCTCTGACCCCGAAGATGTCACTGTATGGACTGCTCTTGGCATTCCTCGTGTAGATGTTGATTCCGACTGCCTCCCTTTATTGAGGAGGTCCACAAATTCAAAAAAAATGTTGACTGAACCTGAAGTGGTGGCCGCTAATCATGAGATCATGGATGCCCCACTTCGTCAGGCCATGAACTAATTATCTACCCCTCATCATAAGAAGAGAAAGCGGAGGAGCAGATCTGAGTGTCATATCTTGGCCATGGCCACTGCCCACGCCATCACTCATCGTCCCATTCCTTGGAAAAAGAACACGTCCACACCTTTCATTAGTTGCACCATCTCTGACTTCACATGTGATCACACTCTCCTCGATGGCGATGCTTCTATTAGCATCATACCCTCTCGCTGGTACAGTCTCTTCATCTAGGGCCTCTTAAGAAGACCAAGAAGACCAAGTGTTGATCACCGTACCCACAGTAAACCAGAGACCTGCACTTAATGTGAACACACCTATCTTGGCTGACCTCGAGGACCATGACCTATATGATACTATCAGAGAATTTTGCTGCTTATTGGATTCCACTGAGACCCGATAATTCCTCCCCATGGAGGAAGACTCGGAAAGCATGGACCTCGGAGTTCTTCCTTCTGGGACTTGGTGATGTGTTGACGACATCCGCGGGTTTTACACGATTGACACCATTGAGCGGAGGGTAGATTTAAGACTAGATAGGGCAGACATGACTCGAGTAATTTCACTGATGAGTCTGCTCCTGTTCACGTAGATACTGATGAGACAAAGGCCGAATTTGGATCTTGTTGCTTTCATTTGAGAATTCGGGCCTTTTGATGAAAAAGATGACCTGGTTGAGATTATAGAGGACGAACATAGTTCGACTACTTCCACTGATGAGTTCGTTCCTTTTGATAATGACCTGGATGAGACCTCGCAGGATGACACTGACTACACTTCTTCCGATGATGATGAGTTCGTCCCTTTTCACTTTGATACCAGCGAGACTCCCAAGGCCAGACCTAGTCGTACTTCTTCCACTCACCAGTCTGTGCCCTTTACACCATAGGACCCCTGAGGACATACACCCTGTCAACCCTGTATGGTTAGCATCATCTAAGGACCACGATGTCGACCTACACCACACCAGATCTATCCCTGAACGGTCCCACAAGAAGGTTCTCTTTCTACCTTCTTGACCCTATGTAAATCCATCCTGTGTATATTCTCATCCCCGTCACTCTCTTGTATTGCTCGTTCCACTTATTCTAGTGTGTGCCTTGCTTAGGACGTGCCTTTTCCTAAGTATAGGGGGGCTGGACGAGTCGAGTGTTCATTCTTTGTGCTGTTTAATTACTCCTATTGTTGCCTATACTTAGGGCTTCGTTTATCCTAAGTATAGGGGGAGTGATGTGTACATTCTCACGATCTTCTGTTCTATCTTATGATCTCTTTCTTCTTTTCTTCTTTTCCTTTTATATCTTCTTTTTCTACCGAAAAAAAGTGTCGCCCCTTTTTGTCAGTATTCTATACTTAGGGTATACTTTGTCCTAAGTATAGGGGGGTGTGCACCCCGAGTCCTTTCACTTTTCGATCCTCTCCATTGTCTCCTCTTCTTGTCTATACTGAGGGATATCTTAACTTAAGTATAGGGGGAGACAGTCTGAGTACGATCTGTTCATTCCCACCCATGACCCTCCCTGCTTTGTATACAATCTGCTATACTTAGGATTATTTAATCCTAAGTATAGGGGGACGGTTAACTTCTCATTGATTCATTCTTCATTCATTGTTTATTCTTTAGATTTTTCTATACTCAGTACGAGGTATGTCTTCTCTTTTTCTCTCTGATCTAGTAGGACATAACTCAAGCTAAGTATAGGGGGGTCGTATATACTACGTATATACTTTAGCCATAACTCGTACTTTCGTATTTTCTTAATAATATGGCTAAAAATATAATTAAATTAATTAAAAACACTTAATAAAAAGATGTTTAATATTCCTCAAATTCTTTTTTGTATTTACTGATTAATAAGTCAGGAGAAAATGTTTTTTTGCAAAATGTTTGAAAAATAGTATGAAAATCCGATTGAAAAATATTTTGAAAACTATTTGGAAAACATTTTGTTCAATATTTTCAACCTTTGTAAAATATTTTGTATTGAGAAAAATTTATTTTCTTTGTGTGAAATAAAATGTTTGAAAAATGTTTGCAACTGTTTTGAAAATGGTTGCAAAAATATTTGGAAAAACCAATCTATACGGTTTGAAAAACCTTTGCAAAGTGATTTTCAAATGTGTGTACATGTTTGTAAAAATTGTTTGTAAAAATTATTTTCGACTATAGTTTTCAAAATTGTTTGAAAAACCTTTTCCAAATAAGTTTGAGGAATATATACATCATACCAAAATTCATTATATATATTTATAAAATTGACCACTTACCCCTTGTAAATTCTTAAAATCTACTTCTCTGTAAATATAAGATGCATCCCTATGTAAATATTTGTACGTAGTTTTTTATCCAAAATCTTTGTTTTCAAAAATCTCAAAAACATTTGCAAAACCATAAATCCCAAAAACATTTGCAAAATAAAAAATACAAAAAAATACATATGCATCATCATATTTTGAAGAAAATACATAAAAATTTCAAAATCTTTGAAATATTGCATCACAAAAATCCATTTTGCATAGCATTTGCATAGCATGAGCATTTTTCAGATTTAGTTTGATAATTAGACAAGTCTAAGTAAAATCCGACGATTGGAGCTTAAAATCTACCTAATAACATGAACCTTATAGGAACTAGAATTGAGGTACTTTAGGTCTAGTTGACTTAATTCTTTGAGGATGATGAGACTTGGTTCAACGGATTCTTGACTGTCTAAGTAGAGTATTTTGGAGCACACCCATGACTCTTGTTGATAATGACCTAACATGGACAACTGCACCTTTCACTTGGCTCAACTCAGTTGGAGTGGTGAGGGGGTTGGATTTCCCGGTATGAGACGCACACAAGTGGAAACTGTCCTCCTATAGGGAGGGAAGTGCACCCCAACCTGTCCAGTGATGAGGAATTCTAAAGACAGGAGAGTGTGGGTTGCAATAAAGCTTCAAAAGAGGGATAGTCTACTTGCTCAAGAGGAAAAACTCCTTATGTAAATGCTGTTGTGAATAGTATTTCAAAAAAAAGAAAAAAAAACTCCAAAAGAAGTGGACATGCCTATACAAAAAATACAATGCATACCGGAGTGTATATATTTGTATAGTCAATAAGCAAGCTTGAGCTTCAGAGTCAAATTATGTGAGTCTGCAACTGGATGACTTGCCTACACTGATCTTGCATCCTAGGATAGGTAGCTACACTGGCTACCATCCATTCTTCTCTTCACACCTTCTCTTGAGCTGGTTGTCACTTGAACTTAGAAGGGAATACACCGCTCCTCAAGGAAGGAGTTATTGGATTGGGGAATCATTGGGTTGTCATGCTGGAGAAGTTAGTCTCTTTGTCATTCTAGTTGGGGAGAGCCATTATGACTTACACTATATGGGTCAGATTCATAGTCATAAGGGTTTGTGTATGAGTTGAAATATTCTTGACCTGACTATTGAGGAGATTTGAGCATAGTTTTGGGATTCTCGAAGGCTGTTGGATTTCAAATCCGGTTCTCATTAAGGTTCCGCCTGCACTAAAATTCGAAAGGTCTGACTTAAGCACCAAACTTTAACTTTGTTAAGACAAGTTTGATAATTAAACTAAATCCAATTTCTTCTTTTTCTTTTATTTGTTTTTTCTTTTCTACACTTATTGCATAAGTGTTTGCTAGGGACTAGCAAAGGCAAGTATAAGGTGTATGATGAATCTCCATTTCATCATCTTTATTCTATCATTTTGGCCTTAAAAACCTTAGTAAATGCATTTAAATACTTTTAATTTAGGTATTTTATCATACTTTCATTATTGTGTAAATATTGTATAAAATACAGTTTTTAATGCTGAAATTACGGAATAACAAAAAGAAAAGAAAAAGAATAAAATATTGTAAATATTTTATGACCTAAAATCCCGAAACCTAGGCATCTCGATGACTAGGTTGACAAGGAATAAAGTAGGGGGGAGATAAGGGCCAAAACCAATAAAAATACCTATTTATTATTCATTTTTTCTTTATTTTTTGGACATATTATTACTTCCACCTTTTATACTTCAAATAAAGAAACTTTGTACATGAAAGTTGTAGATAATTAAATATAGAAAAATACAAAATTGATTTCACACAATAATAATGCACATATAAAAAGTTATGATCTGAATAAGATTCCAAAATCCAAACTTCCCAAACCAAGATCTCTCTAATAAAAACTCGAAATATATCAAAATTACCTTTAATTGTATATAATTTTCAATAAGCTATTTTATGAAGGTGGTTTCATGTTTTTCGGAGCTATGGTTTGAATGTTAGGTTTTGGATCCCTATTGTATACTTGTATCAATTAAAATATTCATTTTATTTATTATTCATTATTTATATAATTTTATATTTTTATAATTTTGTAAATATTATTTATAATATATTTATACATTAAAACAAGAATAAAAAAATAAAGAAAATAAAAAAAAAATAAAATACCTGTATAAAATACAAAGATATAAGACCTATATCTATAGCTATAAAGAGTTATACTTCTATTTTATTAATTGTATAAAATACATTAAAAAAAATAAAATAAAAAATATATTTAAGTTTATAAAAAAAGTTATAAATATATAAATAATAAACAAAATTATTAAATTAAAAATAGAAAATAAAAATAAAATATTAAAATATATAGATAAATATACCTATATAGGCCATAAAAGGTAACTTATAATTTTATACCTCTAAAAAAAATCAGAATAAAATAATTAATATAACAATAAACATTTTTTATTTAATAACCAAAAATTAATAAATTTGTTTGCTATTTTTAATTGATTTTACAAGTCTTTTTCCGGAGGTTTTTCCTGGTTGGTCCGCGTGGATCAACCAGGAGGCTCGGACAATTGACCTCTGATCAACTATCTGACCCCCCTGCTGCATTTTCAGAACTATTTTCTTCCTCGATTTCTTCGAATTTTGTAGATCACGCCTTGCATCCTCTCGGGTTGATCCCTTCTGCATTTTTTCGCCTCATAGATCTGGTGATTCACGC